>CAUYUJ010015871.1:292500-407500 GCA_963575745.1 Prorocentrum cordatum
GGTCATCGGAACCCTGTAACTGTCGTCACTTTTGGGCTCGTCAAGCCTGAATTTGGAGGAAGTCTCAGGCGGGAGCCTCGTCTGTGAGTGAACTGCGAGGAAGTCTCAGGCGGGAGCCCCCTCCCTATGGGGCCCGCAGATCATGTTGGTAATCCGAGCGGGTCATCGGAACCTTGTAACTGTCGTCACTTTTGGGCTCGTCAAGCCTGAATTCGGAGGAAGTCTCAGGCGGGAGCCTCGTCTGTGAGTGAATTGGGAGGAAGTCTCAGGCGGGAGCTCCCTCCCTATGGGGCCCGCAGATCATGTTGGTAATCCGAGCGGTTCATCGGAATCCTGTAACTGTCGTCACTTTTGGGCTCCTCAAGCCTGAATTTGGAGGAAGTCTCAGGCGGGAGCCTCGTCTGTGAGTGAACTGCGAGGAAGTCTCAGGCGGGAGATCGAGGCGCGGGCGCGGAGCTTGCTGATGTTCAGGCCCAGCGAAAGGGAGTTCACATGGCAGAGCTCGGGGGCGCACAGCGTGCGCCGCTCGGGGTTCACCCTGCCGCACGCGTCCTACCTGACCTCCACGCTGTCGCAGGGCCAGACGCTGCGCAAGGGCGTCACCATCGACTGCGCGAGAGACGAGGACGCTGGCCGCACGGGCATGTCGGACGAGCAGTGGTGGCTGCACCTCTACGTCATGTTCTCCCGCTCCACGTGCATGCGGAACATGCTGATCCTGCGGCCGCCGCCGCGAGAGTTCCTGGAGTGCGGGCCGCCGGCGTCCCTGCGGAAGGCGCTCCTGGAGTTCGGCAAGAGAGCGGTTTTGTCCAGGGCGGAGGCGAAGCAGCTCGCGGCAGAGCTGGGCTTCGCGCTGCCTTCCGCCTGAGCGCGGCTGCGCCTCGCTCGAAGCCCGCGGGGCTGTCCCAACGGCTTGGTCTTGCGCGCCAACGGCTCGCGGGGTTGCCCCGACAGCCTGGCCCGCGGGGTTGCCCCAACGGCTGCGCGCCGTGACCATTAGAGAACGCGCCTGTGCTGGCCGTGGCGGCGACGGCGCCGAGGAACATCGACGTGCGCGCTCATGCAACAGGAAGGGGAGGAGGTGGCGGGGCGCGGAACAAACAGGGGGGCGAGGATGGGGACAACGCAAGGAGTGGAAGGGGGGCCCGCGCCAAGGCGAGAGGAAATATACGCAGACGAGACAGCCAGGACGCCTCACCAACCACGAGGACGACGGTGATGGCTTTTTCCAGATTCGCCCACAGGATTCTTATGCGGGGTTCTTCCGTCGGAGTAATTCCCCATATCCTAAGGATTGGGGTTCTGGTTATTACTCTGACGCCTCCCACTGCTCCTCCTTCCTCCCGCTCGCGCCTCCCTCCTCCCAATGATAATCACCAGATAAGACAAGACAAGATAAGATATTACAAGATAAGATAAGATAGCACAAGATATGCTAAGGTAAGATAAGATATATGACAAGGACTCGATAAGATAGGACTCGATAAGATAAGATGAGACTCACTCTCACTCAGACTCACTCACAGTCACATTCACTCACACTCACACTCTCTCATGATCACAAAACGCTGCCAGGGGCATCAGTTGGGAGCCCCAAGGGGGAGCCACCCTGGCTGATATCACGAGCCCGTTCGCGCCGATTTTGGTGGGACGCCTCAGCTAGAATTGCCGTTTGGCGTCCCCAACATGTTTCTCTTGAGAGCCTCATGGTCACAAAACGCTGCCGGGGGCATCATTTGGGAGCCCCAAGGGGGAGCCACCCTGGCTGGTATCACGAGCCCGTTCGCGCCGATTTTGGTGGGACGTCTCAGCTAAAATTGCCGCTGGGCCTCCCCAACATGTCTCTCTTGAGAGCCTCATGGTCACAAAACGCTGCCAGGGGCATCACTTGGGAGCCCCAAGGGGGAGCCACCCTGGCTGATCTCACGAGCCCGTTCGCGCCGATTTTGGTGGGACGTCTCAGCTAGAATTGCCGTTTGGCGCCCCCAACATGTATCTCTTGAGAGCCTCATGGTCACAAAACGCTGCCATGGGCATCATTTGGGAGCCCCAAGGGGGAGCCACCCTGGCTGATCTCACGAGCCCGTTCGCGCCGATTTTGGTGGGACGTCTCAGCTAGAATTGCCGTTTGGCGCCCCCAACATGTATCTCTTGAGAGCCTCATGGTCACAAAGCGCTGCCAGGGGCATCATTTGGGAGCCCCAAGGGGGAGCCACCCTGGCTGATCTCACGAGCCCGTTCGCGCCGATTTTGGTGGGACGTCTCAGCTAAAATTGCCGTTTGGCCGCCCCAACATGTCTCTCTTGAGAGCCTCATAGTCACAAAACGCTGCCAGTTGGTTGTGGGGGGGTGGGGGGGGGGGTGGCATCATTTGGGAGCCCCAAGGGGGAGCCACCCTGGCTGATATCACGAGCCCGTTCGCGCCGATTTTGGTGGGACGTCTCAGCTAAAATTGCCGTTTGGCCTCCCCAACATGTCTCTCTTGAGAGCCTCATGGTCACAAAACGCTGCCAGGGGCATCATTTGGGAGCCCCAAGGGGGAGCCACCCTGGCTGATCTCACGAGCCCGTTCGCGCCGATTTTGGTGGGACGCCTCAGCTAGAATTGCCGTTTGGCGTCCCCAACATGTATCTCTTGAGAGCCTCATGGTCGCAAAACGCTGCCAGGGGCATCATTTGGGAGCCCCAGGGGGGGTCCACCAGGGGCTTCATAGTCACCAAACGCTGCCAGGGGCAGCATTTTGGCTTCCCAAAGAGGAGTCGACCCGGGCCTCCTAGTCGCCAGAGAGAGAGAGAGAGAGAGGGAAGAGAGAGAGAGAGGAAGCGAGAGAGAGGGAGAGGAGAGAGAGAGAGAGAGAGAGAGAGAGAGAGAGAGAGAGAGAAAGAAAGAGAGAGAGAGAGAGAGAGAGGAAGCGAGAGAGAGGGAGAGGAGAGAGAGAGAGAGAGAGCGGAGAGAGAGAGGGGGAGTTGAGAGAGGAGACAGGCGAGAGAAAGAGAGAAGAGAGAAGAGAGAGAGAGAGAGAGAGAGAGAGAGATAGATATAGAGAGAGAGAGAAAGAGAGAGATGAGAGAAGAGAGAAGAGAAGAGAGAGAGAGAGAGAGATAGAGAGATAGAGATAGAAGAGAGAGAGAGAGGAGAGAGAGAGAAGAGAAGAGAAGAGAAGAGAGAGAGCGAGAGAGAGAGAGAGGGAGAGTGAGAGAGAGAGGAGAGAGCAGAGAGAGAATAGAGAGAAGAGAGAGAGGAGAGAGAGAGAGAGAGAGAGAGAGAGAGAGAGAGAGAGAGAGAGAGAGAGAGAGCGAGAGACGAGAGAGAGAGAGAGAGAGAGAGCAGAGAGAGAGAGAGAGAGAGAGAGAGCGGGAGAGAGCGAGGGAGAGCGAGAGAGAGCGAGAGAGAGCGAGTGAGAGCGAGAGAGAGAGAGAGAGAGAGAGAGAGAGCGAGAGAGAGCGACAGAGAGCGAGAGAGAGCAAGAGAGAGCGAGAGAGCGAAAGAGAGAGAGAGAGAGAGAGAAGAGAGAGAGAGAGAGAGAGAGCGAGGGAAGAGAGAGAGAGAGAGAGATAGAGAGAGAAAGAGAGAGAGAGAGGAGAGAAGAGAAGAGAAGAGAAGAGAAGAGAGAGAGCGAGAGAGAGAGAGAGAGGGAGAGTGAGAGAGAGAGGAGAGAGCAGAGAGAGAATAGAGAGAAGAGAGAGAGGAAAGAGAGAGAGAGAGGCAGAGATAGAGGCAGAGAGAGAGAGGCACAGAGAGAGAGGCAGAGAGAGAGAGAGGCAGAGAGAGAGAGGCAGAGAGAGAGAGGCAGAGAGAGAGAGAGGCAGGGAAAGAGAGGCAGAGACAGAGAGAGGGCAGAGAGAGAGAGAGACAGAGAGAGCAGAGAGAGAGAGAGAGGCAGCTCAGTCACACTTAAATCAGATTCGTCCTCACCGAGTCCCACCACCAAGGGAGCGCCAGCAAGGAGATGCACATATGGGGATCCCCACGCAGTGAATAATATTTTTTAATTTACTACTACTACTACTACTACTACTTCTACTCTACTACGACTAGTATTAGTAGTAGTAGTAGTGAAGTAAAGTAGTAGTAGTAGTAGTAGTTAGTAGTAGTAGTAGTGGGGTAGTAGTGTAGTAGGATCTACTCCTACTATGCTTCTACTACTACTACTACTAACTATCTACTACTACTACTACTACTACACTACTGTTACTACTACTACTACTACTACTACAACTACTACTACTACTACTACTACTACTATTACTACTACTACTATTACAGCAACGACTATTACCAGTACCACTACCACTACCAGTACCTCCACTACCAGTATTACTACTACTACTACTTCTACTACTACTACTACGACTACTACTACTATTAGTACTACTACTACTCCTACTACTACTACTACTACTACTACTACTACTACTACTGCTACTACTACTACTACTACTACTATACTACTGCTACTACTACTACTACTACTACTACTAGTTCTATCAGTACTAATAGTTCTAGTGCTACCACTACTACTAGTACTACAATTTTTCACCACTATTAGGACTACTACTACTACTACTGCTACTACGACTACTAGTGTTAGTAGTAGTAGTAGTTCTACTACTACTATGCTACTACTACTACTACTACTACTACTACTATTACTACTACTATTACTACTATTACTATTACTACTACTACTACCATTACCATTACCACTCCTTCTACCAGTACTACCACTACCAGTAGTACGACTACTACTGCTACTCCTACTACTACTACTACTACTACTACTACAACTGGTACGACTGCTACTACTACTACTACTGCTACTGCTACGACTACTACTAGTACTACTAGTACTACTACTACTAGTACTACTAGTACTAGTACTCGTACTGGTACTAGTAGTACTAGTGCTACTACTACTACTAGTACTAACATCTTCTACTACTACCTAGTACTATGACGACTACTACTACTACTACTACTACTACTACAACTACTGGTAGTAGTAGTAGTAGTAGGAGTAGTAGTAGTAGTAGTAGTAGTTCTACTACTACTATGCTACTACTACTACTACTACTACTACTACTACTACCACTACCACTACCACTGCCAGTACCACCACTACCAGTACTACGGCTACTACTACCACTATTACTACTACTACACTACTACTACTACTACTACTACTATTACTACTACTACTACTACTACTACTACTACTACTACTACGACTACTACGACTACTACCACCACTACTACTACTACTACTACTAGCACTACTACTACTACGACTACTACTACTACTACGACTACCTACTACTACACTACTACTACTACTACAACTACTACTACTACGACTACTACGACTACTACTACTACACTACTACTACTACCGACTACTACTACTACTACTACTAACTACTACTACTACTACTACTACTACTACACTACTACTACTACTACTACTACTACTACTACTACTACTACTACTACCATTACTACTACTACTACTACTACTACTACTACTACTACTACTACTACTACCACTACTACTACTACTACTACTACTACTACTACTACTACTACTACTACTATTACTATTACTGCTGCGACTACTTGTCTCCGAGGGCAACATGCACTGACCCCGCCCCGCCTGTGAGGTCCCCTTACACCTCCGTTGTCGCGCCGTGGCGATGCCGACCGCGGAAAAGAAAACGCAAAATTCGGATTGGATACCGCGCCCACTCTGGAGTCTGAATCGGTCCGTTCTTTTGCGGGACACGTGCCGGATCAGGATCCGGAGCGGACGTGGTCGTCTGCGTTGAGTTTCACCGCTTTTCCGCGGGGGAGCGGTCCCGTCATGTTTTCGCGTTGTCTCGGTTCCGCTTTGGCGTCGGGGCGAGGGCGGCTCATTTCTGTTGATTCAGTAGCGTGTTTCTTTTTATCCGCTCTGGGTCTTGAGTCCGGCCGATTTTTTGCAGAGAGGTTCAAGAATGGACGCGGTCTTCTTCGCGCCCAGTTGGAGCCCGAAACGGGCCATTTGCTTAATGGGGGCGGGCAGTTTCAGGATCCAGAGTCCGCCGTGCCCTGGGCGCGATTCCAAGCCGACGACGTCACAGGCTAGTCGAGTGGGTCTGCCAGACATGATCGCCTCCCGCTTTGCGATACGAGTGGTAATACTACAACCACGGACACTATTACTGCGACGACTACGACTACGACTACGACTACGGCTACTACTACTACCACTACCACTACTACTACTGCTACTACTACTACTACTACTACTACTATTACTACTACTACTACTACTACTACTACTACGACTACTACTACTACTACTACTACTACTCCTACTCCTAATTACTACTACTACTACTACTTTTACTACTACTACTACTACTACTACTGCTACTACAACTACTACTACTACTACTACTACTACTACTACTACCACTACTACTACTACTACTACTACTACTATTACTGCTACTACTATTTGTACTAACACTACTACTCCTATGATTACTATTACTATTACTACTACTACTACTACTACTACTACTACTACTACTACTACTACGACGACTACGACTACGACTACGACGACTACTACTGCTAGTAGTAGTAGTACTACTACTACTACTAATACGACTACTACTACTACTACTACGACTACGACTACGACTACTACTGCTACTACTACTACTACTACTACTACTACGACTACGACTACGACGACTACTACTACTACTACTACTACTACTCCTACAACTACTACTACTACTAGTACTGCGGTCTATTACTACTACTACTACTACTACTACTACTACCACTACTAGTACTACTAGTACTACTACTACGTGTACTACTACTACTACTACTACCACTACTACTATTACTACTACTACTACTACTACCACCACTACTACCACTACTACTACTACCACTACGACGCCTACTAGTAGTAGTACTACTACTGCTACTACTACTACTACTACTACGACTACTGCTACTGCGACTGCTACTGCTACTACTACTACTACTACTACTACTACTTCTACGAGTACGACTACGACTACGAGTACGACTACTACTACCAGTAGTTTTGGGAGGACTACTACTACTACTATTACTACTACGACTACTACTACTATTACTACTACTACTACTACTACTACTACTACGATTACCACTACTACTACTACTACTACTACTACTACTATTAGTATTATTATTACTACTACTTCGACTACTACTACGATTACGACGACGACTACTACCACGACTACTACTATTACCTGCTACCACTACTCTTCTTACTACTACTACCACGAATAGTACTGCTACTACTACTACTACTGCTACTACTACGACTACTACTACGACGATTATTACTACTACTACTACTACTACCACTACGACGACTATTACGCCGACTACTACAACGACCACTACTACTACTACTACTACTACTACTACTACTACGACTACTACTACTACTACCATTACTACTACTACTACTACTACTACTACTACTGGTGCTACTGCTACTACCACTACTACTACTACAACAACGTGTTTCTACTACTACTAGGACTACCAGTAGTAGTAGTCTACTACTACTACTACTAGTACTACTTCTACTACTACCTACTACTACTACTACTACTATACTACACTACTACTACTATTACCACTACTACTACTACTACTACTGCTGCTACTGCTACTACTACTACTACTACTACTACTACTCCTACTACCACTACTACTACTTCTACTACTACTACTACTACTACTACTACGACTGCGACTACTAGTAGTAGTCGTACTACTACTACTACTATTACTACTGCTACTACTACTACTACTACTACGACTACTACGACTACGACTACTACTACTACTACTACTATTGCTACTACTACTACGACTAATACCACTACTCCTCTTACTACTAGTACTACTACTATTACTACTATTACTACTACTACCACTACTACTACGACTACTACTACTACTACTACTACGACTACTGCCAGTACCAGTACCAGTACTACGACGAGTACTACTGCTACGACTACTACTACCCGTACTACTACTACGACTATTACTACTACTACTATTACTACTACTACTACTACTACTACTACTACTACTTTTACTACTACTACTACTAGTACTACGGCTACGAGTACTAGTACTACTACTACTTCTACTACTACGACGACTACCACTACCACTACTACTACTACTACTACTACTACTACTAGTACTACTACTACTACTACTACTACTACTACCCCTACTACTACTTCCTACTACTACTACTACTACTACTACTACTACTACTACTACTACTACTACTACTACTACTACTACTACTACTACTACTACTACTACTACTACTACTACTACTACTACTACTACTACTACTACTACTACTACTACTACTACTACTACTACTACTACTACTACTACTACTACTACTACTACTACTACTACTACTACTACTACTACTGCGACTACTTGCCTCCGAGGGCAGCACGCACTGACTCCACCCCGCCTGTCAGGTCCCCTTACACCTTCGTTGTCGCGCCGTCGCGACGTCGACTGCGGGAAAACGGCAAAATTTTGATTAAATATCGCGCCCGCTCTGGAGTCTGACTCGGTCCGTTCTTTTGCGGGACACGGGCCGAATCAAGCGGACGTGGTCGTTTGCGTTGAGTTTCGCAGCTTTTCCGCGGGGGAGCGGTCCCGTCATGTTTTCGCGTTGTCTCGGTTCCGCTTTGGCGTCGGGGCGGGGGCGGCCCATTTCTGTTGATTCAGTCGCGTGTTTCTGTTTATCCGTTCTGGGTCTTGAGTTCGACCGATTTTTTGCAGAGACGGACGGAGCCAGGTTCAAGACTGGATGCGGTCTTGTTCGCGCCCATTCGGAGCCCGAAACGGGCCATTTGTTTGATGGGGGCGGACAGGTTCAGGATCCAGAATCCGCTTTGGACATTGAAGCGGTCCGTTCTCCTTGAGCAAATGCCTTGTTTCAGGTTCCAAATGGGCGTGAACAGGATCGCGCCTTTTCGCGCCTCTTTCGTAGATTCTTCGGGTTCCCTCCTTCCGCGGGGCACTTGCGCGGGCGGGCGCGGAAACGGGCGCGGGCGCGGCAGCCGCAATGGCGCGTTTGAGGGGGGAGCCGTGGCTGTTCATCGACCCGTTTGGTTTTATATTTTTTCCGCGGGATGCGCGGGCGGGCGCGGAAACGAGCGCCGGCGCGGCAGCGGCAATGGCGCGTTTGGGAGGGGGGCGCGGGAAACCATCGCCTTTCATGGATGTTTCACGTTTTTTTTGTTTTTTCCTATATCTCTATATATATATATATATATATATATATATATATATATATGTGTATATATATATATATATATATATATATATATATATATATATATATATATCCCGCGGGTTACGCGGGCGGGCGTGGGAGCGGGCGCGGGCACGGTCGTAATCCACGGGAGTGCCCCCAAAGAACCTGAAACCGTGAACGCGGGACGTTCCGAAAACACCCGTGGAGTCACCCTCGAGAACCCTGGGAATCGATTCCCAGGGTTTTCCAAAACGACCCCGGGACCATTGTCAGAAAACCCCCGCCCACTCGCCACCCAGGAAGAATTGAAACCCGCGCTCCCGCACGCACGCGCGCGCAGCCACGCCCGGGCGCGCACGCGCACCCATGCGCGCACCCTTGGGATCACCTTCGAAATCCCTGGGAATCGATTCCCAGGGATTTCAAAAGCGAGCCCGGGATCATTATCGGAATATTCCAAGTGTTAAGCCCAGAAGTGGGAGCGCTCTGGGAAAATCACATGTGAAACCATTTTTGGCATTTATCGGCTTCTTCAGATTTCTTGGGCAATACCAGGGTAAGTTCCAAATCGTCTCCATCAGCGGGAAAGCCAAGGAAACCTGATATTCAGAATATGGAAGAATCCGGGGGGGAAACCTTTTTGGAGTCACCTTTGAAATCCCTAGGAATCGATTCCCAGGGATTCCTAAAGTATTGGTTTAGACGGGGCGCGCGGGGGGAAAAGTCTCTTACCTCCCTTGGAATCGATTCCAAGGAATCAAGAGTGGCGATCCCAGGCGATGCCTATAGGAAAGCCGGGACGGTCGGTCCCTGCTAAATTTCTGGCAGTGCCATGTGCGTACGGGGAAGAATGGTTGCGGAAAGAATCGGCGATGCGGCGCAATCTTCGGACCACATCTGCTCCGACCCCATTTGGGAGGCCCAGACCACAATATACCCAGACATCCGGCGTCTCGAAGAAATCGGGACATGGGTTTTTCATCGTTCTCGGCCTCTCTGGGCCCCTACTGCGCCTGAGAACGGCTCGGGATGAAGCACCGATCCAGAGAAATAATGGGCACGAGGACAAATCGCGATTCCTGTCCATGTTGACCAGGACTTGTTGTCGGTGTTGTCGCAGGCGTTGTCCATATGAGACTACAGGTTGCCTGTCCAACAGCGGCCGTTGTCTGTTTCGAGTAACATTCGATGCTGGGCATCGTGCCAATTTTTGCCCTACCAATGGCGGGCGTCCAATATGAGGTCCGAGTGCCCAACACGGATCCCCGACAGCATTGACTCCCCCCCGAGGTTGCCAACCTTTGAGCCTCCCCAAATGCGCGGGGGGCGTCCGCCAGGCGGTGCTGGCCAGGGCGGGCGAGGCCGAGCGCGGCGTGGGTTGGCCAGAGCGCGGTGATCCTGCCTCCGAGTCATGAGGCGCGCCAGCCTGGGCGGTCCCGACAGGTGGTGCAGATGGTGGTGAGGAGGAGGAGGAGGAGGACGGAGGAGGAGGAGGAGGACGGAGGAGGAGGACGGAGGAGGAGGAGGAGGAGGAGGAGGACGTAGGAGCAGGACGGAGGAGGAGGAGGACGGAGGACGGAGGAGGACGGACTAGGACGGAGGAGGAGGAGGAGGATGTTGACCCCGTCGCATGGTCAAAAAGACCGACGGACGTGTTTCTTCTTGGTGTTCCTACTCTTCGGTCTTCGGCACCTGGAGGCCACCGCTGGACCCTGGGGACGTCAAGAGAAACGACTCGGGACGAGAAGCTGGTCCCCACGGATGCGTCGAGACTCTTGGGGGTCGAAGATGATGAGGATGTTGAGAGCCCTGAGATTTTGGCGTTGCAGCTATTCAGAATGGGCGACCGGGACTTCATTGCGTGCCCGGTGGCCCTTCCGGATCGATCCGGCTCGAAGGGTGCCGCAGAAAGATGGTGGCCAGGACCCTGAGATTTTGACGCTTCAATTTTTCAAAACGGGCGATTGTGACTTTTTTCGGGCCCCAGGGCACTTACGGATCGATCCGGCTCGGAGGGTGCGGTAGAAAGATGATGTCGAGCATTATGGTCGTGTCTTTATAAAGTGTTGTGTGGTTTCGTAATGTCGGACCTTCAGGAATGGCGAGGATAACGGCCGTGATGATGCTGCTGCTGATGATAAAGTTGATGATGTTGATGATAATGACAATGATGATGATGAGGATGATGATGCTGATGATGACGATGGCGATGGCGACGACGATGACGAGGACAATGACGATGCTGCTGATGATGATGGTGATGACGACGATGACGATGACGATGACGATGACGATGACGATGACGATGCTGCTGATGATGATGGTGATGACGACACTTATGATGACGAGGCTGATGCCGATGATGATGATAATGATGATGATGATGATGATGATGATGATGATGATGATGATGATGCGTATGACGATGATGGTGATCATGCTGGTGATGATTATCATGGTGACGATGATGATGATGATGATGATGATGCTGATGATGAGGATGATGATGATACTGACGATGATGCTGAATATTATGATAAAGGTGATGATGCTGATGCTGATGATGCTGATGCGGATGCTGATGCTGATACTGATGATGATGGTGATTGATGGTGACGATGATGATGATGATGGTGGTGGTGGTGTTGGTGTTGGTGTTAGTGTTGGTGGTGATGATGGTGATGGTGATGGTGATGGTGATGATGTTGTTGGTGATGTTGTTGATGATGATGATGATGATGATCATGATGATGATGATGATGATGATGATGATGATGATGATGATGATGAACATGGTGACCATGAAGATCAGCCTGATGATTGAGGAGGCAGCCGAGGAGGCGGAATATGCCTCCTGATTCAGGGGCGCGGGTGTAAGTCGCGTCGGGCGAAGGACGCGGCAGTCGAGTGTCGCCGCGGGCGCGGGTTGGGTCGTCAGCGCGCTGCAGGCGGATCGCCAGGCGGGTCGCCTGGCGGGCGGGCGATGGCAACACGAGCAAACATAAACAAAAACACATGATTTTGATTCCAGCGATCCACCCGAGAACGCGCAGTGGGATCCCCAGGGGGCTGTAAGCCCCTCGGTGCTTGGTGGTCGCGGCATGCAGTCATCATTCACTGAAGGCGCGATGCGGGATCCTCCGGGAGCACTAGGCCCCTCGGGGCCTGGTGGCCGTGGTCTGCAGATTGTGCGAGGCGGGTCTGGAGCGTTCTTCCTCAAATCTATCAGCCCCAATCTGTCGGGCGGGGGGCAGGACTCCACACCTCGGAGCCCCACCTCGGTCATGCACCCAGGAACAGTGTAAAACCTTCAGTCCCTCTCACTCTGATGGGGGACTGGGGGGAGGAGCAGCAGCAGCAGGAAGAGGAGGAGGAGGATTACATGCGTGAGCATGAGTAGAGCTATGACCTGGAGGTTGGAGGGGAGAGCGGGGTGGACACAACCGGGAACTCCGTGCCCGTTTCGGTTCACTTGTGTCGTGCCATGCGTGCGTGCGAAGCAAGGTTCTTGCGAGCAGGCATTTGGTGTGCGAAGAGAAGTTGGTGTGTGCGTGCGAAACACCGAGGCGATACTTGGCGGCGGTAAGAGGTAAGCTTAACAATCAGGTTTTCAGTTCTGGTGGGGACGGTGGTTGGACTGTCGGTTTGATAGATCATCAGCATGTCGTTACGGCAGGTGGGACTAGGGTATTCTGTAGACCTAGTCCTCTCTAGCTGCGGATAAGATTGAGCGGCCGCCTGGATCGGGGCGCACCCTGCTGCGTTCTCCGAAGCCGCGCCAGCCGCAGGCTTCTTTCTGCTGTTCTATGCAGTGTGCGTGGGCCTGGCTGCCGCAGGCGTCGCTGCGATGGAAGCATCGTCGTGGGTGCGTCGCGGACGAGTCGCGGACAGGCAGCCTGGCTGGACGACGACAGTACGACACGTCGAGGATCCGCACCGCAGACTTCCATTTGAGTCACGCTTCCAGGGACCGTGTAAGACTGTTCGGGCCGCTCCTCCTGTCGTGATAGAAAAAAGCATTGTGGTCTTCGGTCCATCGCGCCACCGTGCCTAGTCTGTGGGCCAGGGCGCATGCGTGTTCTTCGACCGCTGGGAACCCACGGTGGAGCGATGGATAATATCGCGCAGCAGGTGCGCCCGAGGCGAGAAAGGGAGCGTCACGCAGCCAGCATGTGCCAAGAGATCCCCCACTAAGGGGTCCCATCAGCATGGTTGGGAATGCTGCGCATCCTTGAAAGGTTGGCCTCCTGGGGTTCTTTCTTGCGGGGGGGCTCCCAGGTCCTAATGGGGCGTCTTGGAGGGTGCTCCTCGGGGGCTCGAAAGACATGCGGCAGGTCTTGTGGGCATCTCGGGGGTGGATCCCCGGCCACGTCCCTGGGGTCTTCTGGCAGGTTCCCTCTGGGGCTCCTCTTGGGGCCGTCTTGGAAGCCTCCTGGGCTGCTTTTGAGGATTGGAGTGGGCTGTATATTGGGGGCCTCCTCGGGCAGTTTTACATTCCATGAAGGCCGAACGGCCGATGTGGCACACCAGCTTTTAGTTTTGGTATTGAGGGTACCCTAGAGACCCGTGAGAGTCTCAAGACGGGCCCCCGAGGCCATCTTGGCGCTCGACATTTTCCCGCCCGCCCGGCCCGCCTCTGCGGACCTGCCCGTCCGACCCGGCTGTTGGGGCCAGCCCGTCCGACGAGCCCGTCAGCGCCCGCCCGCTCGCATGTGCTTGGAAGCTCGCCCGCCCGAGGTTTCGCGGTCCCGCCCGCCCGACCCTCCCCCGTGGGGGCCCGTCCGCCAGTCCCGTCGGCTCGTATCCGCTTGGCCCGACCCGTCCGCCCCAAGTGAGGGCCCGCCCGACCCGACCGCCCGTCTGTGTCCACCCCCCCGCTCGCTGACGCAGGATCACCCGTGCCGGTAAGCAAAAGGAATCCCCTTTCTAGGGGGTGAGATCGGAGACGAACCGGGCGGGAGCCGACGGTATGGACCATACATGTTGAGTAGAGCGCGGACAACAAAACACATCCGCCTGCCAGGGCCTCGTTGACGGTGTCGATGGGCTTCTCTTGGGGGCTTCTCGGCGCCTCTTGGGCATCTCGAGGACATGTTGGAACCTTCGGGCGATCGTTTAGATGTTTTTTGTTCGTCTCAGGGCATGTTGCAACCGTGTTTGGGCCGTTTTGCAGCTCTCTCGGGGCAACTTTGAGCCGTCTTGCGGAGGTATTGATCCATATTGGAGCCTTCTCAGGGCTGTATTGGTGGCTTCTTGGGGCTGGCCTTATCTTCCCGAGGCTATCGAATAAACCGAAAGCCTTTGGAAGTAACACCAACTGCAGTTGTTGACGCTTCGCGCCACCAGCCATCCAGACCGAGTCCCAGGCGAGCTGCCTTTAGCAGGGAAGCAGAGCACGCAGCGACACAAAGAGTGGAGCCGTCAAATCGCAGATTGGGATCAGACCGACCAGTCCGACGAGTCAGCCAAAAAGGTCCTTTTCGAAGCTCGCGCTTGATGGAGTAGCCGAACGGGTCAGCCCGAGCAGCCCCCAACATCAGCCAACCTTTGGGTCCGTAGCCATTTTGGCTCAATCCATTTTGGCTCAAATAGCTGATCATAAGTAGGGCCAAGCGTCTTGGAGGACTGCCACGCGATCCGTCTGAGATATGCCGAAGACCAAGCCTCCTAGCCTCAAGGCGAAGTTCGCCCAGGTGGACCAGGATGGCAGCGGCAAGATCAGCCTGGACGAGTTCAAGGCGCTCCTCAAGCAAGGGGACCCAAACATCTCCGAGTCGTCCGTGATGACCGTCTGGAAGAAGTGCGACAAGGACGGCAGTGGAAGCATCAGCTCTAGCGAGCTCGCAGACTACTTAAGCAGCGGCGACAAGTCCGACTTCAAGCACCCCGGCATGTCCCCTGCGTGCAAGACATTCTGCGACGTCTTCGCAAGCCTGACGCTGCAGAGCGAGGCCGGGAAGGAGGCCCGCGCTCACGCCTTCACGGCCTGCGACCCCAACGGCAATGGGTACGTGTCCCTCGCCGAAGTGGATGGGTGGATCCAGAAGGTCTTGATAACCTACTTCGCGCAGGGCGAATGCGACGGAGATCCCAAGGAGGAGGGGACGCGCATCTGGAAGTGCTTCCGGCCTTCCTACATCCGCGCCCACACAGATGCGAAGGACGTGGCAGATTCGAAGACGTCTCACAGCGACGACTACGTGACAGCGAAGGAGTTCCGCGTCCTCTGCACCTACCTCATCCTGTACGCAGCAATGTACGACGCCTTCGCCCTCATCGACGGCGGTGGTGGCACCGTCGAGGACAAGTCTGGCGACGATCGCAGGATGACGGCGGAGGAGTGGGCGGCAGGCTACAAGAAGGTAGCGGACCATGGCTTCATCGGCCTCAAGAAGGCGGCTGCAATGGACGCCGCGGGCGCGGCGGACGTGTTCAAGAAGATGAACAGCGGCAGGGACGCCGATGGCAAAGAGTATGGCAACGACAACGTTGTGATGCTGGCAGAGTTCTGCGCGTACGTTGAGGCAGAAGAGATTTCGGCGGGGACGGCGTGGGGAAAAGTCCTGAGCCTGTGAGGCAGCACCGAGGCAAGGGGCAGATGACTTGATTGCTGAGTGTGGGCGTCTCGCCCTCCCCTCCTTCTTCTCGGTGCCCGATTGAGCCGCCCCGATTCCCATAAGAAGGGGCGGCCAGTGCGCTTAATACAGCGCGCGTTCTATGGCTTCTGCGATTGCGGATAGACGCAGCCCGTTTGGCTACGTGCACCTTGGCATGTTTCGCCCAGTAGTGAAACAGATCTAACCCGGGAGCCTCCGTGGAGCCATCTTGTGGCGCTCTCGGGGCCATTCTTGGAGCGTTTGCGGCAATCTTCCCCTGAGGCCCTCTCGGGTGCCTTCCAGTGCCATCCCGTGCCGATCCATGAGATTGTCTATAAAAAAGTGTGGGGTCCCGAATTAGCGCCCCGTCTCGAGGATCGCCCACGGGGCCTTCTTGGGCCGTTCTCCGGTTGATCTTGGAGCAACGTGGGGTTGTCGTGGGGCCCTTCTGGGCACCTCTTGGGGCGCTCTTGGGCCATCTCGATGCTATTTTGGGGCCTCCGAAACCCATCGGAAGTGAACGCGCGAGAAGGCGAGCACCACGCGAAACGTCAGAACGATTCTGGGCTCTCGGGACGATCCGTGAGAGGCTCCGTAGCCACCTCGTCTTGGAGCCGTCTTGACGCCTCATTGGAGGCATGCTGGAGACCATCTCGGCCATCTGGCGCCATCTTGGAGGCAACCGTGGACTACCTGGGGCCATCTTGGAGGTATCTAGGGTCGTCCTGAGCGCTCTGACAGCTCGCGGGGCGGCCTGTCCAGAGCGAGGGGTGGGCGGAAGGGTAAACCACTTCCCGGAGTGGAAGACATTTTGTGTAGTTATGCCCAGAAGGCTGGCAGGATTCTTGTGTTTGTTCATTGCTGTTTCAGATCAGCAGGTGTTCCCGCGGCGTTACAATCTTGGGTGCAATCGTGTGCTACCTGGGGCCATCTTAGACGCTCTGACAGCTGGCGGGGCGGCCCGTCTGTTCCAGGCCGATGGGCTGGGCAGAAGGGCACGGCCGGGCCGAGGTGTACAAGATCGAGGTCGATTCGGGGGGGGGGGTGCATGTTCTTGTGCATCCTGGGGATGATCATGACGATGGTGACGATACCGTCACCATCATCGTCATCGTCATCGTCAGGTGCCCTCGAGTGTTATTCGGTGTGACTGGCGGAGGGTCTCGTGTTCCTGAAGGGTGTTCTTCTGTCCCAGGTCCTGCCGTGAGCCAGCTCTCGAACGGGGGGCCTTTCAACCACGTACGCCCAGAAGGCTGGTAGGATTCTGGCAGTTGTGCATTGTCGTTCCAAATTCTTCACGTTTCGCGTGCCCCCACGCTTTCACGTACCTGGTGGTCGCGCCCCTGGGGTACCCGCACGCTTGCAGCTTCCTGGCAGCCGCAGCAGCTTGCGGTCCCCGCCCTCGGCGCTGCCTCGCTTCCCTCGGCGGTTGCAGCAACTGCCCTCGGCGCAGCAGCTTCCCGCCGCGATAGGTTCTGCTGGTGCCTGCGCGCGCGCCGGCAATTAGTTCCGCTCGTAGCCCGAGCTGACTCGACTCGCCGTTGGCGCCTTCGCCTGCGGTTGCGATAAAAAAAGTCCCCACGCTTCGCGTACCCCCATCAGCCCATGTGGAAACCCTTCCCATGAGAGGAACACGTGTAGCGAAACAAAGCGGGCGGCCAGAGTGAACAATTAGATTTTTCTGGGAGCAAAGGAGTGGTTTTGGAGGGCCCCTTCGGGCCACCCACGGGGCTCGCGTGGGGGAGAGGTGAAGTTTGTTGTGTGCCAGAAGCAGCACTCCTCGTGGCCATGCGTGGTTAATCTATAATTTGGTGTGTTGTTGCCTGATCTCAACGAAAGTTGCTGTGTCGACTCTGTGTGGAAAACCTGGATGCTGGATGCAAGTTGCTAGCCAGGGGCGAGGGAAGGAGGAGGAGGACGATAAGGAGCTCGGCAACGGCTAGGAAGGTGCCGCCACATCAAACATGCATCAACAGGCAAACTAACTCCAATGAGGTAGAAGGGGCCGATATCCTCGTCGGGCGGCACAAATTGCCGTCGGCGCTCCCGCGCTCGGAGACCGAGAGACTCAGCGTCCTCCCGAGATCGGAACCCAAATAGTGATAGGCATCGGTGAAGGTCGACCCCAGTGCCCGCCCACCGCGCCGCCCCCACCCTCCCCCGAGAAGAGGCAGCCAGGGAGCGTCTGGACGGCGGCGGCGCGAGCGATGGGACGGCGTCGAGAGACATCTTCGACGCGGGGTCCGACAACACGGACACCCGGGATACACGAAAGCTGCTCTTGGACGGGTGGCGGCCTTGCGAAATCCAAGCCAACTGCCGCTCTCCGCCCGACGAGCGGTGTCCAACACATCCCGACGCGAGAGATGTTTTTCCCCCGTGACCTCCTACAGTGCATACCGAGCCACAGGTCGTACAGAAAGCGATCGACCTTCGATCGCGTCCTTCCGTATCTTGAACCTGCGCCTAAATGGCCGCATGCCCCAGAGCGGGCCAAACCGAAAGCTCTGGCCACTCGACAGGAGCGGCAGCATCCGAGTCCCTCTCCCCACCCCCAAGCTCCGACCACGTCCCCCGCCCAGCGCCAGGGAGGGAGGGAGGAAGAGGAGCAACATCAGGGAGAGGGGGGAGGTCAAGGGATATGTGACGGAGCCACTCGAGGCCGACATGGTCAAACTCCTGTCGGCCACCAATCCGAGCCTCTTGCTCCGCCGAATACTTACACACAAGACGGACCAATTCATGGCACCCCTCGACTACAAGCCTATCGGGGCCGGGGATCCTACCAAGAGCGGTTCCTTTGTTCGCAATTTCATTTGCCGCTCGATTCCGTAAATACTCGAGCCGGCTGAGCTTACCGTTTTCAACATAGCGCATGGTGCAATGGGCGGGGACCTTGCACTACGAGACTCCGTCGAACTGATCGTGCACGTGCTGCCACACATGAGAACGAGCATTATCTGGGTTGACAGCGCCTATAGGGTCCTGGACAGACCCCAAGGTGCCCGAACAGTCCCCGTAGAGACAGGCCCCAGGGAAGACAGCAGCATGGTGCACCAGCGATAGCACAGCATAGTCCTCGCCATCCCGAGCAACCTGTGCAGGAGCAGCACAAAGGGGCACGCGCCCCCAAATCGCGCGATCCACCCTTCCCCAACCGTCCGTCACCACAACCCCCCACCCCGCCGATCTGATCTTTGGGAGTGCTGGCTCGAAGCACGAGCCATCGATGAAGATGTGTTCCCACCACCTAAGGTCAGCCCCTCGGCAGGCCAATTGTACCTGTGCGCAGCGGCCTCGGGGGGCTCAGTGGGACGGGGAAACCAACGGGTTTGGTCGGGAAGGGCGCAGCGGGCAAAGAGCTCCTGAGCCCTGGGCGAGAGCAATTTGACTCTATCCGCCGCCTTGCGAACGTCAGGGCTGATCACGTTCCTTCTGCAAACGTCATGCGACGGTGGAACACGGTCCCAGGGGCGGCCTGGCAGGCCAGACACACAGGATACATATCCTGACAAGCACTGTGACATCTCAGCTGGCACCACTGCCGATTCGCAATGAGGCAACGCAAACAATGACGGCAGTGATCCGACCAGGTGGGTGAATTCTGCTTCGAGAGGAGATCGAGCGCAGGTTTGAAGCGCATCGGGCCTCTCCACTCAGGCTCGAATGCACTCTGCCGATCCTGCTCATCGAGGACGATGGCCTCCTCACACGCCTCCCGAACGCGGAGACAGAAAAAGGCAGGAGATAACTCATCTAGGCTCTACGCTCTACCCGCTTGGTCAATCATAGCTGCACTGGGAACATCCAGCCGCCAACCTATGCGACCAAGCGGGAGCGCGCGGGCCGCCGCGGGTCGTTTAGCCGAGCTCCACGGCTTGGCCTTGCCGGCCGTCTGGAGCGTATCTTCGAAAGCCGACTGGAGCACCTGCATGGAGACGCTGCGACGCCAACAAGCCGAAACAAACGTCTCGACGGCATCCACCGTCACATGGACAAAAGTGCCCCGCTGCGGGGCCCCAGAGAGAAGGAAGGCGAGACCAGGGGGGGTGCCAGGCTGAAGGGGGCCGAAGGACTTGGCCGAGGCAACTCTGAGGGTCCGAAGGGCCGAATTCCTTAGACTATCGATGTGCGCCCCCCACGCGGCCTTAGCGACTGGCCCAGCCCTGCGCGCCCGAGAAGCCCCCCCCACCCCCTCCCAATCTTGGAGAGCCGAGTCGCCGAGGCCGACGCGGCTGAGAGGCGCTGATTCTCTGCAGGCACGCGGCGCGCTCTGCCACAGGAAGCGTCGCCACCCAAGTAACGATGCGTGACGGACAGGAAGCTCTCGTCGGATGGCCAGTCCTCGTCGTTCAGCAAAGCCTCCAGCAGCTCTTGACACGAGCAGGGGAAGCACGTCTTGGCCAGGTCGAGCGGCAGGCCCAGCTTCTCCATCTTGGTCGAGACGGTCACCGCAGCCCTGCTGAGCTGCTGTGCCACCGTGCGCAGCGTGCCAACCGCGTGGGTCTTCAAGTCGCCCACAAGGTTCAGCGGCCGACACACTGGCGTTTCAATCGCCACAGTTCTGAGAACGCGCAAAGTCATGAGCTTCGCGATGCCAGTCGCGCAGCTGCAGCCAGCGATGGCCGTTCCATTCGGCAGCACTTGCCGAGAGGTTGCCCCAAGGCAGCGGGCCCTCCGTGGTCTTCGGTGCACCGCGCGCAGGCGCTTCAGCAGCTGCTCGTCGAAGCCGCAGCGCCTGCCAGCTGCCCGCGTGGCAGCGGGAGAAGTGTTCTCGCAGAACCTACGCGCGCCGCAGTACAACGCGCCACTGACGAAGTTGCGATTCTTCGCGTGGACCGCCAGCAGGCTGTGGACGCAGGCCGCGCGGTCCGCGGCGGTGTCGCCAGACTTGCCCCAGAAGAAGCTGGCGTCCACGCTGACCTCCCACGCGCGGACAAGAGGCTGCCGAATTCTGGACCACACTCGGGGCCATAGGGCCAAAAGCCCCATCGGCCTACGCCCGGGAGACCTCGAGCAGATCTGCTTCACCCTCAAGACTGCGGGGATCGAGCGCGCCCCCGCCACCAGCGACCAGGGCAAACTCCCCACCGGCTACCTGGAGGAGCTCTTGCGCCACCCGCCGCTCGGGGCGGAGGAGCTGGGGATCAGCGTGCACGGCGTCGTCGTGGGCAAGTTCGCGTGGGAGAAGCTGCACCCCTGGAACGGAGTCCCCGTGGGCGGAAAGGCCAAGAGGATCAGCCGCCCCCAGTGGGCCCAACTTCGAGCTCGAGGCGACCTACTTGTGCGCCAGCATCCAGCCGGCGCCTCAGGCGACGCCAGTGGCGCACCGCAGCCCACCTCTGACTGCAAGGACGCGCAACTCAAGAAGCACTGGGCGAGGCTCGACCGCAGCAGCTCCCCCAAGCCACCCTTTGGCGTTGGGCGGGGCCTGGGCGAGGAACGCGATCGGGCCCCCTCCGCCCCGCGCCGCTCCTCTCGCAGCCCTGGGAAGGCCCCCGAAGAGGAGAACACCGGGGAGGCCATGCTGGGGTTGTATCTCGCAGCTCATGAAGGAGGGTCAGATGACGCTTCCGCGCTGCAGAGCGTTGCGGCCGGGTACGACGAGGACATCACCGTCGTCCTGGAGTATCTTATCAAGTACACTCAGCGCCTCATGCGCAACAGCGGAGCCGAGGAGCAAGTCAAGTATCAGACACACGTTAACCGATGGGAAAGAATGCTGGAGCGCGTTCGGGCCGAGAGGGGCGAGAGCGTGAGCCCGCCGCTTGCCAGCGGCCTCCTGAAGCTCGACGCCGAGCGCCGCCCCGACATCAGCCAGGAGCCCAGCCAGCCCGTGGCCCCCCCTGGGCTAGACCCAGCAGCGAGTGCCCCGCCCCTACCGCCGCCGGCCACCCCGCCTGGCGTGCGAGTGCCGGGGGCCTCGCGCCGTACCCCTCCGGGCCTGATGCCCGGCCTTGTCCTGAACCTCGGGCAGATGTTCACCAACCGAGGTGCCTACGGGCAGGGGGGCTGGTCAAGCCCCCAGGGCAGCCTGATCGGAGGTGCGCTGCAGGAGCTGGAGAGAGCGACCCTCAGCTGCCATCACCACCTAGGCGCAGGTTCTTCAGAATGGCCATGAGCAGCAACACTTGGACAACATGCGGTTGCTGCAGGCGGTGGACAGCCTACGCAGGTCTGGCGAGGAGGAGAAAGTGGCACAGCGGGGAACCCTCGGTGCCATCGGGCGAGCCGAGGAGCTGGACGTATACTTGGCCCGAGGCTGCGACACCCTTGACGTGGAGGTCTGCGGCGCACTGACCGGGCGGGAGCTGTTCCACGGACTCAATCGCGCCTGCGAGCATGCCAAGCACGTGATGCAGGCGGTGAACTGGCCCACCACGGTGACGAACAGGATGGCATACGGCATCGCCGCCTTTTGCTGGGGAGGCCGGGGCCACAAAGACCTGCCCGAGTGGTCTGTTTCCGTGGCGGACTTCCCCCACTGCAAGGCGGAGGTGTTTGACGCTTACACCATGCCCACTTCGTGCAAGCTCGAGCCGCGCCCTCGGCACCCAGTTGTCTTCTCCCAGTGGGCGAGGCAGGCCGAGAACGCCATCACCGTCTTCGGGCTGGTCTACGGGCGTATGCACGAACCGGAGAGGCGCCGGGCCTTGGAGACCCTGCGTCTTGCTTACGAAGAGGACGACGTGGCCTTCCCCGCGGACTACGTGTATAGCCTCTGGGAGGATCTCGCCGCGACCTGGCGCTAACAGCTTCGGGAGAAGCGGAGGGAGGTATATCGCATCCTGGGCCTCACCAATCCGCGCAGGGAGGACATCAAGACCGTCGCCCTCGCCCCGACGGGGCCGACAGGGGGCGCTTGGTTAACATTCCCGAATCTGTGCGACCTCGATGCGCCGGACGGCTACTACCATGTGGTGTGTGTCCCTCGCCAAGCTCGGCGGCTCCAGACTTTTCTGCATCAGAACCTGCGCGCTGGACCACCGAAGACCCCCAAGGCCGGGAAAGCCGACGAGCACGTCTCGGCCGACCAGGAGGCACCCACGGGGTCTGGACTGGGCACTGGGAAGGCGGGGGCCGCCGTCATGAAGGCTGCGGCCAAGAAGCGGCCTGCCGCTCGGGCCTACCCAGCGGGCAAGGCGCTGACCTCCAGCGAGATCGGACGCTCCGTCAAGCACGCCCCCCGCGACAAGAATGGGAAGGTCATCTGCTGGGACGCTTGTGCTTGGGCCGGCTGCCCCATGGCTGCGGGAACCTGCGCCCGCTCCCATGGGGCCATCAAAGGGCTCGGCAGCCTCGACTGGACGGTGCAGGCGCAGCTCATCAGGCGCGGCGGCCTAAGGTCTGGGGCGAAGGTCGACCCCACCTCGGTCGACGGGCGGGTGGCCCAGCTCCGAGCCCAGGCCAAGGCCGAGGCGGACAGCAAGAGGGCTGGCGGGAGCGCCGGTGAGGCGCCCGGGGCAGCCTCAGGAGGCAGCCGGGCGGGAGGCCCGCCGACCGCCTGGGCCCCCCCCGCCGCTTTCCACGACATCCAGACCACTGCCCTCGAGGAGGAGCTCAGACAGGCGGTTCAGGGCCCTGAGGAGGATTGGCTGCTAGACGCGCATGCCCAGGAGCCTGCGGTGGAGGGCGCCGGCGAGACGATGCACCCAGCCGCCATCGCGAGACGGGACATCATCGAGAGGATCCTAGAGGACGGGACCCTCGCGGCCTTGGGGGACATCAAGGACTACTTGCACTCCCACGTCCTGGCCAGGCTCACGCCCGCCCACTTCGAGGACAGCCTCCTGGGCCTGGAGGAGATCCTGTTGGAGGCAACCCGTGACGGGGGGCCAACCCTCGCCGAGGAAGCAGGACGAGCCCTCGACAAGATCGGGTCAAAGGCCGGGCGGAGCAGCACGCAGGACCTCCGCATCGGCAGCGCCACCTGGGACGAAGAGGCCGGGGTGGGGCGTGGGAAGCTCACCGTGCACGACCAGGAGTGGGACTACCTCGACTTCCAGGACGAGCTCCACCCCGACGAAGAGATGCGCACCCGACTCGGCCTCAAGGAGGAAGACGCAGAGCCCAGGCAGCGCCTGGTCCTCCACATCGCGGCAGCGCTGCTGTGGGAGGACAAGGAGCCTGATGCGCCGGCCGTGATGGCCCTGGCTGCTCAGCTCCGTCGAGAGCTCTGGGACGGCGCTACCGCCGCCTCCGCCGCGCTGGGAGACGCACCACCTTTCGTCTCCCCACGCGAAGCCGAGCTCAGGATGCACTGCCAGGACGTCCAGCACCCTCACCACGACAAGGACTTCAGGTGCATCGCGGTCTTCCCGCTGAGAGCCCTCAGCAAGACCACTGTCAGGGTCTGGAGGATCAACCACTGGAACCAGCTCGAGATAGACTCTGTCCTGCCGACGCAGACCAGCGAGAAAGAGGTCCACGTCATGATCCACCGCGGCCACATGAGGGTCATGCGGCCGCCGACCGCCACCAGCCAGGGAGCCAATCTGCGGGGCCGGGCCTTTGGAGAGATCCTCGAGACCTGGACGCTCGCCGGGAAGCCCGTCAGGGAGCTACTCACGGTGGGCTGGGAGCTGTATCTGGAGGCAGAGGAGGTTGCGGGACCCGTGATACCAAGCCGGCCCCCCCCCCCTGCGTGCACTGCAAGCGCATGCAGCAGGCGCAGCTCCCGACACGCGAAGGCGCAGTCGGGAACCAGGAGCCCGAGGAGGAGGACTTCTCCAGCCTCGCGCCCCTCTTGCGCAGGCCGGCCTTCGCCTGGGGCATTCGTGCCCGCGAGATCTTCGCGGGCACCGAGAACTGGACGAAGGCCATGCGAGACGCTGGGCTCCAGACAGCCCCGCCCGTCGAGCACTTCAAGGACCCCCTGGCCCAGGCCGGGCCACAGGACGAGCGCAACATCCTCGACCCACAAGTGCGAGAACGGCTCCTTCTCCATTCAGGAGCCGCACCAGGGCCCGATGAAGCAAACATTTATCAGTTAGCTCCACCGTGCACGACCCACTTGACCCGGCGACGGGGCCATCCAGGCGGATATCGAGAGCAACATCATGACGGACTTCGCCGCCGACCTCTGCGAGCGCCTCGACGCCAACGGTCGGGAGTGGATGCTCGAGAACACGGCCAGCGACGGGCGCTGCCCGAAGATCTGGGACCGGGCCAGGATTAATCAGCTGCAGAAACGCACAAGGGCCATAATCATATCCGTCGCAATGTGCGAATGGGGCCTCGGGCCCCCAGAGGAGCCCGCGAAGCGACACCGCAAGCTTACGTCTTGGATGGTCTCAAAAGGTTTCTACCCCTGGGCGCTCTCTTTGGTGAGGCGCTGCACCAACCAGCACGGGCATGTCGCCCTCGAGGGGCCTCTCCCCTACGACCTGACCCAGACCCAGATCGACCACTACAACACCTCCGAGCTCACCCTCAGCTCTTCCGAGCAGAAGGACATCCTGAGCTTGGCCAATCGGCTGGCCCTAGCGGGCGGGCGTGCCCAAGGTCTCACCGCGGACGCCAAGGCCCTGGAGGCCCCGCAGCTCGGGCCCGAGCTGTTGCGCCCTCTGAACGACCTTGTTGGCGAGCTGGGGCCCGCGAACTTCCATTGGGGCCGCGTTGGGCCGCGCGCCGGGAAGGCCATCGGGGACCTCCCAGAGGGCGCAGTGGCTCTCTACTACGGGCACGACCAGGCCAACAAATTCGCGGCCAGGATCTCGCACCGATCCCCCCCGCACCTGCGGGGGGGAGGGCGGGTCTCCAGCGGGGCCCCCTCCTTGGCAAAGGACCTCCGAGAGGAGTTGAGCGCATTCGGTTTCCAAGTCGGTCAACGCGGTCTTCGACGCACACGCTGCGCCGGCCAGTGCCCGACGAAGCTGTGCGTTGCCTGGGCAGAAGTCATCAAGGCCGCGGGGCCGGGACCCCCCCCCGCGAAGCTCCTGGAGAAGCTTGGGCCCATCGTCACGACGCGGGCTGGGGACAAGATGGCGGCGGAGGCCGGTGACAGCGGTCACCTGGCGGACCCCCCCCCTCTTTTTCGCCTCCAGGCCGTGCCAGCCATGGAGAAAGAGGCGGAGGAGGACCACCCAGCAGGGCTCAGAGGATGGCAGTGCGCGAACAGGGGCAAGAAGAGAGGAGGATGGAAGCGCAACAAAGCGAGGAAGAGAGACCCCGACCGAGGAGCACCCCCACCAGGCACCAGGCCCTGGAGGAGACGGTGGAGGCGACGAACCTGGGGGAGACGAAGGAGAAGAAGAGGAGGAAGAGGAGGAGAAAGAGCCACCAAGGAGGATCAAGAAGTCCAGGCAGGCCGAGCAGCAGGCGGACGAGCCAGTCAAAGTGCTCCTCCCGCAGCGAGGAGACCGGTGGATGCAGATCCCAGGAGCCCCCATGTACACCCACGAGCTCCAGGGCGTCCTCCAGACCTGCAGGTGGCTGCGCGACGATGTCCTCAGCCCCGAGGAGCTCCACTTGTTCGTTTGCACCGATGAGGGGAACACCGCGTGAGCAGAAGGACCCCCGCTGGAAGATGAAGATCAAATCGAACCTGGGGAGCGCCTCGTCATTTGGATCGGGCGCGAGGAGATCGAGAACTGGGCGAGCTGGGCGCCACGCTGGGTCAAGAGATCTGGGGGCGAGGAGCGCGAGGAGGCGCCGTGGCGCCAGGACGAGGCTGCCCCTGCCTCCCACCGCAGCGTCACGCTGAGGATCGCAGACCGAGCCGGCTCCCAGGGCTTCGGCAGCCCAGAGCTCGCCGTCGCCTGGAACAGGCGGGCTCCTCCGCCCCCTCCTGGGGGGAAGCGTTTCCAGCTAGCCGCCGCTCAGGCCCTCCAGAAGCAGGGCCGTGAGGCCCCCGCCGGAGGATCCAGCAGCGGCGGCAGCTCAGCAGACAGCATGAAGCTGGAGAGCATAAGGAGGAAGCTCGAGGCCGCCAAAGCAGCCGAGGTGGGCGTCCTGGAGGAGGAGGAGAAGCGCATCAGGGAGCTGCAGATACAGCTGGCAGAGGCGAAGGAGCGCCGGCGAGCTCGTCGAGCGAGGGATGCCGGCGAGCGTGATGAGGGGCAGACGCCAGCCAGGCATCCCCGCCGTGCCAGCTCCGAACCTCCCAGCGGACAGAACGTGGCCACCCCGCTCGACCCTACCTGGGAGGACGAGACCCCCCTGCCATCGGCCATCTTGGATGGGGAGAACAAGTGCCACGAGGCGGAGTGCATCCTGAACAACCTGCTCGGGGTCCCGGCCAGCGATCCCACGGGGCCAGAGCGGAGGAGGAAGGCCCGCGAGCTCCTGATCGAGGGCGTCCGCTCCATGTTTGAGGACCTGCCGCGGAGCTGGACTGGCACCCCCTATGAGGAGCAGGGAGAGATCGCGGGCGAGTACGTCGACATCCTTGAGAAGCTGACCCGCAAGATGGTGCGAGCGGGAGAGCTGGGCGACGCCCCTGTGGCCCTGGGGCTGCTGGCAAGAGTGCGCGGAAGGACGCCCGGCGCACGGCTGCCAATGGCAAACGCGTGAACTCGGTGCTCATTGCGGCCATGCCCGCGCGGCGCCGACGATGGTTGAACGAGCCCACAAGGCCAAAGCATTCTTGCATTGTTTAGGGGTTTCGTCCATTCCGCGGGTCAGAAGTGTTGCCATGATCGCCCCTGGGGCCTTGCAGCCTGCTGTCTGGGGTGCTGACGCGTCACGCGTTTCCAAGCGTACTACTGCGTGCACTCTCACGTCCTGCGCGTCTGCTGTGTTGAAGCCCCGCAAGGGCAAGACGACGAAGCGCAATCCTGATGTTACCTGCTTGTTTGGGGGTGGCGTCAAAAGCTTCACCAAAACTTCGATTTTCGGCATCCTTCTTTGCCGTGGCACGCTGGGCTCGCGGAGTTTTCTCTCCCGGTCCGGCCAAGGCGCGGCAGGCAGAGCCGCGAGGATCCTGACAGTGCGCGTTGCTGCCCACTCGCTCCCCGACGCTCTGCCGATCCAGCTCCTCCCGAGAACTTGGTCGGACGCAGGCTGGACTCTGGGGGGGGGGGGCGCCTGGCGGACCCCTCTGGCCGGGCGCGCGGCCATCTGCTGGCCTGCTGCCGCCAGGAGGTCGAGTGCTTCATCGCCGAGGCCACCGCGGACTACGCATCCCGACGCGCCGCTGCTGCCCACCCAGAGCTGGCCAACTTGGGGCGCATCGACGTGGCCACCGCGTTGGACTACAGTCGTGATCTTGGGGACCTGGCTGCCGGGACGCTCTTTGCGCGCCTCGCCAGGCTCTTCTGCGCGAAGGAGGAATTCGCGAAGATCGCCGGTGACGAGGTTGATGCCGCGTGTCCCTGTGGCGCCGAGGTTGCAACCCTTTCCCACAGGTGTCGACGATGTGGTTTGCGCAGCGTGGAGGGGGCGGACATCCCAGAGACTGCTGACCAAGCTCAGGTTGACGATGCCCTCGCCGCGTTCGGCATTGTTCAAACTTACTGATGTGGCGCGATTTTTTTGGGCGCGCCTCGAGAATTGCGCGCCCGCGGCCCCGCCAGACTGGCTCGGTTTGCGCTTGTGCGTCGACGACGATGGGCGCGTGGATTTCTTCAGGGAGGCTCCGCCGATCCTGCCGATGACGCTCGGTGGCGCGTGGCCGGCAGTGGGGTGGTTTTCCGCGGGTGCGAGGCTGACGGTTCACTCCGGTGGCATCGTTGGTGGTCTCTTCTGCCAGGTCTCTTTCAAACGATCACTCGTGCTGATCATCTTGGCTACCACTGTGGATCATGACTTCCGTGTTTGGATCGACAACAAGTCTGTGGTCGACGAGGCCCGGGCCCGTGTCCCAACTGCAGGCCGCGGCCTGCCAGGATGCTACGCCGCTCGGCCTGACAGCGACTTATGGCTGCAGTTCGACGGCGCCCTCCGCGCCCGCCCTGCCAGGCGCGTGGTGGTGATGAAGATCAAGGTTCGCGCAGAACGCAGCGACGCCCGGACCGCAATGGACGCCCACCTCTGGGACGGGAACGATAGAGCCGACGCTGCCGCCAAGCGGGGCCGCTCCGCGCACGAGGGCGCCCGTGATACTGCTTGTGCCGAGGTGCAGCGAGTCGCGGCCCTGGCGCGCCGTGTCCAGCGTTTCCCGCTTGCGGTGCAACGCCGCACGCTCGACGCGCGCCGCGGTGATGACCCGGCCCAGGGCGACGACGCCCCTGGCGGCTCGGCCCCTGGCGCCGACGGCGAACCCGAAGACCTGCCGCCACAGCATGCGCTGGTCTGGGGCGTCGCCCACGCTTTCGCCACCCCGCGGCGTTGCGAGCATGCTTTTCTCCCCCCGGCGGTGTCTGGCAAGCAGTTGGTGCACGGCCGGCTGTTCTACGATCGTTTCTTCAAGTGGTGGCGAACTCTCGCGCGGCCCGATCGCTGCGATGCTCCTCCCCGCGAGGCCTGCGGCAGCGCGTGCATCGTGGACTCGGCGATTCTCTACGAGATCCAAACGCAGACGCGCCTCCCTGCGAAGAGCGACCCGGGCACGCGGTTGCTGCCCGATTTGCACGCGTCGGCCGCCGTCTTGAGCCAGACGCTCAAGGAAAATGGCATGCTCGTGTAGGCGGTGATCAAGGTAATTACTGGAGCAGCACGGCGCGGGCTTCGCGGCGCCTGCCCGCTGCAAGCTTCAGATGGACCATGTTTTCACGACTGCCTGTGTCGGAGCTCTTCTGATTGACGTCGAGGAGCGCGCCATTGGCGCCGATCTTCTCAGCGAGTGTCTGGCCCTGCACGGCAGCGCCCAGAGCGCTTTGGAGCAGGCCGACCTCGAGCTCTCCGCCACCCAGGAGAGCCGCGCCCAGCTCGCTGCCGCTGAACGTGCACTTGCCCAGGGGGACTGCACCATCTACACGCTGACGGACGACGGCGCGCCCGCGTGCCTGAATCCGTCGCGCGCAGCCGCCCAGCCTGCCAGGCAGGCTCGTCGAGGCATCGCTTTCGATGATGCGGGCCAGCTCCAGGCCAGGACCCGGCTCCAATTTTGGGCTGGCTTCCTGAGCCGCAATCGATTGTTTGCTGCTTCTGGTTGCCGCGTGTTCGGTTTCAACACGCAGAATGCCTGATGGGAATGCTTCATGTGTGACCGTGTGGTCGACACGCGCGAGCTCAGCCGCGCCTGGGAGCGCCCGTGCCTGGGCCTCGCTGTTGCTGCCGGATCGGACGCCAGTCGTCCGGGCCGTTCTTCTTCTTCTTCTTCTTCTTATTCTTCTTCTATTGTGTCTGGGGCCCGCAATGGTGCTTCTTCACATCCTGCAGGGCCCGCAATGGTGCTCCTCCCTTTTCCTCTTCTGGGGCCCGCAACGGTGCCCGCCCGTCTGCTTGTCCGTGATTGTCATTGCCGGGCCACCGTCGCGCCGGGCCTCCTCGCTGGGCGGCGCCCCCACCACGGCGATGATGGTGGGCCAGGATGGCAGCGGCAAGGTCAGCCTGGACAAGTTCAAGGCGCTCCCCAAGCAAGGGGGCCAAAACATCTCCGAGTCGTCCGCGATGACCGTCTGGAAGACATGCGACAAGGACTGCAGTGGAAGCAACGGCTCTAGCGAGCTCGCAGACTAATTACCTGAGCAGCGGCGACAAGTCCGACTTCAAGCACCCCGGCACGTCCCCTGGGTGCAAGACGTTCTGCGACGTTTTCGCGAGCCTGGCGCTGCAGAGCGCGGCTGGGAAGGAGGCCCGCGCTCGCCCCTTCGCGGCCTGCGATCCCAATGGCAATGGGCACGTGTCCCTCGCCGAAGTGGATGGGTGGATCCAGAAGGTCTTGATAACCTGTACTTCGCGCAGGGCGAATGCGACGGAGATCCCAAGGAGGAGGGGGCGCGCATCTGGAAGTGCTTCCGGCCTGCGCCCGCGCAGATGCGAAGGGCGCGGCAGAATCGAAGACGTCTCACAGCGACGACTACGTGAAAGCGAAGGAGTTCCGCGCCCTCTGCATCTACCTCATCTTGTGCGCGGCGATGCACGACGCCTTCGCCCTCATCGACGGCGGTGGTGGCACTGTCGAGGACAAGTCGGGTGACGATCGCAGGATGACGGCGGAGGAGTGGGCGACAGGCTACAAGAAGGTGGCGGATCATGGCTTCATCGGCCTCAAGAAGGCGGCTGCAATGGACGCCGCGGGCGCGGTGGACGTGTTCAAGAAGATGAACAACGGCAGGGACGCCGATGGCAAGGAGTACGGCAATGACAACGTTGTGATGCTGGCGGGATTCTGCGCGCACGTTGAGGCAGAAGAGATTTCGGCGGGGACGGCGTGGGGGAAAGTCCTGAGCCAGTGAGGCAACATCGACTCTAGGCGCGCGCGGCTGAGTGTGGGTGCCTCGACCTCTTTGTTTTGTTCTCTCTCTCTCTCTCTCTCCCTGTCTCCCTCTGTCTCTCTCTCTCTCTCTCTCTGGGCGCCCGAGCTGGCTCGCTTCCCATATCCAGGGGCAGCCAGCGCGCTCAATGCAGCGCGCGTTCTATGGCTTCTGCCATTGCGGATCGACGCAGCCCGTTTGGTTGCGTGCGCCTCCGCATGTTTCGTCCAGTCGCGGGGAACGATATTCGAACCTGGGGAGTCTCGCAAAGTCATCTTGCGGCGCTCTTGGTGACATTCTAGGAGCGTTCGCGGCAATCTTCCCCTGAGACTCTTTCGGAGGCTTTCTGTGACGACCCAGGGGATTACCAATCAAAACGGGAGGGGTCCCGTCCGTAGCCATTTTGGCTCAAGGCGTCGAGTCTGTGCGAGCCTTGCCCGCCGTGCAGCCCGGGCGCTTGGCCACCCGCTCCCAGACAGCATGGGCCGCGTGGCAGAGTGCGAGCAGGAGGAGCCCCTGGCGCTGCCCGTGTCCATCACCCTCAGCCGCGGGAGCTTCGAAGCCCACGTGCGCGGCCATTCCTTCCAGTGTTGGGAGGAGCTGGTGCGTGCGCTGCCTGGGGGCATGGCGCCCCAGGGCGCCAGCCTGACCTCCGTGAAGGTGGACCCGCTGCAGATTTTCGCCATGGTCGCGACGCTGCTGATGCAGATCGGCATGTGGGGCATGGTGGCGTACTTCACGTGGCAGAACCTCGTCGCGGGGATCGTGCTGACCTCTGCCTACGGCGTCGCCCTCTGGCTCTGCATCGACCGCCTCGCGCCGCAGATGGCAGGTGTGCTGTGGCCCAACCTCCCGACCATAGTGGGCGCCGTCGGCCTGCAGGTCTCGATTGCCCAGGGTGGCTTCGAGCACTTCCCTCCCTCCCCGCTGAAGCTATTCTGTTTCACCATCGTCCCAGCATCCGCGGCGGCGGTCTTCTTTATGAGGAAGCTCCCAGAGGATCCATACCGCGCCGTCCTGGTGACGAACCTGTTCGTGGGGATCTGGTCGGGCAACCTGGCCCTGGTGGCGTCACTTGGCCCCGGCGAAGCCTTCGTGTGGCGCTGGTCCGCGGGCAGCCTGTTGGCGTGCGGGGCCGCGGCCATCGGCGCCGCCGTGGCGCTGTCCCGCTCCCCACGGAAGTGGAGCTCCGTGGAGCTCGTCACGTGGACCCTGTGCGTGGGGTGCTCGGCGGTGACGGTGGCCCTGCCGCACCTGCTCTTCCTTGGCCTGCCCGACGACTACGACCCGGTGTACGATCTCTTCGGCTGGGTGGTCGTCTCCACCGTCAGCGCCCTGTTCGCCGTCTTAGGCCTCAGGTAGGGAAACGAGCAATGACATAAACATAAAAACTCGGAGGTCCGCGCGGATGTCTCGGATCGGCCGGCGCTGGACCCCCCGTCCCTGGCGCGCGGAGCGCGCCAGGGCCGGCGCCGGAGGCGCCGCTAGGGGCCCCAGCGCCGATCCGAGGAATCCGCGCGGACCTCCGAGTTTCCATGCTTATGTCGTTGTTCGTTCCTCTATCAGGCTCGGCCGCACGCTCCCGGTCCTCCTGAGCGCCTTGGGGCTCTTCGCCGTCTGCGTGCGACTCAGCACCGCGGCGGCCGCCCACGCGGGGGACAGCGCCACCGCGGGCTTCTGCACCTTCGGCGGCCTCGGGCTCCTCACTGTGGTGCTTGCCCAGCGCCTCCTGACCGGCAGCAACGTCCTCACCAGCGCCCAGGACAAGCTTCTGTGAGCCCTGCTGGTGGGGCATTCGACGGTAGAGGGGGACCCAAACCCCTTCGAGTAACAACAAATCACGACGGGAGGTTTTCATGATTTTCGACCTCTGGGGGCCCTTGCTGGGCCTCGGGATCGTCAAACAATGACTCAGGATGAAAAACCGGTCCCGGGGAATGGGTCGAGACCTCGGGGGGTCGACGTGATGAAAAGATCATGACCTCGGGTGCCTGGGGAGGGGGAGAGTCGGTGGGGAGGGATGGGGATCGAGGAGGATTCGGGTAGCTAGCAGGCAGGGGAAGGCCGGGGCCTCTTGGCATCTCTCAGAGGCCTCCTGAGGGCGCCTCCTGGGGTGGCCCCTCGGGGGCCCCTTTGGGGCATCGCTGCGGCCACTCCACAGGTTGCCACTGTGTCGCTGCAGGCGGGGTGAAAGGCTCCCTCGGTGGCGCGTCTTCCTCCTTGCTGTTCTCCTGGTCCTCCTCCTCCTCGTCTTCTTCTCCTTCTCTACCCATCCCTCATGCAGTCCTGGCGCGCCGGTCCCTTGCAGTTTTCGGGTGTCAGTGACCTGTGACCACGGTCGGAAAAAACAAAAAACGGGAAGGGTCCCGAATCAGCTCACCCTGTCAAGGCAAATCGCCCCCCCTGTCAAGGCAAAGTGAGGGGTCCCGAATCAGCGCCCCGTGTCGAGGCTCGCCTACGGGGCCATCTTGGGCCGTTCTCGGGTTGATCTTGGAGCAACGTGGGGTTGTCGTGGGGCCCTTCTGGGCACTCTTGGGGCTCTCTTGGGCCAATTCGAGCCCCAGGAGCCCATTGGAAGCGAACGCACGAGATGGCGAGCATCACGCGGAACGTCGGAAAGATTCTGGCCTCTCGGGGCGATCACTGGGTGGCTCCGTAGCCACCTCGAGCCGTCTTGGAGCCGTCTTGACGCCTCATGGAGGCATGCTGGAGACCATCTCGGCCATCTGGCGCCATCTTGGAGGCAATCGTGGACTACCTGGGGCCATCTTGGAGGTATCTGCATCCCCAGGACTAAAGTTATTTCCCCTTGGGCTCAGAACGACTGTTTCAAGTGTTGAGCAGAGGCGTATGAGGTAACCACCGTGGGATCCAATTCAGTTCGCTCAAATCCAATGATGATTTTGGTTTCTGTTTCTGTGGATCCGATTTCCATCGGCGCATCCGATTTCGGATTTTCTTGATCCGCGTCTGGTCCTTGTTTTTTACGGTGGACCCGATGTCTACCCCGCTTTAAATTCATATTCTTGAATTTGTAGGGGGAACCGGAGTAAATCGGATCCGCGGACACTGGAACCCGCCCGTGTTCAGATTCTTCTGGGGAGGGGGGTTCGGTCATCAACTTCCCAAGATATGCCCTGCGCTGTCTCGCGCACTCCCATCAACTTTCCGCGAGCGCGAGCCCCACTCATCATGAATACACACACATCTATATATATATATATATATATATCTCCTCCTGGTTGCTACGCGCAGCTCGTCCTGACGCCGTCCGTTCAGCGGCGACGATGTTATCCCGCGAGCTCCTCATCGCCACTTTCACCTCAAGAGGAAAATCTTCTGTCCTGCGCAAGGCGGGCCTTCCTGGGCGTTCTGACAGCTCGCGGGACGGCCGGTCCAGAATGATGGGGTGGGCGGAGGTGTAAACCACTTCCCGGAGGGGAAGGCACCTTTTGTAGCTATGCCCAGAAAGCTGTTCGGATCCTGGAGGGTGTCATTGTCTTTTCGAATTAGCAAGTGTTCCCGCGGCGTTACCATCTTGGATGCAATCGTATGCTACCTGGGGCCATCTTAGGCGCTCTGACAGCTGGCGGGGCGGCCCGTCTGTTCCAGGCCGATGTGGTACGGCCAGGCCGAGGTGGGTTCGGGGGGGCACCCTAATGTTATTCGTGTGTGTGTGTTGCATGTTATTGTGCATTCTGGGATGATGATGGCGATGAGGATGACGATGAAGTCACCGTCGTCGTCGTCGTCGTCGTCGTCGACATCATCATCGTCATCATCGGGTGCCCTCGGGTGTTCGTCGGTGTGGCTGGCGGAGGGTCTCGTGTTCCTGAAGGGTGTTCTTCTGTCCCAGGTTCTGGCTGTTCCGTGAGCTAGCTCTCGAAGGGGTGGGGCACCGCGTACGCCCAGAAGGCAGGTAGGATTCAGGTGTTCGTGCATTGTCGTTCCAGATTCTTCACGCCTTGCGTATCCCCACCATCACCTCCTCCTCATCATCCTCCTCCCTCCTCCCTCCTCCCTCCTCCCTCCTGCTCCTGCTCCTGCTCCTCCTCATCCTCCTCATCCTAGCCATTTCCAGGTTTCAAACCTTTGTGGCAGCGCTCTTGGAAGTGGCACAGCTGTCACGAGCCAGGATCGCCGCGATGTCGCGCTTCCGCCGCTTCGTCAGTGGAAGTGCACTGGCAGGTGCGGTGGGCACGAAAACCGTGGCTGGCGCACTCTGTGCCAGCAGTGTGTGGAAAAAAACGCCGCCCTGGGTGTTTCACGCGAGTGCAGCTCATGGGATTCGGGAGCCGTCCACTGCGGCGCCGCCGAAGCCTGGAGGCAGGTGGGGCAAGGGGATCCCGTCGTCCACCAGCGAGGCGGTTTCGTACAAGGAGGAGGCGCTTCTGCAGGCCAGGCGGGAGCTTCAGCAGGAGCTGCTCGCCAACCCAACGAAGCATGGCATGTCGGCAGGATAGGCTCAAGCGGTTTCAGCAACGTTTGTCCCCGTGCGCAGGTCGATGATGAGATGGGGGTTGCGAAGGTTGATTTGGATAAGAAGTCCTTGCAAGACTTGCACCTTCCGCAGGACCAAGAAGGAGAAGCAGCTCGAGAAGGCTTCGGAGCGGGTGCAGCACGCGCGAGAGGTGCTGGCGGCCAAGCAAGCGGAGTTGGACGAAGAGCTGGAGCACCAGAAGCAGCATCGTGATGCGCTTGCGGAGATCAGCGCGGTCATCAAGAAGAAGGAGCTTGCCAGCGCAGCCCCCGTCCTCGGGAAGGAACGCGAGGGCAAGAACGACGTCGTCACAATGAGCGAGTTTCTCGGGTTCATGCAGGAGGTTCTGGGGAAACTTTAAAAAAGGCTCCGAGCACCTGGTTGGGCTGGCGGCGCCGCCCTCGCCCTTCAGCACGGCCATCGACAAAGAGCGCAACGCCCTCGAGCCCAAGCTCGCCGAGCAGGCCAAGCAGCAGGAGGAGTCTCGACAACTAGCGGCAACAGCTCAGCCAGCGCAGGGTGGTGCCCAGCCTGCTGGCGGTGCTGGTGATGATACAGGTGATCGTGAGCAGCCTCCCTTCGACTGGGACGACCCCACGATGGCAGATCGGCTCGAGGCAGCAGGGTTTGCAGACGTGGAACCCTCCAAGCCAGCCAATTGCGAGAAGCTCATCGGATCCAGGAGTGTTTCATGCCATCGAAGAAGCTTCGGACAGCGACGCGGTCCTAGCGGAGGCGCGGCGGCGACGGGCCAGCAAACCAGAACTCTCGGTGAAAGTTCCGGCTTGGCCTCCCCAGGGACTACACCATGACCACCCCCCCACTTCGAGGATCTGAGCGGCTTCGCGAGCGAAAGTGGCCTATCTGAAGCAGGTGGGCCTCTCGTCCCCGCCTGGCGCTCGAAGCGGTATTCGAGAAACGTCGGTCAGAATCAACGGAGCTGGAGGACTTGGACATCGCGTAGGCTAACGTCACGTTCTGGTCCAAGGCCCAGGACTTGTGTGCATGGTATGCAGAGGCTGATGCAGGCAGAGCGGCTCAGTGTATTTCTGTTCCAGGAGCATCGGCTTGAGTTCGACAAGCAGCTCAGCTTGGCCACGCGATGGGCCGCTCGCAATGTGAGCGGAGGACAGCTCAAGCTTGCCAAAGTTGATACCACTTCTGCTGGAGTTGCTATCGCGTCATTATCTCCAGCGCTCGGGCGTGATGCCCCCTCCGCTCTTCGCAAGGATCCACCTGTCAGTCGCTGCCTGGTGGTTGCGATCAACGCGGGGCTCTCAGTGCCAGTCTATTTGATGTCGGTCTACCTGGCGACCGAGATTGGCATGGCGGAGCCGAATGTATCTGTCTTGGGAGCGTTGCTGCAGCTTGTGACCCGGCCCCCAGGGGCATGGATCGCTGGGGGCGACTGGAACTTGGACCCGCAGGATCTACAGGAGCGGGCTCGGAGAGCGCGCGGCGTCGCAGCCGCCACGGAGGGCCCGACCTGTGGCAGCAGGAAGCTGGACTGTTTCATATGCTCCAACGTCCTTGCAGGCAATGGCATGGAGGTGCAGCGGTGCAAACGGCGCCAGGCACGCCGATCAGCGCGCGCGCCAGTCTTGCCCAAGCTGAGGGGGGCTCAACTCGGGCAATGGTGACTGTAGCAGATGGCCCAGAAGGGTTCTCTCTTCAACTCCCACCGCCGGCGCGACCCGCGCGCCGTGAGGTTGGCGACGACGAGCGGCGCTGGGCGCCAGGCGCGGAGCCGTGGGACATTTAGCAGGCCGTTGAGTGCTGCTTCTAGCGCGAGGGGGACTATCTCTGTCAGCTGCGCGACGTCTCCGAGAGGCGGCGGGGTCGCGCTGCAGGCCTCGAGCTGAAGCGGGTCTCTTGGCGCAGGAGTGGAGTCGACAGTGCGGGGCCAGGTCGTCGCCGGAGTTCAGGCGCGCGGCGCCCTTCGCGTCGGCAGCGAGACGAGCAGCCCAGCAGAGTGCCTACATGCTGGAGTGCCTACTCCTGTTTGAACCGACAGTTGCAGGTCGTCGAGGGCTACGGGGTGGAGGACAGCTGGCGGCCGTCGTCTGCAGCTCTGGCTAAGATCACCATCAGCAAGGCGGTCGCTGTGCTGCGGACTGGCAGCGCGTCTGCGGCTGGGCACGCGCTGGAGGAATTCGACGGCACCTGGCGCAGCCGCGGCAGCGCGACACGCAGGCCAACCAGAGGGAGTGGATGGCGCGGGCATGCGCGGCTGCCCAGGAGAAGGGCGCCAGCGCGGCCTTCGGCTTCATTCGAGCTGGTAGTCAGGTCCAGCCGTCAGTTTTTGAGGTGCTGGACGAGGCGCAGAAGCAGCGCGCGCCGCTGGGGGGAGATGCTGTCATGGAGAAGCTGATGCGACAGTGGGGCCTGTTGCGGCGGCAAGAGCTTCGTCGAGATGAGGCGCGCCCACTGGCTTGGCGAGCAGAAGAGTTTGATGCTCCTGCGTTGCCAAGGCTCACTCTCCAGGACCTGAGGGCGGTTGTGGGCGCCTACAGCGACGGGGCGGGTCTTGGCTGGGATAAGATGCACCCCGGGCAGCTGCGGTGGCTGCCGATCAGCTTCCAGTCGAGGTTCTTGGGCGTCCTGCACGCCTGGGAGCGGGGCCCGATCGACGACCGCCGCTTCCTCGCGCTGATCTCGTTCCTGCCCGAGCCCCCACCGAGGGGAGGAGCGCGGCCGATCGTGCTCCACTGCTTCTGGCCACGGCCGCGGGGCCGCCCCGGGCAGTCGCCGGTGGCGCAGCGGGAGAGACAGCTTGAAGGCGCCTTGTACTGGGGAGGTCTCGGCGAGACATGCGACCGCGCAGGACGCGTTCGCGAGCTGCTGGTTGCGCGCTGCGCGCAGGTGGGCGGCGCGGCCTCTGGCGCGGCCGCGATCGACCTCAGCAAATATTACGATCACGTGTCTCACGACATCCTTATTCGTGAGGCGAAGGCGACCGAGTTTCCTTTGGCGTTGTTGCGGGCGCTCTGCTGTGCCTACAGGCTCGGTCGACGAGCGCAGTTCCCCGGCGCGCTCTCGGAGGTGGTTATTTTCAAGTGGCACAAGTGCAGCGGGCTGCAGCTGTGCCCCCGGCTTGGCTAAGTTGATGATTCACACTTTGCTGATGGGGCACGTGCGAAAGTATCCTCTTGCGCGAGCGCGCAGTCGCTGGTCGACGACCAGATGCTACAAGCACATGGTACAACGCGACTGGTCGGAGAGCAAATCCCAGCAGCTCTTCGCTTTCTGGTCGACGGCCTCACGGAGCGCAAATTGCAAGTCAACTGGGACACGACTGGCCAGCTCACTGGTGGCGCCGAGCTCGCCAGCATCGCCACTTCGCCCTGGGAGGGCGAGCTCGAGCGCGCCAGGGGCCACCGCTGCATGGGGGGTGATGGCTCGTCAGGGGTGCTGCGCAGCGTTGTGGGCCAAAATATGCCTCTCGTGAAAGCTCAGAAATCTGCGGAGCGGGTTCGCGCCCTGGGAGCTGCGGGCGCCAAGGTTGAGAAGGCATCTCTATGCTCTCCTACGGCTACCGCCGTGTGGGGCTCAGCGGTGGCAGGAATTGCCGATGGGGAACTCAGAGCCCTGAGGGCGGCGGCCCTGAAGTCTGAAGGAAGGCCCCCAGCGGGGCCAGTGTAGGGCCCAGAATTAAGACCATGCGCCGCGGGTTCTGGATGGGGCCCCTCCTGATCCACGCGGGAGAAGTAGTCGAGGTTTGGACGGCCTGCATGGAGACCTCTCTGCCGTCTGAAGGGGTGCTTGAGGCGGTGTTGGAGGGGGGGCGCGCGATTCTCTGGCAGCAGGCTCCATGGAGCAAGTGTAACAATCCTGCCCAGGCCCTCCTCCGTGCCCTCGCTCGTGTTGGAGGGGGAATGGCCTCTGCCGCCAAGCGATTCGGGCCTGAGGGGGAGGTGGATTTGAAGTTCTTCTCTCCTGGGCGCGCGGTCGAGGTTGCTCGGCGCGCGGCCTCAGTCGCCTCCGACATCCAGGCGATGGAGAAGCTCGGGGTCTGGGTGTCAGAGCTTCACTGGGGGCCTCTAGATAGAATTCTGCATGGCATGGCTGGCAGCGGCCTTTCTCGGCATGGGCGGAATCTTGTTCGCAGTTTGGTTTCGGGCACCCACTGGCCTCAGGCGGGGCTCGCTAAGCGCCCCCAAAAATGTCACTGATAGGGGTCTGTTGCGTGGCTGCAGGAGCGCGCTGTTCCACCGCAGGTTTGACTGTCCCTGTTCAGCTGATTTCGCAGGACCGACCTCCCCCCTAGCCTTCGCCACGCCGCCAGGAGGGCGGCCGGCGTTGGGAGGGGGGGGGCGGAGCTTTCCCCCAGGTGTTTGTTACCTTCCCCCGAGCGCTGCTTTGGGGGGCCCGAAGCCTCTGAGGAGGATTCGGTTCGCTTTGTCGGGGCCATGCCAGGCTGGCGCTGGGGGGGGGGGGCCATCTTCGTGGATGGCTCAGCGTTTCGCACCAAGTTTGGAGCTTGTCGGAGAGCAGGCTGGTCGGCGGTCCAAGTGCACAAATGGAGGCAAACTCGCCGCCTGTATGTACGGGGCGGTTCCTCGGGGGTGGGGCCCCGACCGGTGGGCGCGGGGCGGGGGAGACTACGCGTTTCATATGGTGGCTAGGTGTAGCGAACCCCGTGTGACGGAGACACTGGCGTGCCGCTTGAAGGTTTAAGTGATTGCGCTGGATTGGCGGCGTGTGCCGCCTCCGCGCCCACCGGCCCGAGCCCCGATAGCAGTCGCCGTCGCATGTGGAAGCTGTGGTGGTCTAAAGTTGGCGACGCAGCTAAGGCCGTGAAAGTGAAGGCCCATCGATCACTGCAGAAGGTCATTTCCTTGGAGGACCTGTGGATGCGCAAAGGCAATAGGTTTGCAGGTAAATTGGCCCGCGCGGGGGCCCAGCCCTGGTGATTGGATGCGTAGCAGGAGCTCTGTGTGGAAGGCTGCGAGGGGAGAGTGACCCAGGCAGCGGAGTGGCTTGGTCACTTCCACAGCTGGAGGCATGATAAAGGATTCTGGCACTCGGAGGGGGCGGGTGGGACCGCGGAGGCGGTGCTTGACCTGCCAGGGCAGGTCCTTCCTGACCTCGTCGACGAATTCAACGAGCAGCTGGAGCTGCGCGAGAGGGAACGCCTCCTCGAGGCCGTGTCCGCGCGACTACACCGTAGGAAGTCAGGGCTCGGCTAGCTCTGGTTCTGCTGCTCTCGGCTCCTCCTCTGGCCCCTCGACTGCTCCTCCTGTCCTTTTGCCCCACCTCCCGGGGCTTAAGCGGGTGAACTGTCAGACCTTCAATTTTTCCAGGCACATTGTCGTTCAGGCCCCCTTCGTCGGAGACAAATCGGGGATCCCAGTTTTGTTTTGTATCTCGTGCGGTGCGAGTGTGCAGCGCAGTCATGGGCCTGGGAAGGGCCTAGCGGGGCTTCGCTTGGGGCCCAGGCGCGCTGGATTGGCGACCCAAAGGTCCAGGCTTCGGAGAGGTCGGCATCCAATTTCGACGGCGTCCCCTCCCCTGGTGCTCGGCGACTCTGTTGAGCCGTCTGAGGAGGTCCGAGCGTCGTGGGACGGGAGGCTGATTCCCTCGGAGGCCTCGGAACGGTGTGCCGACCCTGCCCCTGAGTACGGGTTAGATTTCCCCGAGGTCCTCGACGCGCATCGAGTAGCGCAGTCGCACGGCTTCAGTGCCCCGCGTGAGGCGGTTGCATTTTGCCGAGCAGAGATGCGCCTTGAAGAAGAGACTCGGCCCCTAGCTGGCAGGAGTGATGAGCCTGAAGATCCCGATCACTAAGTAATCGGGCCGCTGGACGCGAGAGACACTGGTCTACGGCCCTGACGCCCGAACGCTCTCCCCCCCCTCCTCCCTCTCCTCCTCTGTGGCAATTCCCCGCGCTCCGCGCATTCGCACCGGCGTATTCCCACCACCTCTCCCCAGCGCACCTCTCCTTTGCTGTCCAGCTTGACAGCCGCCCGCTTTCGGTGGCAGGGGCCAGTCGTCTGAAATAGTCGCCCCCCAGCACGCCGCGCAGCCGGTACCTTAGCAGTCTGCAGCTCCAGCTATGTTGCGCAAGGCTGCGGCGCATGACCCCCCCACGAGGCGCGTCCGACGCTGGCGCACTCCAGCTCGGACCGCACCGGCGTGGTCCTGCCACCCCCCCTCGATGTAAGCGTCTTCTGCGGCGGTTAGCTGCACCCCCCACATGTGCAGATGTTCTCGGCGTGCAGCTGCCATCAAGTTACGTGTATCTTGCGGCGGTTAGCTGCGCCCCCCTTCTCCACTGCAAGGTGCACTCTGAGGATGGCACCCACTACTGGACAACCAGGTGACAAGGGACGCCCCGGCGTTGCTGCAGGCTGGCCGCAGTGAGGGACGTCGCGCCTCCCGCGTGGCCCGGTGGGTGCCCCCCACTCCGCCTCAGGGGTTCGCCCGCGGCGGCTGCTGAGGCCAGAGCGGTTAACCCGACGGACAGGCAGCTCGGAGGTCTCCCCCCCGCAGGCCGACCCTCTGCGCTGTCTGCGGCTGGCATCGGTGGGCCTCTTCGCAGCAGGACGGCACTGTGGTGCTCGGGCAGTCGCTGGTGTCCACCGACACTGAGGGTTGTGTGCCTGAATGCCTCGCTTTGAGTGTTGCAGCCTGGTACAGCCCGCGTTTTACGCATCGTCGCAACCATCCCCGGGCCGTCCGCGCAGGCGCCGGACTCGATGCGATGGGTGCCGCCGGCCCCCCCAACTCTGCGGTGGAGTTCGAGGGCTGCGCGCTGAGTGGTTCAGCCTTCCGCGCCTTTTGCTCTTGTTTTCCACCGCCAGCAGCCTGTTACCCGGGCTCGTGTTTCGTGGCTAGCCGGGTCGGCTGCTCGGAGTTTGGCGCCGCAAGGGCGACTCACTCCTCCGTTGCACTCGCACCCGTGGCCGCTTGTGCACTTTGGTTTACCGGGCGGCGCCTAGGTGCGTCTGCTGGTGAATGCTGAGCATTTTGTTCAGTGCATGTGCAACTGCACGCTTGTTGTGCAAGTAGCTTTGTGCCGCCCGCCCCGGACATTGCCTCTCGCCGCCAGACCATCGTCGCGCGGCCGCCGACCAAAAAAAAATTCCCACCAGCCAATTTGGAAACCCTTCCCATGAGAGTTGACGGCGAAAGGGACGACGAGTCACATGTAGCGAAACAAAGCGGGCGGCCAGGGTGAACACATAGATCTGGGGGCAAGGGAGTGGCCTTGGAGGGCTTCTTCGGGCCACCCCTGGGGCTCGCGTGGGGGCGAGGGAACGTTTGGTTTTTTTCCCCAAACCAGCATTCCTCGCGGCCATGCGTGGCCAATATATCATCTGTTGTGTTGTCGCCTGATCACAGCGAACGTTGCCGTGCCGACTCTGCGTGGACGACCTGGATGCTGGATGCAAGCTGCTAGCCGGGGGCGAGGGAAGCAGGAGGAGGAGGAGGAGGAGGAGGAGGAGGGGGAACGCGACGACGACGACGACGACGACCACGACCACGACCACGACCACGACCACGACGACGAGGAACAGGAGAAAAAAAGAAAATGAATACGATGAGGGCAAGGACGAGGACGAGGAGGAGGAGGAGGAGGAGGAGGAGGAGGAGGACAACGAGGACGAGGACAGCGCCCTCAAAATCGCCTCTTGGAGCCCTCTTGTGACTCTTTCGGGGGATATCGGGGTCCTCTTGGGTCTTTTTGGGGGGGTCTTGTGGCCCTCTTGGGGCCCTCTTGGAGCCCTCTCTGGGGTCCCTTTGGAGCCCTGGAGGGCCTCTTCGGGCCGTCTTGGAGGCCATCGATCAGACGGGGGGGCGGGCGTAAATTTGACTCCCCCCCCATGGGGCCATTCAAATCGCCTCTTGGGGTGCTCGTGGGGCCCTCTTGGGGCGCTGTTGGGGCCACCTGGGGTCTTGGGCCCCTCTTGGGCCTCTCTTGGGCCATCTTGGTGCCATCTTGAGGCCTCAAGAGCGCAACGGAATCGAAAAGGCGAGAAGTTACAAATCGTTGCTTTCGCATCGGTTTGGAAAGGATTTTGGCCTCCTGGGGGGTCCTGAGGGGCCTCCGAGAACACTTGGAACCGTCTTCTGGCCCTCGTCGGGTCTCTTGGGGGTATGTCGGAAGCTATCTTGAACCATCGCCGGTTATCTTGAGCCATCTTGGATGCCATCTTCGAGCGTCGGAGGCCCTCGTGGAGCCATTCTGGGTCATCTCGGGCGACCTGACACTCCGTGGCAGGTAAACCTTCTGGAATTTTTAGAGGAGGAAAGGCAGAACTCGCTAGACCACCTTAGCCCAAACTGCTGGTGGGATAAGCGGGTATTCCCGCGGCGTTCTTATATTGACTGTGCGAAGAGGGCCAGCGCAAGACTTTGCTCATTCCCTACCCAGGCTCTGCCTAGAAGGGTTCTTACTCTCTTTGCTTAAAGGGCCGGGCAGTGCTAACCGCCCCGGGCGGTTCCCCCAGTCCCCGCCCCGCGGTTCCCCCAGTCCCCTGGGAGCTTTAGCCTTAGCTTTAGTTTTAGCTTAGCTTTAGCTTTAGCTTTAGCTTTAGCTTGGCTTTATCTTAGCTTTAGCTTAGTGTTAGCTTAGCTTCAGCTTAGTTTTAGTTTATCTTCATCTTAGTGTTAGCTTAGCTTTAGCTTAGCTTTAGCTTAGATTTAACTTAGCTTTAGCTTAGCGTTAGCTTAGATTTAGCTTAGGTTTAGCTTATTATTAGCGTAGCCTTAGATTAGCCTTAGCTTAGCTTTAGCTTAGCCTTAGCTTAGCTTTAGCTTAACTGTAGCTTAGCTTTAGCTTAGTGTAAGCTTAGCTTCAGCTTAGCTTTAGCTTAGCTTTAGCTTAGCTTCAGCTTAGCTTTAGCTTAGCTTCAGCTTAGCTTCAGCTTAGCTTTAGCTTAGCTTTAGATTAGCCTTAGCTTAGCTTTAGCTTAGCTTTCGCTTAGCTTTAGCTTAGCTTTGGCTTATATTTAGCTTAGATGTAGCTTAGCTTTAGCTTAGCTTTAGCTTAGCTTTAGCTCAGCTTTAGCTTAGCTTTAGCTTAGCTTCAGCTTAGCTTTACTGTTACTACTAATGCTGCTTTCCTAGGGGCTCCAACTCCTAGGTAGGGTCGCACTGGGATAATTCCCGGTTCCTTGATGGTTCCGTGCGGTTCCCTGGGGGCTCCCATGGGGTGCCCCGGGGTTCCTCGGGGATCCTTGTGGTTCCTGGGCGATAGTTGCTTTGCATTGAGTTGCAAGGGTCCACGCGCCAGACCCGCGTGTCAGGTCCGCACGCCCGACCGGCCCGCCCGGGTCCGCCAGTTCCCTTGCTTGGAGGCCTGGCCGCCCGCTTTAACGTCCCGCCTGCTAGGGCCCGTCCGCCCGGCCCGCACCCTTTTATGGGAATGGCCATTTATGGGAATGGCCATTCCCATAAATGGCCATTCCCATAAATGGCTAGATAATCCGCTTTTATGGGAATGGCCATTGAAGAAGACTCTTCTTCAATGGCCATTCTTCTTAGAAGAGCAGGGCGGAAGGCGACGGTTTGGGTCATACACATTGAATGGCCCGCGAAGAAAAAATAGCAAGTCTCGGGGCCGTCTTGCAGCTCTCTTTAGGCAGTCACGGGTAGTCTTGCGGAGTAAATGATCCATGTTGGGGCCCTCTTGGGACCGTATTGATGGTTTCTTCGGGCTTTCCGTATTTTTCCGAGGTGCTCGTATGAACAGGAAGCCGTCGCAAGCAACACCAACTGCAGATGTCGACGCTTCGCGTATCCCCACCAGCTTATCCAGAACCGAATCCCAGGCGAGCTGTCTTGAGCAGGGAAATGGAGCAAGCAGTGGACCCATGGGGGCAGCCGTCAAATCGCAGATCGGGATCAGACCGATCAGTCCGACGAGTCAGCCAGGAAAGCCTTTCTCAAAGCTCGCGCTGGATGGTGACGCCGCGCGGGTCAGCCCGAGCAGCCCCCAAGATTGGCCAACCTAGGGGTGCGTAGCCATTTTGGCTCAAGCCATTTTGGCTTAAAAAAGCTGGTCCCAAGTAGGGCCAAGCGTCTTGGGAGACTGCCACACGATCCGTCCGAGATATGCCGAAGACCAAGCCTCCTAGCCTCAAGGCGAAGTTCGCCCAGGTGGACAAGGATGGCAGCGGCAAGATCAGCCTGGACGAGTTCAAGGCGCTCCTCAAGCAAGGGGACCCAAACATCTCCGAGTCGTCCGTGATGACCGTCTGGAAGAAGTGCGACAAGGACGGCAGTGGAAGCATCAGCTCTAGCGAGCTCGCAGACTACCTGAGCAGCGGCGACAAGTCCGACTTCAAGCACCCCGGCATGTCCCCTGCGTGCAAGACGTTCTGCGACGTCTTCGCGAGCCTGACGCTGCAGAGCGAGGCCGGGAAGGAGGCCCGCGCTCACGCCTTCACGGCCTGCGACCCCAACGGCAATGGGTACGTGTCCCTCGCCGAGGTGGATGGCTGGATCCAGAAGGTCTTGATCACATACTTTGCGCAGGGCGAATGCGACGGAGATCCCAAGGAGGAGGGGACGCGCATCTGGAAGTGCTTCCGGCCTTCCTACATCCGCGCCCATACAGATGCGAAGGACGTGGCAGAATCGAAGACGTCTCACAGCGACGACTACGTGACAGCGAAGGAGTTCCGCGTCCTCTGCACCTACCTCATCCTGTACGCGGCGATGTACGACGCCTTCGCCCTCATCGACGGCGGTGGTGGCACCGTCGAGGACAAGTCTGGCGACGATCGCAGGATGACGGCGGAGGAGTGGGCGGCAGGCTACAAGAAGGTGGCAGACCACGGCTTCATCGGCCTCAAGAAGGCGGCTGCAATGGACGCCGCGGGCGCGGCGGACGTGTTCAAGAAGATGAACAGCGGCAGGGACGCCGATGGCAAAGAGTACGGCAACGACAACGTTGTGATGCTGGCAGAGTTCTGCGCGTACGTTGAGGCAGAAGAGATTTCGGCGGGGACGGCGTGGGGAAAAGTCCTGAGCCTGTGAGGCGGCACCGAGGCAAGGGGCAGATGACTTGATTGCTGAGTGTGGGCGTCTCGCCCTCCCCTCCCTCCTCTCGGTGCCCGATTCAGCCGACCCGCTTCCCATAAGAAGGGGCGGCCAGTGCGCTTAATGCAGCGCGCGTTCTATGGCTTCTGCGATTGCGGATCGGCGCAGCCCGTTTGGCTACGTGCGCCTTGGCGTGGTTCGCCCAGTCGTGAAACAGATCTGACCCGGGAGCCCCCGTGGAGCCATCTTGTGGCGCTCTCGGGGCCATTCTTGGAGCGTTTGCGGCAATCTTCTCCTGAGGCCCTCTCGGGGGCCTTCCTGTGCCATCATGTGCCGATCCAGGAGATTGTCCCTAAAAAAATGAGGGGCCTCAGATCAGCGCCCCGTGTCGAGGCTTGCCTACGGGGCCCTCTTGGGCCGTTCTCGGGTTGATCTTGGAGCAACGTGGGCTTGTCGTGGGGCCCTTCTGGGCACCTCTTGGGGCTCTCTTGGGCCATCTCGATGTCACCCTGGGGCCTCAGAAGCCCATCGGAAGCGAACGCGCGAGAAGGCGAGAATCACACGGAACGGAACGGCTTGGATGTCTGAGTGATGTTGGCATTGTGGGGCCATCCTTGATGAGAGGCTCCGTAGCCACCTCGAGCCGCATTGGCGCCTCTTGGAGGCATCGTGGAGACCATGTCGGCCATCTGGCGCCATCTTGGAGGCAGTCGTGGACTACCTGGGGCCATCTTGGAGGTATCCAGGGTCATCCTGGGCGCTCTGACGGCTCGCGGGGCGGCCCGTCCAGGGCGAGGGGCGGGCGGCAGGGTAAACCACTTCCCGAAGGGGAAGACACCTCTTGTAGTGATGCCCAGAAGCGTGGTCGGATGCTGGCGTTTGTTCATCGTCGTATCAGATCAGCAGGTGTTCAGCGCGAGACTTTGCGCGGTGCCTTCGCTTCCTGGGGGTGTCCCTTGCGGCTCCCTGGGGGCTCTCCCACGGGGTGCCCCGGGGTTCCTCGGGGCTCCTTGTGGTTCCTGGGCGATGGGTTGCTTCGCGTGGCGGTGCACGAAATGTGCGTTGCTCTGCACTGCGTTGCCAGGGCCCGCGCGCCAGACCCGCGCGTCAGGTCCGCGCGCCCGACCGGCCCGCTGGGGCCCGCCGGTTCGCGCGCTCGGAGGCCTGGCCGCCCGCTCGAATGTCCCGCCCGCCAGGCCCCCTCCCGCCCAGCCCGCCCGTCAGGGACCGCCCGTGTCAGGGCCCGTCCCGATCCGACCGCTCGCCTGCGTGGGCCACTCGGACCACCCCGACCGCCCGTCTGCGTTCAGTCGCCCGCTCGCTTGTCGAAGGTCGCCCGCCCCAGCAAGGAGAGGGAATCCCCTTGTTCCTGGGAGTCGCCATCGAAGACGAGGAGGGCGGGAGTCGACGGTTTGGGTCATACACACCGGGTGGCCCGCAGAAAAAAGAATAGCAAGTCTCGGGGCCGTCTTGCAGCTCTCTCGGGGCAGCCTTGAGCCGTCTGGTGGAGGAATTGATACATGTTGGGGCCCTCTTGGGGCCGCGTTGGTGGCTTCTGGGGGCTGTCCCTATCTTTCCGAGGTGCTCGTATGAACAGGAAGCCGTCGCAAGCAACACCACCTGCAGATGTCGACGCTTCGCGTATCCCTTCCAGCTCATCCAGAACCGAGTCCCAGGCGAGCTGTCTTGAGCAGGGAAGTAGAGCACGCAGTGGACCCATGGGGGCAGCGGTCAAATCGCAGATCGGGATCAGACTGATCAGTCCGACAAGCCAGCCACAAAGGCCCTCTTCAAAGATCGCGCTGGATGGTGTAGCCGAATGGGTCAGCCCGAGCAGCCCCCAACATGAGTCAACCTTTGGGTCCGTAGCCATTTTGGCTCCAGCCATTTTGGCTCAAAAAAGCTGGTTCCAAGTAGGGCCAAGCGTCTTGGGAGACTGCCACGCGATCCGTCCGAGATATGCCGAAGACCAAGCCTCCTAGCCTCAAGGCGAAGTTCGCCCAGGTGGACAAGGATGGCAGCGGCAAGATCAGCCTGGACGAGTTCAAGGCGCTCCTCAAGCAAGGGGACCCAAACATCTCCGAGTCGTCCGTGATGACCGTCTGGAAGAAGTGCGACAAGGACGGCAGTGGAAGCATCAGCTCTAGCGAGCTCGCAGACTACCTGAGCAGCGGCGACAAGTCCGACTTCAAGCACCCCGGCATGTCCCCTGCGTGCAAGACGTTCTGCGACGTCTTCGCGAGCCTGACGCTGCAGAGCGAGGCCGGGAAGGAGGCCCGCGCTCACGCCTTCACGGCCTGCGACCCCAACGGCAATGGGTACGTGTCCCTCGCCGAGGTAGATGGCTGGATCCAGAAGGTCTTGATAACCTACTTCGCGCAGGGCGAATGCGACGGAGATCCCAAGGAGGAGGGGACGCGCATCTGGAAGTGCTTCCGGCCTTCCTACATCCGCGCCCACACAGATGCGAAGGACGTGGCAGAATCGAAGACGTCTCACAGCGACGACTACGTGACAGCGAAGGAGTTCCGCGTCCTCTGCACCTACCTCATCCTGTACGCGGCGATGTACGACGCCTTCGCCCTCATCGACGGCGGTGGTGGCACCGTCGAGGACAAGTCTGGCGACGATCGCAGGATGACGGCGGAGGAGTGGGCGGCAGGCTACAAGAAGGTGGCAGACCATGGCTTCATCGGCCTCAAGAAGGCGGCTGCAATGGACGCCGCGGGCGCGGCGGACGTGTTCAAGAAGATGAACAGCGGCAGGGACGCCGATGGCAAAGAGTACGGCAACGACAACGTTGTGATGCTGGCAGAGTTCTGCGCGTACGTTGAGGCAGAAGAGATTTCGGCGGGGACGGCGTGGGGAAAAGTCCTGAGCCTGTGAGGCAGCACCGAGGCGAGGGGCAGATGACTTGATTGCTGAGTGTGGGCGTCTCGCCCTCCCCTCCCTCCTCTCGGTGCCCGATTCAGCCGACCCGCTTCCCATAAGAAGGGGCGGCCAGTGCGCTTAATGCAGCGCGCGTTCTATGGCTTCTGCGATTGCGGATCGGCGCAGCCCGTTTGGCTACGTGCGCCTTGGCGTGGTTCGCCCAGTCGTGAAACAGATCTAACCCGGGAGCCCCCGTGGAGCCATCTTGTGGCGCTCAAGGGGCCATTCTTGGAGCGTTTGCGGCAATCTTCTCCTGAGGCCCTCTCGGGGGCCTTCCTGTGCCATCATGTGCCGATCCAGGAGATTGTCCCTAAAAAAATGAGGGGCCTCAGATCAGCGCCCCGTGTCGAGGCTTGCCTACGGGGCCCTCTTGGGCCGTTCTCGGGTTGATCTTGGAGCAACGTGGGCTTGTCGTGGGGCCCTTCTGGGCACCTCTTGGGGCTCTCTTGGGCCATCTCGATGTCACCCTGGGGCCTCAGAAGCCCATCGGAAGCGAACGCGCGAGAAGGCGAGAATCACACGGAACGGAACGGCTTGGATGTCTGAGTGATGTTGGCATTGTGGGGCCATCCTTGATGAGAGGCTCCGTAGCCACCCCGAGCCGCATTGGCGCCTCTTGGAGGCATCGTGGAGACCATGTCGGCCATCTGGCGCCATCTTGGAGGCAGTCGTGGACTACCTGGGGCCATCTTGGAGGTATCCAGGGTCATCCTGGGCGCTCTGACGGCTCGCGGGGCGGCCCGTCCAGGGCGAGGGGCGGGCGGCAGGGTAAACCACTTCCCGAAGGGGAAGACACCTCTTGTAGTGATGCCCAGAAGCGTGGTCGGATGCTGGCGTTTGTTCATCGTCGTATCAGATCAGCAGGTGTTCAGCGCGAGACTTTGCGCGGTGCCTTCGCTTCCTGGGGGTGTCCCTTGCGGCTCCCTGGGGGCTCTCCCACGGGGTGCCCCGGGGTTCCTCGGGGCTCCTTGTGGTTCCTGGGCGATGGGTTGCTTCGCGTGGCGGTGCACGAAATGTGCGTTGCTCTGCACTGCGTTGCCAGGGCCCGCGCGCCAGACCCGCGCGTCAGGTCCGCGCGCCCGACCGGCCCGCTGGGGCCCGCCGGTTCGCGCGCTCGGAGGCCTGGCCGCCCGCTCGAATGTCCCGCCCGCCAGGCCCCCTCCCGCCCAGCCCGCCCGTCAGGGACCGCCCGTGTCAGGGCCCGTCCCGATCCGACCGCTCGCCTGCGTGGGCCACTCGGACCACCCCGACCGCCCGTCTGCGTTCAGTCGCCCGCTCGCTTGTCGAAGGTCGCCCGCCCCAGCAAGGAGAGGGAATCCCCTTGTTCCTGGGAGTCGCCATCGAAGACGAGGAGGGCGGGAGTCGACGGTTTGGGTCATACACACCGGGTGGCCCGCAGAAAAAAGAATAGCAAGTCTCGGGGCCGTCTTGCAGCTCTCTCGGGGCAGCCTTGAGCCGTCTGGTGGAGGAATTGATACATGTTGGGGCCCTCTTGGGGCCGCGTTGGTGGCTTCTGGGGGCTGTCCCTATCTTTCCGAGGTGCTCGTATGAACAGGAAGCCGTCGCAAGCAACACCACCTGCAGATGTCGACGCTTCGCGTATCCTCACCAGTGGCCGCACCGTGATGGCGCGCGCTGGAGGGCACACAGTCGCACGGCTACCCCCCCGACACTGTGTAGCGGTCCACTGAGACTGGCCTGGGCACTGAGTGGTTTAGCCTTCAGCAGCATGTACAGACTCTCGGACCCACCTTCAGCCCAACTGCGCGCGGCATACGTTCTCGACTGCACAGCCGGCTGGCTTACGCAAGTCGTTTGTTTGAAGTTTGGCGCCACGATGGCGACTCACTTCATTGGCCTTCCCATTTTCACTGGGCACAGAGACCTGCCCACTGTGGTGAGGTGCTTGCGCCTGTCATGCGTTGGCCATTCGAATTGGGTCATTTTGTCCAGTGCGCGCGCCCGTGCTAACAGTATGTCTGCCAGCTCTGGCAGGCCGCGTTTTGTTTTTGCAAATTAGCCTCGCCCGCGGCCCGGACGTTGCCATCGCCACATGACCGCTGGCCGCTGACCCAAAAAATAACCTGGCGAAGGACCCGACCATATGCAGTTGTGAATGCCGCAATTGTGCTGGGTGGTGGCGGACGCATGCGGGCGGTGCCACTGGGACCTTCGGTGGAGCTCCCTATGGGGCCACGAAACGCTGTACTGGGTGGGTGAGACGCGGTCAGCAAGGGCTGTGCTGCGTGGTGGCGGACGCATGCGAGCGGTGCCACTGGGACCTTCGGTGGAGCTCCCTATGGGGCCACGAAACGCTGTACTGGGTGGGTGAAACGCAGGCAGGGAGCAAGGGCTGCGCAGGGTGGTGGCGGACGCATGCGGGCGGTGCCGCTGGGACCTTTGGTGGAGCTCCCTATAGGGCTACGAAGCGCTGTTCTGGGTGGGTGAAGCGCAGGGAACAAGGGCTGTGCTGGGTGGTGGCGGACGCAAGCGGGCAGTGCCACTGGGACCTTTGGTGGAGCCCCCTATGGGGCCACGAAACGTGCGAGGGGTGTGCCAGAATGGGGTGTGGAACCGCATGCCAGCGCAGCCACTGGGGCCTTCGGTGGAGCTCCCTATGGAGCCACGAAACGTGTGAGGGGTGTGCAGAAATGGGGGGTGGAACCGCATGCGAGCGCAGCCACTGCGGCGTTCGGTGGAGCTCCCTATGGGGCCACGAGACGTGTGAAAGGCGTGCCGAAAAAGGTGGTGGAACCGCATGCGAGCGCAGCCACTGGGGCCTTCGGTGGAGCTCTCTATGGGGCCACGAACCGTGTGAGAGGTGTGCCGACATGGGGGGGGGAACCACATGCGAGCGCAGCCACTGGGGCCTTCGGTGGAGCTCCCCATGGGGCCACCCACGAAGCGTGTGAGGGGTGTGCCGAAATGAGGGGTGGAACCGCATGCGAGCGCAACCACTGGAGCGTTCGGTGGAGCTCCCGATGGGGCCACGAAACGTGTGAGGGGTGTGCCTGAATGGGGGGTGGAACCGCATGCGGGCGCAGCCACTGGGGCCTTCGGTGGAGCTCCCTATGGGGCCACGAAACGTGTGAGGGGTGTGCCAGAATGGGGGGTGGAACCGCATGCGGGCGCAGCCACTGGGGCCTTCGGTGGAGCTCCCTATGGGGCCACGAAACGTGTGAGGGGTGTGCCAGAATGGGGGGTGGAACCGCATGCGGGCGCAGCCACTGGGGCCTTCGGTGGAGCTCCCTATGGGGCCACGAAACGTGTGAGGGGTGTGCCAGAATGGGGGGTGGAACCGCATGCGGGCGCAGCCACTGGGGCCTTCGGTGGAGCTCCCTATGGGGCCACGAAACGTGTGAGGGGTGTGCCAGAATGGGGGGTGGAACCGCATGCGGGCGCAGCCACTGGGGCCTTCGGTGGAGCTCCCTATGGGGCCACGAAACGTGTGAGGGGTGTGCCAGAATGGGGGGTGGAACCGCATGCGGGCGCAGCCACTGGGGCCTTCGGTGGAGCTCCCTATGGGCCACGAAACGTGTGAGGGGTGTGCCACAACGGGGGTGGAACCGCATGCGGGCGCAGCCACTGGGGCCTTCGTGGAGCTCCCTATGGGGCCACGAAACGTGTGAGGGCGTGCCAGAATGGGGGTGGAACCGCATGCGGGCGCAGCCACTGGGGCCTTCGGTGGAGCTCCCTATGGGGCCACGAAACGTGTGAGGGGTGTGCCACAAACGGGGGGTGGAACCGCATGCGGGCGCAGCCACCGGGGCCTTCGGTGGAGCTCCCTATGGGGCCACGAAACGGGCCCACGAAACGTGTGAGGGGTGTGCCAGAATGGGGGGTGGAACCGCATGCGGGCGCAGCCACTGGGGCCTTCGGTGGAGCTCCCTATGGGGCCACGAAACGTGTGAGGGGTGTGCCAGAATGGGGGTGGAACCGCATGCGGGCGCAGCCACTGGGGCCTTCGGTTGAGCTCCCTATGGGGCCACGAAACGTGTGAGGGGTGTGCCAGAATGGGTGTGGGAGGGGGAGGAGGGGGGGGGAAGGGGAGGAGGAGGAAGGAGGAGGAAGGAGGAACGCGGGGCGACGTTTCTTCAAAACGAGGACCCAACACCAAAGGATGGTTGGGAAAAAGTATCCCCACGAACTTGGCATAACCAAGGTTGGCACAGTCATGGTTGGCATAGTCAGCGCGGTCGGAAATGGCACAGCCACGATTGGCAGAGTCAGCAGCAACTGCTCGAGTAAATGTTTTACCGTTCTCCTCATCTCCTCTCACACCGTGTGCCTGGCGTGCACTTCCTTTCCTCCCCCTTGCACCCTAATGCTGCAGCGGTTAGCTGCCACACCGGGGTGCCGACCGTGCCTGGCGTGCACTTCCCTTCCTCTTCTTTGTTTCACCGGGTTTATCCCACGCGGCTGGGGTTGCCAATGCCGCTGTCTGATGGTGCTCTGACAGCCCGAATTCCATGCAACGGTCACACTGGGGATGGGCGGTCAGGTGGCCCCTGGCCTGCTCCTGGCTGGTGTCGGCCTCCACTGGTGACCGAAAGGGTTCAGTGGGGTCTCGCTACGAATTCCATGCAAGGAACACATTGGGAATGGGCGGTCAGATGGCCCCTGGCCTGCTCCTGGCTGGTGTCGGCCTCCACTGGTGACCGCAAGGCTTCAGTGGACTCTAGCTACGCTGACGACCTCTACGGTGCAAAGACTTCGGCATGTGTGGCTCTGTGTGCCCGTCGGCTGCTTTCTCCTGCAAGGACTTCGCTTTCGACATGTGCCACTGCTGTACAATTGAGGTACTGCCGTTTGCAGTCCTATATGTGACGAGGTTGCCCCTCTTCACTCTTGCGCTGACACGATGCAGTTGTATCGCCTACGGCACGGACGTCGTCCGGGTGTGCCTGTCGGTCCTGGTCGTCTCTGACGGTGCCTTGTGCCGACTCACGCCGAGTGATTGACCTCTGCGTGTTTATGGTCGCGCCGCCGCGCCATTTTGGCTGCGCTTACTTGCTGGCCGCCACCGAGATGTCCACGCCACCTGGTTGGGAGTTTCGTTTCTGGCTCTTCTTCTGGGTGGCTGCCCGCGCGCTCGCTTCGCTTGCCTTTCTTTTCTTGCTGTTTAGTCGCAGCCCGATTAGTGTTCGGACGGCTTATCCAGAAACGCATACCCAAAAATTAGCCCGGCGAAGGACCCAACCATATGCAGTTGTGAATGCCGCAATTGTGCTGGGTGGTGGCGGACGCATGCGGGCGGTGCCACTGGGACCTTCGGTGGAGCTCCCTCTGGGGCGACGAAACGCTGTACTGGGTGGGTGAGACGCGGTCAGCAAGGGCTGTGCTGCGTGGTGGCGGACGCATGCGAGCGGTGCCACTGGGACCCTCGGTGGAGCCCCCTATGGGGCCACGAAGCGCTGTACTGTGTGGGTGAAACGCAGGCAGGAAGCAAGGGCTGCGCAGGGTAGTGGCGGACGCATGCGGGCGGTGCCGCTGGGACCTTTGGTGGAGCTCCCTATAGGGCTACGAAGCGCTGTTCTGGTGGGTGAAGCGCAGGGAACAAGGGCTGTGCTGGGTGGTGGCGGACGCAAGCGGGCAGTGCCACTGGGACCTTTGGTGGAGCCCCCTATGGGGCCACGAAACGTGCGAGGGGTGTGCCAGAATGGGGTGTGGGAACCGCATGCCAGCGCAGCCACTGGGGCCTTCGGTGGAGCTCCCTATGGAGCCACGAAACGTGTGAGGGGTGTGCCGAAATGGGGGGTGGAACCGCATGCGAGCGCAGCCACTGCGGCGTTCGGTGGAGCTCCCTATGGGGCCACGAACGTGTGAAGGGCGTGCCGAAAAAGGGGGTGGAACCGCATGCGAGCGCAGCCACTGGGGCCTTCGGTGGAGCTCTCTATGGGGCCACGAACCGTGTGAGGGGTGTGCCGAAATGGGGGGGGGGGAACCACATGCGAGCGCAGCCACTGGGGCGTTCGGTGGAGCTCCCCATGGAGCCACCCACGAAGCGTGTGAGGGGTGTGCCAGAGTGGGGGGTGGAACCGCATGCGAGCGCAGCTACTGGAGCGTTCGGTGGAGCTCCCTATGGGGCCACGAAACGTGTGAGGGGTGTGCCAGAACGGGGGGTGGAACCGCATGCGGGCGCAACCACTGGGGCCTTCGGTGGAGCTCCCTATGGGGCCACGAAACGTGTGAGGGGTGTGCCAGAATGGGGGGTGGAACCGCATGCGGGCGCAGCCACTGGGGGTGGAGCCCCTTCGGTGGAGCGTGCCCTATGGGGCCACCACTTCGGTGGAGCTCCCTATGGGGCCACGTGTGAGGGGTGTGCCAGAATGGGGGGTGGAACCGCATGCGGGCGCAGCCACTGGGGCCTTCGGTGGAGCTCCCTATGGGGCCACGAAACGTGTGAGGGGTGTGCCAGAATGGGGGGTGGAACCGCATGCGGGCGCAGCCACTGGGGCCTTCGGTGGAGCTCCCTATGGGGCCACGAAACGTGTGAGGGGTGTGCCAGAATGGGGGGTGGAACCGCATGCGGGCGCAGCCACTGGGGCCTTCGGTGGAGCTCCCTATGGGGCCACGAAACGTGTGAGGGGTGTGCCAGAATGGGGGGTGGAACCGCATGCGGGCGCAGCCACTGGGGCCTTCGGTGGAGCTCCCTATGGGGCCACGAAACGTGTGAGGGGTGTGCCAGAATGGGGGGTGGAACCGCATGCGGGCGCAGCCACTGGGGCCTTCGGTGGAGCTCCCTATGGGGCCACGAAACGTGTGAGGGGTGTGCCAGAATGGGGGGTGGAACCGCATGCGGGCGCAGCCACTGGGGCCTTCGGTGGAGCTCCCTATGGGGCCACGAAACGTGTGAGGGGTGTGCCAGAATGGGGGGTGGAACCGCATGCGGGCGCAGCCACTGGGGCCTTCGGTGGAGCTCCCTATGGGGCCACGAAACGTGTGAGGGGTGTGCCAGAATGGGGGGTGGAACCGCATGCGGGCGCAGCCACTGGGGCCTTCGGTGGAGCTCCCTATGGGGCCACGAAACGTGTGAGGGGTGTGCCAGAATGGGGGGTGGAACCGCATGCGGGCGCAGCCACTGGGGCCTTCGGTGGAGCTCCCTATGGGGCCACGAAACGTGTGAGGGGTGTGCCAGAATGGGTGTGGGAGGGGGAGGAGGGGGGAGGAAGGGGAGGATGAGGAAGGAGGAGGAAGGAGGAACACGGGGCGACGTCTTTTCAAAACGAGGACCCAACACCACAGGATGGTTGGGAAATACCCCCACCAGCTTATCCACAACCGAGTCCCAGGCGAGCTGTCTCGACCAGGGAAGTAGAGCATGCAGTGGACCCTTGGGGGCTGCCGTCGAATCGCAGATCGGGATCAGACCAATCAGTCCGACAATCAGCCATAAAGGCCTTCTTCAAAGATCGCGCTTGATGGTGTAGCCGAATGGGTCAGCCCGAGCAGCCCCCAACATTGGCCAACCTCTGGGTCCGCAGCCATTTTGGCGCAAGCCATTTTGGCTCAAAAAAGCTGGTCCCAAGTAGGGCCAACCGTCTTGGGAGACTGCCACGCGATCCGTCTGAGATATGCCGAAGACCAAGCCTCCTAGCCTCAAGGCGAAGTTCGCCCAGGTGGACAAGGATGGCAGCGGCAAGATCAGCCTGGACGAGTTCAAGGCGCTCCTCAAGCAAGGGGACCCAAACATCTCCGAGTCGTCCGTGATGACCGTCTGGAAGAAGTGCGACAAGGACGGCAGTGGAAGCATCAGCTCAAGCGAGCTCGCAGACTACCTGAGCAGCGGCGACAAGTCCGACTTCAAGCACCCCGGCATGTCCCCTGCGTGCAAGACGTTCTGCGACGTCTTCGCGAGCCTGACGCTGCAGAGCGAGGCCGGGAAGGAGGCCCGCGCTCACGCCTTCACGGCCTGCGACCCCAACGGCAATGGGTACGTGTCCCTCGCCGAGGTAGATGGCTGGATCCAGAAGGTCTTGATAACCTACTTCGCGCAGGGCGAATGCGACGGAGATCCCAAGGAGGAGGGGACGCGCATCTGGAAGTGCTTCCGGCCTTCCTACATCCGCGCCCACACAGATGCGAAGGACGTGGCAGAATCGAAGACGTCTCACAGCGACGACTACGTGACAGCGAAGGAGTTCCGCGTCCTCTGCACCTACCTCATCCTGTACGCGGCGATGTACGACGCCTTCGCCCTCATCGACGGCGGTGGTGGCACCGTCGAGGACAAGTCTGGCGACGATCGCAGGATGACGGCGGAGGAGTGGGCGGCAGGCTACAAGAAGGTGGCGGACCATGGCTTCATCGGCCTCAAAAAGGCGGCTGCAATGGACGCCGCGGGCGCGGCGGACGTGTTCAAGAAGATGAACAGCGGCAGGGACGCCGATGGCAAAGAGTACGGCAACGACAACGTTGTCATGCTGGCAGAGTTCTGCGCGTATGTTGAGGCAGAAGAGATTTCGGCGGGGACGGCGTGGGGGAAAGTCCTGAGCCTGTGAGGCAGCACCAAGGCAAGGGGCAGATGACTTGATTGCTGAGTGTGGGCGTCTCGCCCTCCCCTCCTTCTTCTCGGTGCCCGATTGAGCCGACCCGCTTCCCATAAGAAGGGGCGGCCAGTGCGCTTAATGCAGCGCGCGTTCTATGGCTTCTGCGATTGCGGATCGGCGCAGCCCGTTTGGCTACGTGCGCCTTGGCATGTTTCGCCTAGTCATGAAACAGATCTAACCCGGGAGCCTCCGTGGAGCCATCTTGTGGCGCTCTCGGGGCCATTCTTGGAGCGTTTGCGGCAATCTTCCCCTGAGGCCCTCTCGGGTGCCTTCCAGTGCCATCCCGTGCCGATCCATGAGATTGTCTATAAAAAAGTGTGGGGTCCCGAATTAGCGCCCCGTCTCGAGGATCGCCCACGGGGCCTTCTTGGGCCGTTCTCGGGTTGATCTTTGAGCAACGTGGGGTTGTCGTGGGGCCCTTCTGGGCACCTCTTGGGGCGCTCTTGGGCCATCTCGATGTCACCTTGGGGCCTCAGAAACCCATCGGAAGCGAACGCGCGAGAAGGCGAGCACCACGCGAAACGTCAGAACGATTCTGGCCTCTCGGGACGATCCTTGAGAGGCTCCGTAGCCACCTCGTCTTGGAGCCGTCTTGACGCCTCATTGGAGGCATGCTGGAGACCATCTCGGCCATCTGGCGCCATCTTGGAGGCAACCGTGGACTACCTGGGGCCATCTTGGAGGTATTTAGGGTCTTCCTGGGCGCCTGTCCAGAGCGAGGGGTGGGCGGAAGGGTAAACTACTTCCCGGAGGGGAGGACACCTTTTGTAAATAGGCTCAGAAGGCTGGTAGGATTCTGGTGTTTGTTCATTGTCCTTTCAAATTAGCAGGTGTTCCCGCGGCGTTGCGATCTTGGATTCCTTGGATGCAATCATGTGCTACCGGGGGCCATCTTGGACGCTCTGACAGCTGGCGGGTCGGCCCGTCTGTTCCAGGCCGATGGGGTGGGCAGAAGGACACGACCGGGCCGAGGTATATAAGATCGATGTCGATTCCGGGGGTTTGCATGTTATTATTCATCCTGGGGATGATGATGACGATTACGATTACGATGGCGTCATCATCATCGTCATCGTCATCTTCATCGTCGGGTGCGCCCTCGAGTGTTCTTCGGTGTGGCTGGCGGAGGGTCTCGTGTTCCTGAAGGGTGTTCTTCTGTCCCAGGTCATGCCGTGAGCCAGCTCTCGAAGGGGGGACCTTTAAACTACGTGCGCCCAGACGGCTGGTAGGATTCTGGCGGTTTTGCACTGTCGTTCCAAATTCTTCACGCTTCGCGTGTCCCGACTATCTTGCGTGCTGCCCCATGCTCGATACGACCCGCTCTGTGGAATCGTCCTTGGAGCCGCAGATCAAAAAAGTGACCCCACCTCCTTCTCCTCTTCCTCCCTCCTCCTCGCTCCTCCCCCCTCCCCCCGCCCTCCTCCCTCCCCCCCTCCTCCCTCCTTCCTCCTCCTCCTCCTCCTCCTCCTCCATCTCCTCCTCCTGCCTCCTCTTTGACAATTCTTCATTCTTCGAGTATCCCCACCAGCCCATTTGGAAACCCTTCCCATGAGAGAAACACACGTAGCGAAACAAAGCGGGCGGCCAGGCTGAACAATTTGATCTCTTGGAGCAAGGGAGTGGCCTTGGAGGGCCTCTTCGGGCCACCCATGGGGCTCGCGTGGGGGCGAGGGAAGGCGTTTTGCCCTAAACCAGCGCTCCTCGCGGGCATGCGTGGTTAATCTATCATATGGTGCCTGGTCGTCCGATCACAACGAACGTTGCCGTGTCGACTCTGCGTGGGAAACCTGGATGCTGGATGCAAGCTGTTGGTCGGGGACGAGGGAAGGAGGAGGAGGAGGAGGAGGAGGAGGAGGAGGAGGAGGAGGAGGAGGAGGCGGAGGAGGAGGAGGAGGAGGAGGGGGGGCAGACGACGACGACGACCACGACGACGAGTAACAGGAGGAAAAGGAAAAGGAAGACGATGAGGGCAAGGAGAAGGAGGAGGTGGAGGAGGATGAAGAGGAGGAGAACAAGGAGGAGGAGGAGGAGGAGGAGGAGGAAGAGGACAACGAGAACGAGGACAGAGCACTCAAAATCGCCTCGTGGAGCCCTCTTGTGACTCTTTCGGGGGATCTCGGAGTCCTCTTGGGTCTCTTCTGCGGGGTCTTGTGGCCCTCTTGGGGCCCACTTGCAGCCCTCTCTGGGGTCCCTTGGGAGCCCTGGAGGCCCTCTTCGGGCCGTCTTGGAAGCCATCGATCAAACGGGGAGGGGGCGGCCTAAGTTTGCCTCCCCCCCCTGGGGCCATGAAATCGCCTCTTGGGGTGCTCGTGGGGCCCTCTTGGGGCGCTCTTGGGGCCGCCTGGGGTCTTGGGCTCCTCTTTGGCCATCTTGGGGCCATCTTGAGGCCTCAAGAGCGCATCGAAAGCAAAAAAGCGAGAAGATACAAATCATTAATTCCCCATAGGTTTTGGACGGATTTTAGCCTCTTGGGGAGTCCTGAGGGGCCTCCGAGAACACTTGGAACTGTCTTGTGGCCCTTGTCGGGCCTTTTTGTTCACTTTGGTTTGGGCGGCGCCTAGGTGCGTCTGCTTGTGAATGTGGAGCAGTTTGCTCAGTGCACGTGCACCGCACGCTTTGTGTGCAATTAGCTTTGTACCGCCGTCCCGGACATCACCTGTTGCCGCCAGGCCGTTGGCGCGGCGCGCGGCCGCCGACCAAAAAAGTATCCTTACGAGGCCAATTCTATGAACCGAAAGCCTTCGCAAGCAGCACCAACTCCAGATGTTGACGCTTCGCGTGCCCCCGCAAACCCATCCAGAACCGAGTCCCAGGCGAGCTGTCTTGAGCAGGGAAAGAGAGCACGCAGTGGAGTAAGGGGGGCAGCCGTCGAATCGCAGATCGGGATCAGACCGATCAGTCCGCCGAGTCAGCCATGAAGCCAAGCGGGTCAGCCCGAGCAGCCCCCAAGAGTGGCCAACCTCTGGGTCCGCAGCCATTTTGGCTCAAGCCATTTTGGCTCAAAAAAGCTGGTCCCAAGTAGGGCCAAGCGTCTTGGGAGACTGCCACGCGATCCGTCTGAGATGTGCCGAAGACCAAGCCTCCTAGCCTCAAGGCGAAGTTCGCCCAGGTGGACAAGGATGGCAGCGGCAAGATCAGCCTGGACGAGTTCAAGGCGCTCCTCAAGCAAGGGGACCCAAACATCTCCGAATCGTCCGTGATGACCGTCTGGAAGAAGTGTGACAAGGACGGCAGTGGAAGCATCAGCTCAAGCGAGCTCGCAGACTACCTGAGCAGCGGCGACAAGTCCGACTTCAAACACCCCGGCATGTCCCCTGCGTGCAAGACGTTATGCGACGTCTTCGCGAGCCTGACGCTGCAGAGCGAGGCCGGGAAGGAGGCCCGCGCTCACGCCTTCACGGCTTGCGACCCCAACGGCAATGGGTACGTGTCCCTCGCCGAGGTTGATGGCTGGATCCAGAAGGTCTTGATAACCTACTTCGCGCAGGGCGAATGCGACGGAGATCCCAAGGAGGAGGGGACGCGCATCTGGAAATGCTTCCGGCCTTCCTACATCCGCGCCCACACAGATGCGAAGGACGTGGCAGAATCGAAGACGTCTCACAGCGACGACTACGTGACAGCGAAGGAGTTCCGCGTCCTCTGCACTTACCTCATCCTGTACGCGGCGATGTACGACGCCTTCGCCCTCATCGACGGCGGTGGTGGCACCGTCGAGGACAAGTCTGGTGACGATCGCAGGATGACGGCGGAGGAGTGGGCGGCAGGCTACAAGAAGGTGGCGGACCATGGCTTCATCGGCCTCAAGAAGGCGGCTGCAATGGACGCCGCGGGCGCGGCGGACGTGTTCAAGAAGATGAACAGCGGCAGGGACGCCGATGGCAAAGAGTACGGCAACGACAACGTTGTGATGCTGGCAGAGTTCTGCGCGTATGTTGAGGCAGAAGAGATTTCGGCGGGGACGGCGTGGGGAAAAGTCCTGGGCCTGTGAGGCAGCACCGAGGCAAGGGGCAGATGGCTCGATGGCAGAGTGTGGGCGCCCTGCCCTTCCCTCTTTCCTCTCGGCGCCCGGTTGAGCCGACCCGCTTCTGATAACAAGGGGCGGCCAGCGCGTTTCATGCAGCACGCGTTCTATGGCTTCTGTGCTTGCGGATCAACGCAGTCCGTTTGGCTACGTGCGCATCCGCAGGTTCCGTCCAGTCGTGAAACAACATATTGACAGACCTGGGTCTTTCGGGGAGCCCCGTGGAGCCATGTTGTGGCGCTCGTGGGGCCATTCCGGGAGCGTTTGAGGCAATCTTCTCCTCAGGCCCTCTCGGGGAGCTTCCTGGGCAAACCCTGGAGATTATCAATCGAAGGGAGAGGGCTCCCGAATTAGCGCCCCTTGTCGAGGCAAGTCGCCTCCTGGGCCCTCTTGGGCCGTTCTTTGGTTGATCTTGTAGCAGCATGGGGTTGTCGTGGGGCCCCATCTGAGCGCCTCTTGGGGCTCTCTTGGACCATCTCGAGGTCACCTTGGAGTTCTGGGGCCCCAGAGCCAATCGGAAGCGAATGCGCGATAACGCAAGAACCACACGGATCGTTGTGGATCTCGGAGTTGGGTTCTCGGGCGTCCGCAGCCACCTCGAGCCGTTTGGGGGCCGTTTTGGCGCCTCCTGGAGGCATGCTGGAGACCACTTGGGCCACCTTGGAGGCAATCGTGGGCCACCCGGGGCCACCTTGGAGGTGTCTGGGGCCACCCTGAGCGCTCCGACAGCTTGCGGGGAGGCCCGTCCAGGCCCAGGGGCAGGAGCGGGCGCAGGGGTAAACCGCTTGAACCACTGGGAGTACACGAGAAGCCACGTCCGCGCAGGAGGCTGGTGGGATTCTGGCGGGTGGCCACGGTCGCTCCCAACTTCTTAGACGTTGCCAGAGGTGTTTTTGAATTTTCTGTGCAGAGAGGGCTGGACCGACTTCGCTTATTTCTTTCGGGTCCTGGGGTGGTCCTTGCGGTTCCGTGGGGGCTCTCATCGGGTCTCTTCGAGGGTCCTAGGCATTGTTTATTCTGTTTTTTTGTGTGCAAGGCTTTGTGTTCAGCATTGCGTTGCGTTGCTTGGTTTACATCGCCTGGGTATGCATTGCTCTGTATTCGTTGCGTTGCTTTGCGAGTTATTGCTTTGCGCCTCTTTGAGTTGTCGTGATTTCCATTGTATTGCGTTGCGCGGCTTTGCGCTACTCTGCGATACTCGACATTGCTTTGCGCTTCCTCCCCGTTCCCTCCAGGCCGCCTCATCCCTCACCACTCCATCCAAATTCCTTCCTCCTTCTTTCCTGCACCCTCCTTCCTTCTTCAGCCTCTCCCCTTCCTCCTTCCATGCATCTTTCCACTTCCCGCCCCTTCCTCTCTCCCTCCCTCGTCCATTCTCCGTCCTCCCTCCCTCCGTCTTTCCTCCCGCCTGCCTCCCTCCTCCCCTCGCCCCTTCCTCCCTCCCCCCCCCCTTCCTCTCTCCGTCATCTCTTCTGCCATTCCCAGTTCTCCCCCCCCCCTTGGCTGGGCCAGCCACTTTTAACATCCGCCGATATGATTTTTGTCCCATCCGCGGCCCCGGAGGTTCCGGCCCATTTCCCCCAGGGGTCGCCTCCAGGGGCCCGAAGTCGGAGGAGGAGGAGGAGGAGGATGGGGGCGACGAAAGGGTCAGTCCTACAAGGGAACCGACGGCGGCCGCAGCGACGAGCCGAGGGGACCGCGGCCCTCGAGGGCCGAACTCTGGGGAAAAGACCCGCCGCTGGTTGAGCTAAAACCATGTCGTCGGGGATGTGGCCCCCCTGCCCGGCCATTCACTACCTCACGATCACCAGACACCCCCAAGACCAAATTATTCAAATGAGTTTGGGTGTTTGGACTTTTCGTAGGCTGCGCAGACGCGTTGGGGCGCTCGGCGTCGACGAGCACGCGCGCGATTGTCGAGCTCGTGTGACTTGCATGTCGGTGCGCTGCTGTCACGAGCACGGCGGAGTAGTGCATTTTCCTAGCTCCAGCTTGATCGCGGGGGGCAGTCATGACACAGTTTTGTATGGGGCGGCGCCCCCCCCCCCACATCTGAAATTCAGATTGGTCCTGTCTGAAATTCAGATTGCCCCTGTCTGAAATTCAGATTGCCCCCCCTGGGGGCTCGGGCGCGGCGTTCTGCCAGAGACTTCCGCACTCAAGTATTCAGATTGGCCCGGTCTGATATTCAGATTGGCCCGGTCTGAATTTCAGATCGTTTTGGTCTGCATTTCAGACGTGGTGGCTCCGCGTGGAAGAATTCTTCGGTTTGGTGCCGCTGCCCGCGTGACGAACGTGGTCGACGTTTGCTCTCTTGCGTGCACTTCTGTTAGGGTAGCTGGCCCTCGAAGCCCCGATGTTCCCTTGGACGTCGCGCTCCTTGCGAATGCGAAACATGAAAAGTATATGTTTCATGGTTGGGGGTGTCTGGTGATGACCACGTAGTCTTAGTCCATGTCGATCCGATCGATCCGATGCGACATCGATTCTGGCTGGTCCGATCCGGTTCGATATTCTGGAGTTCCGGCGATCCGTTGCGGCCCGATGCTTGCATGGCGCTGCTGTGCATCCTGGCGCGGCCGATCCGATTCGATTCCGATTCCGTGCCGATGCAGCCCGATCCGAAGGAAATGTCAAATTCGACCCGATTTCCCGATTCGATGTTGACCTTCAGAGGAGGAACGCAAACCACCATCAACGAGAATCCATGCGTGGGGAGACGATCCCTGGGCGGTGGCATGACCGAGCGTCGCTCCAATACAAGGCGACGCGCTCAGGCGTGCCACCGCCCAGGGGCCTGTCCCTCTCCGACGGGTTTTCAGTGACGGTGGTACAGGTCTATGTTCCTCCCTTTTGGATTGCGCCTGTCGGACGGGGCTGGGACGAGCCTAAATCCGTTCCAGAGCGTTCTGGAACGCTCTGAAAAGGCTGCGGCGCCCGAGACATCCTCCAGAGCCGCCGGGCCTCAGAGATTCTCGGTGTATCCACGCCCGATGCTATCCTCGCCCTGGCCTCGTCTTATCCTGCCCGTGCCCGCGTCCGCGGACTCCCCCCCGCTTGCGGGGCGCCCCCTCCCCCCCCCCCAGAGGCCCGCCTCGCCGAAGCCCGCCTCCCCGAGGCCGCCCGCCTCCCCGAGGTCGCGCGCCCCGTCCTCTCAGGGGAAAGGAAGGGGGGGGCATTCAGGCGAAGAGGGCCGTGCACGTGCACCGATCCTGGCGCCCGGCCCATCCTGGTCCCAGGATCAGTGCACGTGCCTTCCTGGCCGAAGCAGGAGCAAAACAGGAGGGCGTGTGCACCGTTCCTGGGCGCAGGGTGGGCCCGGTCACAATCGGTGCGTGTGTGTGTGTGTGCGTGTGAGTGAGTGTGAGTGTGTGAGTGTGCAGTGACCTCTTTCCTTTGTGAGGGGGCGAGAAGCCACGAGGAGGACGGGGCGAAGAGGAGCAATGAGCCCACAGACATCCGGCGCTTCGGGCAGACATCGGGACGTTTTTTTGTTCAACGTGCTTTGTCTCTCGGGGGTCGCCCCCCCTCCTTCCCTCGCGCGGCCGCCCTCGTTTTCGTTCCTTCCTCTTGCACGCCGGACACGTCGCCTTTAGGTTGCCCCGACCAGCCCCGCGCTGGTGCTGACTTCCTCTGCCTCGCCGCCGACGGAAAAAAGCGTGTGCATTGTCCTCTTTCCTCTGTGTGAGGGGGAGAGGAGCCACGAGGAGGACGGGGCGAGGAGGAGCCACGAGCCCAAACGTCCGTCGCCTCGAGCAAAAATCGGGACGTTCCCTTTGTTTTGCCACGTTTTCGTTCTCTCGGGGGCTTTGCAGGGCCTCGGGACCGTGCAAAAATTTCGCACCTGGGCCGGAAGACCGGTTCTGGGGAAGTGGTCGAGAGGTCGGGGGCCCGTGTCTCAACAATAATCGAGATGCCATAGGTCTGGGAGGTAGGACGAGGAGATAGAAGGAGGAGATGGGAGGAGGAGGAGGAGGAGGAGGAGGAGGAGGAGGAGGAGGAGGAGGAGGAGGAGGGTGAGAGCAGCAGGAGGAGGAGGGCACTGACGACGGGGAGGGCGTGGGCGCGACGGATGTGGCGGAGGAGGGCGAGGAGGAGGAGGGGGGGGGGGCAGGAGGTGCGTGAGAAGTTGGGGCATGGGGAGCAAGAGCGGACTGGAAGACAGAAGTGAGCGGCTGAGTGAAGACGGCACTCATGTGAGTCGCTTCCCTTGGCAGAGCGGGTGGCCCCGTCGAGGCCCGCTCTGGGATGCCCCGATTGTCTTCTCGCCGCCAGCGGCCCTGTCCAGGGGATTTGCGAAACTGATTGCAACGTCTTTTCCAAGCGATCGGTGACGGCTTCAGGGAGGTGTAGGAAGCAGCCTTGTATGTCTGGGTCGTGGCGCGTCGACTCGCGTAAGGGTCGACTCCTGGTTGACAGGAAACAAAAAATGTGACGAAGATCGACAGCTGTTCATGTCCAATTGGAACAGGAATCGCTGTCGATATCGTCGCGGACGGTGTTCGCTGCAATGAACAAGTCACGTGCCCAAGAGCAGCCGCCGTCGGATTCGGATATTATTCGCTGTTGGGTATTGTGCCGTTTTTGTCAAGTATCAATACCGGGCGGCCCAACTGAGGACGATGGGCCTCAAACGAGGTAAGTCGAGCTTGTGGTCACTTCCTGTCCTCAGGGCACCACCCCTCAGGGCACCACCCCTCAGGGCGTACCACCACCACCACCACCACCACCACCACCACCACCACCACCACCACTACCACCACCGCCGCCAGGGAGGAAGAAGCGTACCACCACCACCACCGCCGCCGCCACCACCACCACCACCACCACCGCCACCCCCACCACCACCACCACATGGGAGGATTCAGGATGAGCTGGCGTGCGGCATGCGGGATCGGGGATGCGGGCGTGCACGATGCCCCCCGAGACCGCCCGAAACGATATGCACACGACCACCACCCCCGATCACTCTCTGCCTCAATTTTTCAGGTGGTGGTGGTAGTGGTGGCGGTGCGTTTCCTCCTCCCTGCGAGAAGAGCGTTGGCCGGCTCTCCGGGCAGCGGCCGGGCGGCGCTGCGGGCCGCCCGTGGCGCCAGGGCCGCCGGCGACCGGGTGCAGATGGAGTGCCCGAAGTGTGGCTATGCCCGCGCGGGTCAGCGCCACCTCCGCCCCCCGCCGAGGGAGGGCCGAAGGTCGCCGTGGGTCAGAGGAGGAACATCGGCGGCGAGCCCAGGCGGCCATCTTGGGCCAAGATGGGCCATCTTGGGCTCAAGATGGGCCATCTTGGTTCATCTTGGGGCGCTTGGGCGCTCCCGAAGGCCCCCGTGGGACATCATCTTGGTAAATGTTGGGCCCCTCCAGAGGGCCTCTTGAGCCCTTCTTGGGCTCTCTTGAGTCGAACATCGGCGGCGAGCGAGGGGGGCAAATGAGAAGGAGAAGACCTTCTCATGAGGTGGCGGGGCTTCTCAGAGGCCCCCGCGCCTTCCGAGAAGAGTCCCGTGTCTTTGGGGAGGTCTCAGGAAACTTCCCGGGAGGTTGGATGTCTTCCGAGCCTTCTGGGGAGGCCCGCCCCCTCTCATTTCCCCCCCGGGCGCGCCGCCGAAAAAGGCGCCGATACCTTTACCTTTCGCTCGTTTTCGCCTCCTGGGGCCTCCCGGGAGGCCCTCGTCGCCACGTCCAGATTCGCATCGACATGATCGGGCCGCGGCACAGGAGAGGTCTGGGGAGTAGCGGTATCGGTGCGTTTTGTTTGTCCAGGAGGCCGTTTTCTTTCCTTGGCGACAACGGCCGTGACCATGGGGATGGGGAGGGGGCAAGTTAGGTGCGCTCGCGTCAACATTTGACATCCTACCCCTCCCTCCCATCCCTTACCATGGCGCTGATTTTCTCTTTCCGCGGACGCGTGTCGTAGCAGACCTGTGGCTCCGCGCGCGTGTGCGTAGTGGGTGGTGGTGCGCGTGCGTGCGTGCGTGTGTGCGTGGTTGTGGTTGTTGTGGTGGTGGTGTGTATGTGTGTGTGTGTGTGCGTGTGTGCGCGTGTGCTGTGGTGTGACGTGGTGTGGCGTCTTGGTGGTTTGGTGGTGGGCCAGGTGCGTACGTGCGTGATGGCGGTGGTGGTGGTGGTGGCGGTGGTGGTGTGTGTGTGTGTGTGTGTCTGTGTGTGTGCGTGTGTGTGTGTGTGTGTGTGTGTGTGCGTGCGTGTATGTGTGTGTGTGCGTGCGTGCGTGCGTGCGTGCGTGCGTGCGTGCGTGCGTGCGTGTCTGTGTGTGCGCGCGTGTGATGTGGTGTGACGCGGTGTAGCGTGGTGGTGGTGGGTGGGGTAGTGCGGTGGTGGTGGCGGTGCGCGGTGGTGGTGCGCGTGCGTGCGTGCGTGCGTTGGTGGGTGGAAGTGGCGGTGGGTGTGCGTGCGGCGGGGCGGGGCGTGGTGCGGCGCGGTGGTGGCGGGCGGATGGGCGCGCGAGAAAGAGGCCCGCGCTGGGGCGAGAACGCCATCCTGAACGACGGAGGCAAAACACCGATCCGAAAATGAGGCCCACGCTGCAGCGGGAGCACGATCCGGAACGATTCGGGAGCAGAAATGAGGCCGGCGCCTCAGCGAGAGCAGCACTTTGAAAAACAACGCAGGCGAAAACCCAACTCCGGGGAATCGTGTGTGTAAAGAAACAGTACGCGGGGGGGGGCGAATACGCAAAAGACGTCATCAGGGGAAGAGGGAGAGTAGTATTCGTATTGAGTAATTGTGGAGGAGGACAGTCACGTCACGATTCGTGCTGGCGCCGTCTGGGAATGCTTCAGACTGGCTCATTCCGAGGGCGCTGGCGCGAATCGTGACGTGAACAGGGAGGTCGGGGGGGGGCCGGGGCCGGTTCAAGACATCCAGCATCTCGATTCTTTCGAGACACGTGCCCCTGACCGCTCGACCACTTTCTCAGGACCGGCTTTTCATCCCAAGTCGCTTTTGACGGTCCCGAAGTTTGGTGAGGGTCCCGAGAGGCCGAACAAAAAACGGACAGCTCGCCCCTTGGCCCCCCGCCAGCCCCACGCCAAGGGGCGAGCATATATACGGGCGCAGCACCGCGCTGGATGCGATACATTCGGCTGGGCCAGGCAGGGGAAGACCCACCACTGCATCCAATGTCGAAGGTGATCTATATTCCAACGCTGTGGCTGCATGATGCGCCCCGAACCCCAGACCAACGAATTGAGCCTCAGCTCAATGTCGAACGTGATCCATACTCCAACGCTGTGGCTGCATGATGCACCCCGAACCCCAAACCAACGAATCCGCCGATCACGTCTGACCGCCCGTGCATTGCACATGGTGCTGCTTGGTTACGTCTGGAAAGTATCCTCACCGCCCTGGCTTACAACTGCCAGCGAAATATCCTCACACCCCTCGCTCAAAGCTGCCAGCGAAATATCCTCCCCCCATGGCCAGAAATTGCCAGCGAAATATTCTCACCCCCTGGCCAACTGCCGGCGAGATATCCTCAACCCTTTGACTTAAACCTGCCAGCGAAATATCCTAACCCCCTGGCCTGAAATTGCCAGCGAGATATCCTCACACCCTTCGATGAAAGCTGCCAGCAAAATATCCGGTCCCCCTGCCCAAAAACTGCCAGCGAAATATCCTCACACCCCTCGCTTAAAACTGCCAGCGAAATATCCTCACCCCCTTCGCGTAAAACTGCCAGCGAAATATCCGGTCCCCCTGGCCTACAACTGCCAGCGAAATATCTGCACCCCCTGGCTTAGAAGTGCCAGCAAAATATTCTCACTCCCTGAGTTAGAATTGCGAGCGAAATATCCTCAACCCTTTGATTTAAAGTGCCAGCGAAGTATCCTCACCCCCTGGCTTAGAACTGCCAGCCCAAAATCCTCATCCCCTGGGTTAGAATTGCCAGCGAAATCTCCTCACACCCCTTGCTGAAGACTGACAGCGAAATATCATCAACCCCCCGGCCTAGCACTGCCAGCGAAATCTCCTCACCCCCTGCCCAAAAATTGCCAGCGAAATATCCTCACACTCCTCGCTTAAGATTTCCCGCGAAATATCCTCACCCCCTGGCCTGAAACTGCCAACGAGATATCCTCAACCCCCGGACTTACAACTGCCAGCGAAATATCCTCACACCCTTCGCTTAAAACTGCCAGCGAAATATCCGGTCCCCCTGGCCTACGCTGCCAGCGAAATATCCTCACCCTCTAGCCTAAAGTTGCCAGCGAGATATCTGCAACCCCCTGATTTCAAACTGCCAGCGACATATCCTCAACCCCCTGACTTACAACTGCCAGCGACATATCCTCACTCCTGGAAATAAAACTGCCATCTAACGGCCTTGGTGATTCAGTTCAGTTCTATCAGTTCTGTCTACTTCCCGAAATCAAATTACGGGCTGCGCCTGTAAACTATAACAAAAACCTCTTCCACGATTTTTCCGAGACGCCGGATGTCTGGGGTCGCGGGCGTTATCGCGAATAACGAAAAAGGCGCTCCAGTGGAGGGCCCTTGGGGGGTCCCTGGTTGGAAACGGGCGGGCTATGGGTGCGTGTTGTCGAATGGGGTCCCGCTCGAACGGGAGCCTCCCCTGGGGTCCGACAGCCCGCGCCCATACCCATAGGCAGTCCTTCTCAATCTGACCCCCCTGTGGATATGGCTGTGTGTGTGCGTGTGTTGTCGGGCAACGAGATCTATACATATCCACTGACCCCTGGCCAGGCCCTTCCTAGGCTCAGAAGCATTTATATACGCCCCCCTGGTCAAGCCAGGAGGGCGTGGCGTACCGCTGCTGGGTCCAGAAAGGGCCTGGCCAGGGAGCAGTGCATATGTACGGCTTTCGTCGCCCTACCTATACGACCACCCTTTGGGTGATATTATCGTATTATTATTATTGTTATTATTATTTATTACTATTATTATTATTCATATTATTAATATTATTATTAATGTTGCTAGTATTAATATGAGTAGTATGAAGGAGGTGAGGGGGGGAGGAAGAAACAACGTCTCACTCAATCGATCTCACTATCGATCGCACTATCGATCTCACTCGATCGATATCACCATCGTTCCCACAATCGATCTCACTCGATCGATCTCACTCGATCGATCTCACTATCGATCTCATAAGCGATTTCGTTATCGGTCTCACGATCGATCTCACTATCGATCGATCTCTCTATCGATCTGACTATAGATCCCACAATCGATTTCACTATCGACCCCACAATCGATTTCACTATCGATCTCACTCGATCGATCCCACTATCGATCTCACTATCGATTCCACAGTCGATCTCACAATCGATCTCACTATCGATCTCACAATCGATCTCACTATCGATCTCCCGATCGATCTCACAAGCGGGAGACCGGCGGGACACCGGCGGGACACCGCGGGCCACCGCTTGCCGGAGGGAGAATCATTTGGTCCGGCCGGAACCCAGCCACAAGCGGGACACCGGCGGGACACCGTGGGCCACCGCTTGCCGGAGGGAGAATCATTTGGTCCGGCCGCGCCTCAGCCACAAGAGACTATCCTCTCGCCCGCACACGCAGCTTCGCCTCGCCCGCACGCACGGCACGCACGAACACGAAACCGAAACCGATTTCCCGGTGGGGGCCTCTCCGTTCCACTTCGATCTCACCCCCTCACCTCCGATGCTGTTCGTTCGTCATGTGCGGTCTCCCGCCGTTATCGGCCCCTCTCTCTCGGGGCCCCTCCTCGGCGATATCCCGGGACCGTCGGCTCAAGACGAGGAGCTGGCCCCGGGGGAGGCCCTGGGCTCCAGGGCCCGTGTCGCTCGAGGCCCCACTGCTGCCATGCCCAGGGAGGGGGCGGGACGAACGGGGAAGGCTCCCCTCCCTCCTCCTCGAGCCTCGAGGGGGAGCTTGCTCTTTTGCCCCCTAGGCCCCTGACTATGTCCGTCACGGGTAAGTTGGTAACGGTAATCAGCGATCGCACGGGGGAGGGGGCCCCCCATGTTCGCAAGCACGCGGTGGTGTTCTCAGGCTATTGTGGTGGTCATGCGCACCTTGCGGTGTTCACAGGCACGATGTGCTCGCGGGCCATTGGTGTTCACAGGCATACTTTGGTAGCATCGCTTGCATACTGCGGTGCTCACTGGCATGTTGTGGCATTGGCAGGTTATTGCGTTTCTAGTGCATCGGCTCATTGCCTGCGCTCGCAGACAGATTGCGGCGATCGCAAGGTATCCTATTCTGGCACTGGTAGGTTCCTGGATGCTGTTGCTCACACGCTTCCCTCGCCGTCTGGCGGTCGCAAGTGCACTGGCGTTCGCAGGCAATCTGCGGTGCTCGCAGGCCACTGGTGTAATCACAATGGACCACAGGAGGAGGACTGTGGGAAGGCCAAGAGAGTCTATCACAGGCTCGTTTAGGCAGGCTGGTTGTATGTGATGCAAACGGGCACACGGCGCTCATAGGCACGTCGCGGTGCTCGCACGCTACTCTTGCGCTGACAGGCGCAATTCGTTCGTTAGTTTTTGTGGTGCTGGCAAGCCAGTCTGTTGTCGTGCATACGTGAGTTGTTGTTGTTGTCGTTGGCGCAGGCGCGCTGCGGTGTTCGTGGGCACGCTGTGGTGCTCGCAGGCTATTGTGGTGCTCAATGGCCTGGTGTGGAGCCCGCAGACTCATGTGTAAATGGCAAGGTCTGGCGTTCTGTACAGGAGTGGTGCTGTTGTCGTTCGCAGGCACATTGTGGTGCTCGCGCGCCCGTGCTCGCAAGCTGTCGTGATGGTTGCAGGCATATACTTGCGCTGGCGTTCTGTTGTGGTATTGGCATGGTGTGGCATACGTGTTATTGTACTTACACGTGCTCCTCGAGTTCGCAGGTGCAGCGTGGCGCTCCCAAACACGCCGTGGTGCTCGTAGGCTATCGCGGTGCTCGCAGGAATTGTGGTGGCCGCGGATGACCCCGGTATTGGCAAAGCCCAGCATATTGTTGCGCGTAGGTGTGTTGCTGCGCACACGTGTGCTGATGGTGTTCGCAGGCGCATTGTGGTGCGGGTAAGCACGTTGTGGCGCTCGCAAGCTGTCAAGATGCTCGCAAGCATGGTGGTGATTGCGTATTATAGAAGTGCTGGCAGTGTCAGGCGTACAATTGTACAGACGTGTGCCGCTGCTGTTGTTCGCAAGTTACTTGCTACTGGCAGGGGGCCCGTTTTCCCTCGCCGTCTGCCAATTACAATTGTCATGCGTTGCTCTCAGAGGCGCTTTGGTAGTCGCAGGCCGTCGTGGTGCTCACAGGCGCGCTGCGGTGCAAACCACCCTACGGGTTCACTTTCGCTTGCTCGCGACGCACACAGGAGACTGGGGCATCAATCGCGTGAGTGGGCGCGCGCATGACTCATGACTGTACACGGATGGCTGTGGTGCGCGCAAGCCTCCGGGGTATTGGTGCTGCACACAAGCGTGGGTTTCCCATCCTGTGTACGACCCCAAGCTTGCCTGGACGCCACCAGTCATGCCCGCGCTCACACCCGCCCCGCCCTCGTTACTGGTACTCTTCCCCCGTTCCTTTCACGGTCGTTACGAGGGGTGCGGTTGGAAAACGCTCTCGGGGGAGGGTCGGAGATCATGGTTTTTGGGCGCTTTTGGGATCAATGTTTGCGTCTCTAAACAGTATCAGGCCTGCGGAGGCTTTCCGAGGGTCTTCTGGTGACTTTGGGCTTCTGGGGGCCTCCTCATGTTTCTTCTCCTCCCTACTCTTTCCTTCTCCTCCCTCTTTTTCTTCCTTGTGTTTCCTCCTCTCTATCCCCCTTCCCTCCTCATTCATATCCCTCCTTCTTCGTCTGAGGTTGGTGCCTTTGCTGAGGTTGCCAAATCAAAAATATGTAGCGAATTCCAGTCCTTCCTTTTCCATCTCCACTGCCGATGTTGATTGCGCAGAGAATGCGCGCAATGCTTGCCAGCGTGGTCTCCAAACAGTGAGTTGGCGCAGCGTCAGTGTGCAAGCTACGCTGTGGTCGCGTTCTGGTGCAGTCTCATTCGTGGAAGCAGTGTGGCGCACCCGGCATGGTGCAGGCCACGTGGCGCAAGCAGTGCGTTTCCAGCCATCTGATGGGCATCGCGTTGTATGGAACAGCACGTGTGGCGCAAACCGTGGTGGGGAAGCGAGGCTGTGCTAGCCGTGTGGTAGCGCCAGCGGCGGCCACGAGGCGGCCACTGGGCGGCCACTGGGCGTAACTCTTGCACCGCCACCCGGCGGACGAGTTACCCGACGAGGCGGTGCCGGGCGGCCGCGGGCGGCGACTGGGCGACGACCCGGGATGCGCCGTCCACGCCACGAGGCGGCAGCGAGGCGGCCACGTGGCGACGGGGCGAGCACGCGCAACCGCCGCCAAGTTGTTTGGAAAACGGATCGGAGCCCTTCATCCTCCTCCCTCGCTCCCTACGGGGGGCGTGTGAGGCGAGCCGAGAACCCCTCTTCCTTCTCCTCCTCCGCCTCCTTCTCCTCCCGCTCCTATCCCTCCTCCGTCCTCATCCCCCCCCTGGCCTTACCCCGTCTTCCTCCCTCCTCATCCTTCTCGCTCCCCCACCTCCTCTCTCAAGCAAATTGTGCTCGAGCACAAATTGTGGCAGCTCGCACGGCCCAGCTCTCACCGCCTTCACGAGGTGCTTGTGGGGCAATCAGCCTGCTGCGCCAGCGTGCAGCAAACCGTCAGCTGCCCAGTCGCGCAGACGTTCTGATTAGCGCAAGGTGAGATGACAAAGGCTAAGGGAAACACCGACAGCTTGTCGTGTGGTCGAAGTGTGCAGTATGTGGCAAACGCGACTACGATGCTACACTGGAGGCCCACGGCAGGAAGTGCTACGGCTGCGGGCGCCGGGTCAAGCTGTACAATCCCAGAGGCACGAACAGCGACAACCAGCTGCAGATCCCCGACGCCCCAGCCGGTGCTCACAAGGCTAAGGGTCTGATGCCAGGAACATGAAATACTAGTTCGACGTCTACGGACATCGACCTGCTGGCCTCCACGCTCGCGGCGATTACGGACTCCTCTTGAAGAAATTACTCGGTGACGATGCTCAGAAGAAAAAAAGTCCAGTGCAAGCCCACCCAGACCCCCGACGAGGCGGCGCGCCAGACGGCGGGGGGCGTGGCGAGCCGCGTCCATGCGTCATGACCAGGCGGTCTCGGCGGTGCTAAATGCAAGCGACAACCTTGATCAGGCCGAGGCCAAGGAGCGTGCCGCCGCGCTTGAGCCTCAGGCCGACAAGGCCAGGAGCAAAGCAGCGCGCGTGCTAGCTCAGCAGATGGGGGCGGCTGGCGGCCAGCGGCCCGGGAAGTGCGAGCCCGCAGCGCCCAAGGAGGACCTGTTCACGTTCACGATCGATGGGCAGTTCTTCGCGGACTTGGGGGAGTTCGAGCGTGAGGAGAGCGAACGCGCCGCCCTGCGCGAGCTTGATAACCAGCGGAGGTCCACTCAGCAGATTGTCAACAGTGGCAGGAGGAGACGGCCGCCATGAAGACGGCCATCACCGAAAGGATGACCAAGAAGCGCAAGGGCGACTCGGGGGAGGCAGTTCCGCCAGTGCAGCAAGGCCCTCCCACGGTAGCAGGCCCTCCCCCTTGAGGGGGTTTTTGTGCAGCTGAAGGTGGTGCAGCGGCAGAGCAGCAACGTCATGCGGCAGCGGGCGGAGAAGCCGTCGGAGGTCAAGCTTGCGGCCGCGAGGGCGGCCAAGGAAACCAACGAAGCAATGGCAGCAGCTGCCGCCCTTGAGAAGGCGGCGTCGACGCCGGCGTGAGGAGCACCGCTGGCTGCGACATCTATTCTAAGGGCTAGCCTAAGAGGTTCGACGACTGCCAGGACAAATGTCCCTGCCAGGCTGCAGGGCAGCATCGTGGGTCTACATCGGAAAATGATCAGGCTGCGCTTGTGTTCGCCAGCGTCACCTTCGTGGGGCCTAAGTCGTTGGAAAACATTACCTCTTCTCAACATGATCATTTTCACTTTACAGTTATCGCTGATTCCCACGTGGATGCCGACGGCTTGGATCATTGGCGCGAGGAGGCTCTGAAGGCCAGGCTCCGCTTGACAGCCGACCCAGCCAGGCCATCGGGGAAGGCAACCGTCGGGGACGATGAGCACCGCTCCAACGAGGGTGGAAAATGTCTTCTGTCAGAAGGTCATCTCGCTGCCCGCGCTCGCTACTGGTACGTGAGGTGCTTTATATCAAACGCCCGGCGGCTTCCGCGCGTCGGCCATCGAGATGAAAGGCGGCACCGTCGCCGCATTTTTCTTCGCGGTTCTTGTGGAAGAGGCTGCATGCTCTGCCCTCGTCTCGGTGCTCCCCTCTTCCCTCTCTCTCTCTCACTCTCTCCCTCTTTCTCTCTTTCTCTCTCTCTCTCTCTATCTCTCTCTCTAGTTTTTCTCTCTCTCTCTCTCTCCTCTCTCCTCTCTCTCTCTCTCTCTCTCTCTCTCTCTCTCTCTCTCTTTCTCTTTCTCTCTCTCTCTCTCTCTCTCTCTCTCTCTCTCTCTCTCTTTTCTTTTCTTTTTTTTTTTGTTTTCTCTCTCTCTCTCTCTCTCTCTCTCTCTCTCTCTCTCTCTCTCTCTCTCTCTCTCTCTCTCTCCCTCCCCGCCGCGGGTTCTTTCCGAGGATTGGAATGCGTCCTCGGCAATCCTCACTCATCGCGGTTTTGCGCGCAGAGTCGGCAGCCTCGTTGTCAGGGCGGAGAAAGTCCATCAGCCGGGCCGCCAGCTCCAAGGCTGAAGGCGCCGAGCGTGATTTCGCAATTGCATCCAGCAGCTGCTGCCCGCATAGTCTGTGCGCTCGTGCTGTGGTCGATTTGCCGCGGCAAACGCGCGGCGGGTTGTGGCGCATGTCCGTGAGTCGGAGGCCTAGCTGCTTATTCGACCCCTCTCTCTGCCGCCCGAGCTGCCGCGGCGCCCCCGCGCCCCCCCCCCCCCCTCCCGGCGCCAGATCGCAGGCGGCGGGGGCGGTGAGAGGCAGGTTGCACTTTCCATAAACAAAAGCAAACGGACCCTGACATGTAGACCTGCCCGACGCATTCCCGCATGTAGACCCCCGCTCTTCGCGCGCGGTCTACATTTCGGGGGGCCTCAGGTCTCGCGAGGGTCGCCCGCGTGGTCGGCGTCCATAATTTGGCCCCTTTGCGCGGTTCATTTTCGGGGGGCAGTTAGGGTTTCGCCGAATTTTCCTCGTGGCAAGATGCGCTTCACGAACGTTGCACTGTCGTCGCCTGACGGGGCGGGCTCGCTCGGTTTGGGCGCCGCGTCTCCGTCGCGCCCCGAACGGCGCCGATGTTTTTATCGGCCGGGTCGGGCCTGGGCCCGCGAGGGCTACTTCGGGGCTCGCGACAGGGCTTAGGCTGGCGCGCGCGAACCCGCAGTCCAACTTTCTGCGCGTCTAAAAGCGCCAGCTTAAAAGTCTCTCCCCCAGCCCCCAGTTGAGCCCATGGAGAAGCCCGATCTGACGCAGCTTGTCCAACGCCCGAGCCCAGATTCATGTGGGTCTCGCGGCCCCTCGGAGCTTCGCGCGGGGGCCCCTGCCGACGCTGCTGCCCCCTTTTCGCCCCCCGCTCCTTCTGTGCATCCCGTCGGCGCCATGGCTTGAGCATCGCGCCCAGGTTGGTCCTGTTTCTGCGGAGTGTAGTTGGAGGGTGGCCAGAGACTCCCTCGCGTTCCACGCGGGGGCGCGCTGCGTCGCAGCAGTTAGCGGCGATTTCGCAGCGGGGGCCACCGCGCTGGGGGCCGCGATTCATGATCGCCGCGGACAGGCACCGCCGGCTTTCCCGAGATGCCGCGCCGAGGGCCCGAGCATCCATGTCAACGACGTCCGCGTGTCTGTCAAGGATCGGGGCCAGCCCCGCCGCGGCCGGATGAGCTCCTGGCGGGGGCGCGCCCGCGCAGTCCTCGCCAGGATCTCGAAGCATCGTCAGCGGGGCAATGGGCGTCGGCAGTGACCTGCGCTGGCTGAGGTATCTCCCGAGCTGGTCGGCGACTACCCGCCGACCTCCCGCGCGCGGGCTAGCGACGAGTGCGATTGGCAGCAGTGGATCAGCGACATGCGGGGCCTGCTCCTGACGTCTACAGGCGCTCTGCTCTGACGGCATTGGTTGAGGCAGTAGAGTGCGCGCGTCGTCGCGCTCGTGGGCGCGCGCCCCATCGGTCACTTGAAGAAATCCGAGGATAGGCGGTTTCGGATGGGGCCCTACCTGTTCTGCGTCGTTCAACCAAGGGGGCCGCGCAGTCGGCTGACGAGTTGGCGCGTGAGGCAAATCCCTTTCTCGCCCTTCAGATATGATCGATTGCAACGTGGTGGCGCAGCAAGCCTTCAGATCGCGACGAGTTGTCTCGCGCGTTCGACAGCGTCCGCGAGGCCACCTGCGAGCCCGGAGATCCGAGTTGCGGCGCGCCTGACGCGGCCTCGCGCAGGTCGAGGTTTTGATCCCCCCCCCTCCTGGCGCGGGGCGCATGCCGCCCGAAAGTCCCGTGGAGCTTGCGGCCATCCTTAGTGCGGTCGACTCTTGTTTGGCGCGGCCGCGGCAACTGCTGCCAGCCAGATGCCGCCCCGTGGCAAAACGAGAGTTGAGGAGATCGCTCGATTGGCGCGGTTGCCGCGGCGCCCAGGCCATGGCCCCCTGCGAGGGGGCAGCGGGTCATGGACTGGGCGAAGGACCCCCCGCCGCCGGGCGCGAGGCTTTTGCAGGTAACCCTGGTCTGAGAGAGTTCTCCCTGCGTTGAATCGGCGGGGATTCACGCCGCCGCGGGAATTGCTTGCAGAAGCCCATTGGCCTTCATTTTCATCCAGTCGCACTTTCCTCTGAACTTCCGTTCTGTATCGGACCTGGTGTTCTCGCCCAACATGGCTGTTTCTCGGGGGCGATTCAGCCAGCGGGGGGCGCGACGCGAGAACTTCGCAGCGGAGCCGCGCTTGCCAGATGCATGACGCACTACATCCTTGGCGCCGGCGCAGTCGCCATGGGGAACCACATGGTCGACGTGAGGTTGCGGACCGATGATTCAGTGCAGCTTACATCTTGATCCAGGAGTTTTGTTGCGAAGCGGGCGTTTACGATAACCCTTCACGCGCGCAAGGCCTTCGAGGCCGATGGCCTCCGGGTCGCCGCTGGTAGTTTCGTTTATCACCATCGCGGCGCACGTGAGATTTCGACCCGTCTTCAGAGGGAAAACAGCGCTGTCCTCGATGTCGATTTGGGGTCTCGGCGCCGCGCGGGAAGTGCGGCTAGGAGACGCGTTGCGAAGGCGTCGCGCGCGCGAAGATCGGGCGCTTCGCGCGCGCTGCTCGCCGGCATCAGCCAGCAACTCGCCTGGAGGAGGCTGGTGCCCAGCCCGCTGGGCACTGCGACCGTCAGATCCATGGGGTCGTCGGTTGTAGCATGCTGCCGATGCGCAGGAAGCTCGGCCATGTGGCTTGCTCAGAGCGACGCGGCAGGTCCTTGGCGACCGTGCTCGACCGTCGATGTTCAGGCCACGATCCAGGATGCAAGTTGCCTCGGGGCCGCTTGAGACTCCGATTAGCACCGCGGGCGTCCTCGCCGGAGATCCATGCTGGAATGCGCGCACTCTAGAGTAAGATGGCCCAGGAGTGCCAGATCCGCTCGGCCCAGGACCGCAGGGGGCGTATTAGTGGGCCCATGGGAGCGGTCATTTGCTATTTGCCGCAGCGCGACTGGGACCGCGTAAACATTCCCGAGTGGGGCTCGAGGCTGGTTGGGGCCGAGGGCCGCGATGCTGTCATACTCGACCAGCTGTAGCCTCGCGACGAAACTTTTATTGTCGACACCGTTGCTCGACGATTTCGAGCTGTCTGCACGGCCCCAGCAGCGGCAGCCGGCGTCGTCCATTTCTGTGGAGCTCGGCTGGGGAGTGGGGCCGACATCGGGCCCTACAAGAAGCTGCTGCTCTCCTTGGAGTGGTCGCCAGCTGGCGGAAATGATGCCGCGCGTGGCTGTGGGCGGCACCTGCCCCAGGCAGCGAATCCTCGACGAGGTCGGTGGCGGCGCCGATGTCCTTTGACCGCGTCGCCAGGGGGTCCCCGAGACGGCTTTCCATCGCGGGTGGTCTTGCTGGCTAGTGCAGCTGCAAGACAGGATCCGTCGCGCGCGCGGCTTCGGACGAGCTGGCGCCCCATGCGCGCGGGGACGCGAGGCTGAGGCATGTCTTTGGCCGCGCGGCATTTTTCCCGCGGAGTGGGCTGGGGCCGAACCGCCAGTGGCGTAGCTGGGCCACTGAATGCGGCCGCGCTTGGATTTGGCTCGCTCAGCCATCTTTTTTTGGTTTCGAAGATGCGGGGGGGGTGGAGAGTCTCGCGACGAAAGGCTACGTGGGATCGGAAATGGCCTCGTCAGCGCAGCTCCCTTCGACCCTCTCGAAGTGCTAGTCAATTTGCATGGCCACCTGTCTCGGGCCAAGCAGTCGGCCCCACGCCGGGAGCTCACTGCTCTTTGGCCTTCATTGGGAAAGTGCGCCACTGGATCTCCCTGAATACATTATAAAGGGGGGGGGTCCAGAGCCCCCCCCCCATCCCCCCCTTCCCCCTTAAGGGGGGGGGGGGGGGGCGACCCCCCCTCCCCCCCGGGGGGGGGGGGGGGGTCCGGACCCCCCCCCCCTCTCCCCCTTGGCGCTGGAAGGGGGGGGGAGGGGTCGGACCCCCCCCCCTCCCCCTTCTGCGCCGGAAAAGGAGCCGGGGAGGGGGGGCCTCTCTCGCTTCTCCTTTCTGCGCCAGGAAAGGTGTGTAGGGAGTGCGGGGTTGGGAGTAGGGTGTGGGGAGTAGTGAGTTAGCGTCGTGATTAGTGAGTATTGGGTAGTGAGTAGTGGGTGATGAGTGGCGAGTAGGGAGTCGGGAGTGGGGAGTAGTGAGTAGTGAATAGTCAGAAGTGTGTACTGATAAGTGAGTAGTGAGTGGCAAGTAGTGAGTAGTGAGTAGTGAGTAGGGAGTAATGAGTAGCGAGTACTGGTACTGGTAGGGAGTAGGGAGTAATGAATAGTGGGTAGTAAGTAGTGGGTAGTGAGTAGTGGGTGGCGAGTAGTGCTCAGTGAGTAGTGAGTAGTGGGTAGTGCGTAGTGCTAGTGAGTAGTGAGTAGTGAATAGTGAGTAGTGAATAGTGAGTAGTGAGTAGAGAGTAGCGGGTAGTGCGTAGAGAGTAGTGAGTAGTGAGTAGTTAGTGAGTACTGAGTAGTACGTAGTGCGTAGTGCGTAGTGAGTAGTGGTGAATAGAGAGTAGTGGGTAGTGGCAGTGGGTAGTGTGTAGTGAGTAGCGAGTAGGGAGTAGCGAGTAGAGAGTAGTGAGGAGCGAGTAGGGCGTAGTGAGTAAAGAGTAGTGAGTAGAGAGTATTCAGTAGTGAGTAGAGGGTAGTGATTAGTGAGTATCGACTAGGGAGTAGCGAGTAGTGAGTAGTGAGTAGGGAGTAGGAAGTAGGAATCAGTGAGCAGTGAGTAATACTAAGTGGGTAGCTCATAGTGGGTAGTGAGTAGCGATTAGTGAGTAGTGAGTAGTGGGTAGTGACTAGTGACTAGTGACTAGTGGCTAGTGCCCTGTGACTAGTGACTAGAGACTATGCAGTGACTAGTGAGTAGGGAGAAGTGAGTAGTGAGTACGGGAAGTGGGTAGTGAGTATTGAGTAGCGAGCATGGGAGTAGCGAGTAGTGAGTACTGAGTACTGTGTAGTCAGTATTGTCTAGGGAGTAGGGAGTAGCGAGTAGTGGGTAGTGAGTAGTGATTTGCGGGCAACGAGTAGTGAGTAGTGGCTAGTGGACAATGGGTAGTGGGTAGTGAGTACTGATTAGTGAGTAGCGAGTAGGGAGTAGTGAGTACTGCTTAGTGAGTAGTGAGCATTGAGTAGTGGGTAGTGAGGAGGGAGTGGTGAGTAGGGAATCGTGAGTAGCGAGTAGTGGGTGGTGGGTAGTGAGTAGTGAATAGTGAGTAGTGAGTCGTGAGTAGTGAGTAGGGGGTAGTGAGAAGTGAGTAGCGAATAGCGAGTAGTCAGTAGTGGGTAGTAGGGGGGGGGGGGGGAGGGGGGGGGGTCCCGACGACGGATCGGGGAAAGGGGGGGGGGGGGGGGGTTCCCCGACGGATCGGGGAAGGGGGGGGGGGGGGGGGTTCCCGACGACGGATCGGGGAGGGGGGGGGGTCCTTACCTTCCCCCCCTTTCCTGCCCCCCCCCCCCTTGGGGAGATCCAGCGGCGCACCCTCCTTCATTGGAATGTGTATCAGGTGTTTTTGTGCACGTCGCCGATAATCAGGCGGCAATAGGTAGCTGGCATGACGAGCTTTTTGGTTCCCCAAGGGTCGAAAACCAGGACCATTGGAGGCTCATCGGTGCTCACGAGCACCAGCGCGGTTCTCTAATATTGCCGTGCTGCAGGTAGCCTCTCACCAGACGGGGGCCGCTCTCGAGGCCTCGGGCACGCCTCTCCGGATGGCCCAAGGCGCGAGGCCGCCGACGAAGTGGCGTGTTTGGCGTCGAAGCTCGGCTGCATCTGTCCTGTCGTGCGCGTGTGGCCCAAGCTGAGCAAAAGGCTAGCTTGGTCAGAGCACGCCTGCGAAGGGCGAACTTGGAAACTGCTGCCGTGGAACAGAGAGCTGTCGTGCGGAAGAAGGACCGACGACCCCCGTTGTTCCCCGCTGCTCTCGCCTTCTTCGGCGGATCCCAGCATGCTTTCTCGTTTGCTGGTGTGAGCTGCATTCGCTGCCACAATTCAGCTGTGCCTCCAAAGCCCGCTTGGCCGAATCAAGAAAAGCAGATCGCATTCAGCTGCAGCCTCTGCCTAATCTGTCAGCGTTGAAACTTCCGCGGCGTGTATATATATACATATATATATATATATATATATATATATATATATATATTCCCCTTCAACATTTTTTTATGCCCGGGCAGGGGGAAAACCCGTCCCCCCCCCCCCTGAAACCGGGTCCAGGGGATCTGGGGCTTTGGGACCCTCCGGACGGGCCTCGAAGCGGCCCTCCGGGCCTCGCAGGGCGTTTTGCCAAGCCTTCGCAGCACGCCCAGGGCGATCAGGGGGGTCACCGGAGACGTCCCAGAGACCCCCAAGACAGCACAAGAGCGCTCCAAGAAGCCGTCATACCCCGAAAGATCGCTCCAAAACGTACCAAGAGGCCTTCAAGAGTCTTCAAGAGCACCCCCAAGAATGCCCCAAGAGGGAAACATCATTGATTTTATGCAGGTGTGTTGTGCATTTGGGGTTCTCCTCTTTTCGGCTTCCCGACGCTCCAAGACGGCGGTCTCCTGGGCGTCCGAAGCCGCCTGGGAGACTCCCAAATCGCCCCGCAACCATCCGAAAGGGCTTCCAGGCAATCCAAGAGAGCCCCAAAACGGCACAACACGGGTCCAAGATGGCCCTAAGAGAGCCCCATGGCGGCCTAAGATGGCCCCAAGACACCCTCCGAAGCATTCCAAATCGTGACTGGGGCGTTCAGGGAGACCGCGGTTAGATGCAGGTTGGCCTTAGGAAGCCTTAGAGGCCCCCAGAACACGCCCAGGAGGCTTCCAGAAGGCTTTTAAGAATGCCCGAGGACTTTGGTGAGGCCCCGAGAGGCTCTCCAAGGAGGAGCCTCCGCAAAAAGAGCTGAGGAGGATGGTGAGAATGCCCAGGGTATGGCGAGAATGAGGAAAAAACAAACATGGAGGAAGGATAACGAACAACATTATTTCAACGGCGATGCCAGAAAAGGCAGCAAGGAGTTATCGCTAATTTGTCGGCTTGACCTTCCTGCCATTTCCGCCTGCATACCAAACTTCAAGGACCAAGGTGCATGGCGCGAAGCGCCACTGCAATCTTGTGTATATATATATATATATATATATATACATAGATGTGTATGTATGTATCTGCGGTGGGTGGATCCGCTCGTCGCACGAGCTCCGTTTCCAGCCGACTCTTAACGTGTGGTTTTGCTGCTCGTTTGGTTCGTTGGCCAGTCTCCAGCTTAGGCCCACCCACCCTGGCAAAGCTGTGCTTGGTTTCCCACGTATTTCACCCACTGGGCAGGTTTGCGATCGAATTCACAAGGGCCTCTGGCCCAAGTGCCGCTCGCCTAATTTATCCCGAGCAGATGGCTTGGGTGGTGCTTTGGTCATGTTACTTCGCTTCGCAATGGGCCTGTTCCACTCCATTCCCCCCACCCCTTCCTCCTCCTCCCCGTCGTCCTGTTCGTCCTCCCCCTCCGCCCTCCCCATCTGCTCCCTCCTCCCCACCCTCTCTCTCCTCCACCTCCATGCCCTCGGGAACAGGGAGCAGGCGCGGAGGCTCCCTCGCGAGCCGTCGGCCCATCCCGACGGGGGGGCCCGGCGTACAAGTGCGTTCCCCAGTGGCTAAACGACAAGGCGCACTGCCTGAAGTGCCAGGTGTCGCCGGCGTTGGGGGGGATCAGAGTCGCTGGCGTGGTATCTCGCATTCCGCGTTGCGTGAAAGTGATGCACACGTCAGTCTCGACACATCCGTGCTCTTGACACCACGGTCGTGGTTATTCAGGAGAGGAAGAGGTACCTCTTGGTTTCCCCAGTTATGGCCGATGCCCCATTGGGCTTCATGTGCTGCACAAGCGCTGTGAGTGCATCGAGCATGCTGCTACACGAGTGCCGGGAGTGCTTCTGTCACTGTGTTCAACGACCGACGATGGACGCATGTGGACTCTTCTCCAGGGGAGGGTGGCACAATTCTTGAAATTAGCAACACCGTCTTTTGCCATCGCTGTCGACCTCAAGAAAGCTCCGCGATGCATTACACTCGCAATTCTATCGTGGGCGCTCGAACAAGTTCTTGGTAACTTTGATTGCGAAGGAGGGGCCGTCCGGCTCTGAAGGGGGGGTGGGGCTACGGGATCAAAGGTGTGGTGCGACCCAGAGGTCCAGGATCCCTGGTGCTCCCTTCGAAGGCTCCCAGAGTCCCAGCAGGGGGCAGGGGCGTCCAGACGTCTAAATTCTCGGTCTCGGGCGCGTGCGTCTGCCAGTGTCCGCTTCGAAGTGCCCTCCGCGGAGGCGTGCCTGCGCAAGCGTGAGGCGGGCTCGCAGGGCCCGGGCGTGGCCGTGCATGCGGAGCGGAGGCAGGTTGGCGAGTCCAGCACCTACAAGGCGGGGCCCCGCTGGCGCGCGCAGGGCGCGCACCTTCCCGCGTCAGACGTTTCGGGGGCAACGTTCGAGGGGATAGGCTCAGGGGGGGACGCATCGACCCCCGATCGCCCATTCATCGCAGAGAGGCGGGCCCGATAGCCCTTGCCGCCCAGGCAGCTGCAGATACACCGCATGCAACCCCATTGCTTTCTGAGGCTCTTCCCCGTGACCTGGCGTTGGGCGGACAGGGTGTCACAAGGACGCGTGGAGCCAGGTTTTATTGCCACCGCATCTTGACTGTAGATCGCTCGCGCACTGCTGCCATCTGGGGCTCATTAGCGGACTGACGAGCCCCACAGGCGAGACTAGCCTCAGCGCAGTGACGAGTTTGTAACGTTTTTGTTTTGCACCTTGGGATTGCCATGTCAAAACAACTGCGGATCCGGTCCGCTATCAGACCTATCGCCGATGTATCGGCGATGTATCGCCGATTCCAGGTCAATGTTTCCCCCCAGTAGCTGGCCCCCCCTATCGTTCCACCCCAGTCTCCGTCGTGCCGCGGGAACGGAAGATCGGGGGCGCGCCCAGAGGGGAAAGTGAGGGGGGGCAGGCATTCTCGGCAGGCGGCGGGGCTTCGGAGAAGGCTCAGACAGTTTCCCAGAAGACCCTCTGCGGAGACCCACCCCGTGTGCCTTCACCCCATGGCGCCCCGCAGGGAACGGGTCGAGGGTCGAAGGGGATCGACGCCACCGACGTTTCCAGGCGTTCGAGGCCCCTCGTGGGTTGGGGCCTCGTCGCCACGGCCCGCCCCCCCCCCCCCCGCTCCGCACAAACAGATCTGGTCGAGATGCGCCCCAGCGCAAGGTGTGGGGATGGGTAGCTTCTTTTGAAGGGGCCGCGCGGGCGATCTATCCGCCCGACTCGGGCCCTGGGGTCATCAATTGTGTCTGGCGCGGCACCAATTTATGTTGTGGGGGTCTACAGATAAGAAGGTAAGATGTCGGACAAGAAGATATATCACACACAGACCAGCGCACAACGCTGGGGTGCGTGATTGCGACGGCGACGGCATGGAAACCACAGAAAGAACAGCATCATATCAGTTCACGTCTACTTCACGTTCGTGCCGTAGTGTGACAATGCTTCTCATCACGGGGGGAGCGCTTTCTTCCACAGCGGCGCAAAGCACGGCAACGCAAGGCAAATTATTTCAAGGTGAGGGAAGGCAACACACAGCAACGCGAAGCAATGTTCAGCGAGCGGCCCAGTGCAAATCGACAAAGTTATTAGTCATATGACACACGGCGGGACGCCATGCAATCAGAGCGCAGGTGGCTTGAGCGAAAGCTCAGGAGGTGGAATGGGATGGCAACCTCTTCGGTTTCATGCGGACTGTGCAACCCGGATTCTGGCGGAGCGATTGGGTTGTTGGCAGAATTTCTGTAGCTTTTGGCCACAGGCCTAGGCAGCGGCCCCGACCGAGCGTGCCCGGCCAATTGCGCCAACAGGAGCGGCGAGCTCAACTGAAACACAGGGCGCACCTCACGTCCACTTCTCCTGTCCGAGATCGAGGTTGACGTCCTTGAAGTGTTTCTGGGCCCTCCTCTACATGGCTCCTGGGGGACCAGGCCGAAGTATTGCCTGAATTCATGTTCTGGAGATGCTTGGTCGGGATCTTCTCCAATTCAACATATTTCTGGCGCGCACGACTGAAAGCCTGACCAGTTTAAAGGGATTGTGTATCGTATGTAGCTTGCAATGCGGGGCGGCCTCTCAGAGCTCGTCACTTGCCGACCACCTCTAGGATCAGAGGGTGGCGGTTGGTCCGCAAGCTCCGTCTTAATCTTCTCAAGGTCTCTTTCTCCAAGATGATCTGACGTGTTCGCCTCAATGAGCATAGATCTGGATGCCCCTGGGGCTTGACTGTTCGTCCCGTGACCATTATGACCCTTCGTGCGGTCGGCGTGGATATTGTAACCCTCCCAGACTCCTTGCGCTGCCGCGCTGTCCGTCACAACCTCGCAACCCTGAAGCACAGGAGTACCGAGTACCACTGCCATGAGCATGCGTAACTGCTTCCTGCTTTGTCAGGAGGCATCGGTTCACGAGGATGGATACCAGCTCCCGGATCGTCTCCGCGTCGTCCGCGCTGCCAGCGCCACGTTGCTTCCGAGGTGGTCAGCAGCACCTCACCCAATTTAATGTCGTCCACGTCGAGTCTACCATGCTACTCGTCTGGGAGTTTCCCCGAACCAGCGTGGCAGTGTTAGGTGGGTTTGAAGCTAAATGCCACAGCAGTGGAGTGGCAGACTCGGACTCAATGCCGTGGATTTGATCAGAGTAACGAGAATCAACGGTGGTTTCACGACAATTTGCACACCCTCTGTCCCATCGGGCGTCGCAGAAGCCTCATCACAGAATACTGCGCAGATGATGTCACTCATAATCATGATTAACACGTGCCAGCGACGCAGCTAGTGTGCAACAATGTTCTCCTCCAAGCGGAGTTCGTATCTGACGTGTCCGCATCGCCAGTGGACCTTCAAAACGACGCCGACACACGGGACCATCGTCACACGTATGCAACCCTTGAGAGGTGAAATTCAGCATCGGCGTTGGCATACCAATTGTTGAACATTGACGCCGTCTGGCTCAGTCCAGTTTCATCTTGCTCGGCTCAATCCCGATGGATTCCGTTCAATTTGGCTCGGGCTTAATCCAATCCAGTCTAATCCTCCGTTTGATCGGGCTACGGCGAAGAGGCGGGTGATGACTAGTGGGGGGGGGATACTACTATTGCGGGGGCCATGATATCTCCCCAGATTTCAGAAAGAGCGTGTTCTACCGCTGCTGGCGGAAAACCGAGGGGGGGGGTCACTAGGGGTTCCCAACCCGTCCCCCCCCCCCCGCTTTGAAAACCGAGGGGGGGGGGTCACTACCGGTTCGACCCCCCCCCCTCCCCGTCCATCATGAAAAGGAGGGGGTTACTACCGGTTCGAACCCCCTCCTCCCCCCCTCGCCGCCAGCAAACGATTCCCGCTCCTCGGGACAGTGGGACAGGGTGGGGACACTGGGACAGTGGTGAGGACGGTGGTGGTGGGGACAGTGGTGTGGGGACATGCAGTGGGGCAGTGGTGGCGACAGTGGGACAGTGGTGGGGACGGTGGTGGTGGGGACAGCGGTGAGGGGACAGCGGGACAGTGGTGGGGACAGTGGGATAGTGGTGTGGACAGTAGTGATGGGGACAGTGGTTGAGGCGGTGGTGAGGACGGTGGTGAGACAGTGACACAGTGGGGACGGTGGTGGGGACAGTGGGGAGAATGGGACAATGATGGGGACAGTGGGGACAATGGGACAGCACAGTGGGAGCGGCGGGGACAGTGGGGACTGGGACAGTGGTGGGAACAGTGGGGACAGTGGGACAGTGGTGGGGACTGGGGACAATGGGGAGAGTGGGACCGTGGTGGGACAGTGGTGGGGACAGTGGGGACAGTGAGACACTGGTGGGGGCACTGGTGGGAATAGCGGGGACAATGGTGGGAACAGTGGGGACACTGGGACAGTGGTGGGGACAGTGGGACAGAGGTGCGGACGGTGGTGGTGGGGACAGTGGTGTGGGGACAGTGGGACAGTGGTGGGGACAGTGGGGACAGTGGTTGGGACGGTGGTGGTGGGGACAGTGGTGAGGGCGGTGGTGAGGACGGTGGTGGGACAATGGGACAGGGGTACAGTGGGGACAGTTGCGGGGACAGTGGGGACAGTGGTGGGAACAGTGGGACAGCTCAGTGGGACAACCGCGGGGACAGTGGGACAGTGGGGACAGTGGGACAGTGGTGGGGACCGTGGGGAAAATTGGAAGAGCCGTGGTGGGAACAGTGGTGGGGACAGTGGGGACGACAGTGCGACAGTGGTCGGGGCACTGGTGGGGACAGTGGGGACGGTGGTGGGAAAAGGGGACTGGTGGTGGGGACGGTGGTGCTGGGGACAGCGGTGGGGGATGTGGTGCGGACGGTGGTGGGGACCCGGGAGTCGTTTGTTTGCCGGCGGTGAGGGGGGAGGGGGGTTCGAACTGGTATAGTGACCCCCCCCCCGGTTTTCTGGAGGGGGTGGGGGGGGTTCGAACCGGTAGTGACCCCCCCGTTTTCGAAGGGGGTGGGAGGGGGGGAGGGGTTAAAGGGGGGAGGGGGTGGGAGGGGGGAGGGGGTTAAAGGGGGGGGGGTTTGCCAGGGGAAGGGGGGGGACGGGGGACTCCAGCAGGGGGGGGGAGGGATTTTCGAAGGAGGGGGGGGACCCCGGGTTCCGGAGGAAGAGGGGGGAGAATTTTCCACGGTAAAGCGGCGGTGGATCACGCTCTCTCCCTCATGGCGCCTTATCTTAGCTCAATACGTTGCACATGCCGCCGGCTATGATTTGCCCCCCCCTTCTTGGACGCCCCCCTCTTGGGCGCCCCCGATCTGAGTGCCCTTAATCAGGCCTAATCATCCTTAGTCCTTCTTGCGAATACTTCCCCGGTGCTGTTTCAGAAGAGAGCGGCGGCGACACACGGCACACCGTCGTCACACGTAAGTCGTCATTCCCTTTCTTCGAAGTCGTTGACGAGGGGATCGACTACAGAATTGATTCACCCCAGGATTGGGTTCCTGGCCGTTTTTTTACAAACAATGCAGCGAATTTACGTAGATCCACAAGCATCAGGTTTATCCACTGTAGACTCGACGAACAAGCAAATTTGGGGTACATCAGTCCTGTAGTCGATCCTCTGCTCGAAGTCGGCACTCCCTCTCTTCCTCCCCGCCCTCCCCCAAAGTACCGAAACCTCCAAAGAGGCAGCGTCGCCTTCGAGCACGTCGCTGCGCCGCTCCTGCTTGGCAGGTGAACTACAGCGGCAGGAATCGGTTTTCCTTCCCCGCCCCTCGGCTGTTCCGCGGCCGCGGGCGTGGACGTGCCGCCGCTGGGACGGCGGTGTTTGAGGCTTCGACGGGGCTCTGGGTGGCCAGCCACTGGGTCGCCTGCTCCCGCTGGGCGGGTGTGCGTGCCCCGTCCTAGCCTATGCGCTGAGACGTGTCTGCTCGAATCAAACCCAGAATGCTGAGTCGAGCGTATCACTCTCTCGTGTCAAGGACTGTTTGGGGCACCCGATTTCCCGGACCGCTACGTGGGAGAGCCTGCCTCTTGCCTCCTCGGGGCGCCGCTGCTACTCCCGACCCGGGGGAGGCGGCGGGGGAAAAGCGTCGGAGGAGACGCGAGGTGCCCATACCGCGGGGCGGCCGCTGGAAGCCTTGGGAGGTCGAAACGGACGGCGGCGGGCACGCCAGCAGGAGCTGGCGGAGGGGGGGCGGAAGGCGGCGGGGGTGCAAGTCGGAGGGGGAAACGGCACCGATGCCGCTACCCCTCGCCCCGTTTCTCCTGTTTGGGGCCTCCTTGGAGGCCCTCGTCGCCACCGCTGGAGTCGCCTCGAACTTCTGGTCAGAACGCACCCCAGGAGAGGTCCGTGGAGTACTTAGCGGTACCGGTGCTTCTTGTTCCCCCAGAGCGAGCGTGCGAGGGAGACCCCGAGATCCTGGCGATGCCACTTTTTCAACACTGGCGTTGTCGCCCAGGGTTTCGGGCCCCGGGGACCTCACAGATCGATCCGACCCGAAATAATGACATAGACAGGTAGGGCCCAGGGCTCAGGTCGTGATTCTCGCGATGCCGTATGTTTTGCGGCAGTGCCAGATCTCATGGGGGGGAGGGGGGCGCCGAGCAGCCGGCGGCGAGAGAGCGAGAGCGGGTCCTGCCCTGGCAGGGCCGCCCACGAGTCGACGCATGCGACTCGATCAGCGGGTTCTCGGAGGCCCCAAAAGTTTGGAGCACTAATGCGACGCCGCGCAACAACGTTGCCTTCATTATGTTGTCTTTTTGGGACAGCGCCCGCCGCCGCTAAAGCAACATAAAGCCAGCACATGCTTTCAACATGTCGGCACGTTAAGGTCACGCCTACCTACTTGCGGTGGGTCCCTCAATGACGAAAGTATGCGGTGACCACAGCTCGTGTTGAGTCAGTGGGGGTTCAGGGCCGCCGTAAGGTTTCAGGACTCGGATCGTTTTCCTTGGATGTCTCGGGAGGCTTCGGCATATGGGGTCCCGAATCCGTGCGAAGACGGACCCTGTGGTGAGGTGTTTCGGGATTTCGAGGTCACCGCGCGGTCTGTCACCACGCAGTCTTGGCCCCCCTCTGCGCAGGCCGCCGCCTCGGACGCCCGGGAGTCGGACTCGCCACCACCTGCCCCACCGCCCGCCGCCGCGCTCGCCCTTTTCGTCGACGCCCCGCGAGGGAGGGAGGGAGGAGGGAGGGAGGAGGGAGGAGGGAGGAGGGAGGAGGGAGGTTTTCTCTCCGGGCCAGCGAGGCAGGAGGCAAAGTGGGGGGGGCGCTCACCGCCGCTGTCGCTGCCCTTTTCGTCGGCGTACTGGGCGCCGCCGCCGCCGTGGTCGCCCAAGCTGAGAGGCAACCAAGCCGGAAATTTCAGAGCACGTCGATGCAGCTTCCTGTCAGAATGCTCCTCTTGCTCCCCGCCGCACTCCACCGCCGCCGCCGTCGTCGTTGCCGTTGTCGGAGGCTTCTCGCCCTTTGGGCTGGGGTGCCCTCGTGGCCACGTGGCCGGGTTCCCCGCGGGGGTCTGGCCAGAAAGCACCCAACATCCCAGGATAGGTCCGAGTCTGGGGGCCGCCGCCGCCACCGTCGTCGTCGTCGTCGTCGTCTTCGTTGTCGTTGTTGTTGTCGTCGTCGTTGTCGTCGTCGCTGCTGTCGTCGTCGTCGTCGCCGTCGTCGTCGCCGTCGTCGTCGTCGCCGTCGCCGTCGCCGTCGCCGTCGCCGTCTTCGGCTGTGTCTTCGTCTTCGTCTTCGTCGTTGTCCTCCTTCCGACCGCCTGGCTGCTGATAGACTTGTAGAGTGGATCCGCTCATGCTTCTGGCCAGCTGATTTCGTGGCCCTAGTGCCTGGTTCACAGCATCAACTTCTGCCGTCCCTGGTCGCCGATGCTCGTCACATCTTTCGCCCCGGGCTTGGATCTTCACCTGGTCTCTTCGCAGTCGTGTGCGGAGTCTTTATCTGGTTGCTTCAACCTTTCCCTGGGTGTCCCTGGCTCTGGCTCTACGTTCCGGCCTCGTGAACTGCCTCTCTGCACGCGCCCAGCACTTCGCCGTGCTCTCCCGGCACGCGCTTCTGGACTTCACGTTCCGAGTGCGGCCTCCCCTCGCCGCGGGCCTCCTCCTTTCTGTCTTCCTTTCTAGTGCCACAGTTCGCCTGCGTGTTTGCGTCCGCGGACTTGGAAAGTTTTCGGCAAGCTCAGTTCTGAACTGTTAGTTTGCTTTGTAGCCGAACAGGTGCTGGGCAAACCCTGCTGCCCCCCCTCCCGCACTGGGAAGGTCTACCTTCAACGTATTGGAAATGGGCTCACCCCCAAAGCCCGAAGCAAGGCCGACCTTCAACTGCGGCTGCAAGGGTCTTCTCCTTCATCGTCTCTGTTGTTAGGGACTCTTGCGTTCGCCATTGGTTCCTACTCCTACTACTCCCCCACCGTCCCTCCTGGTGCTGCACCCCTCCCCCGTCGGCGACGGTGCTGCCCTCGGGTCGCCGCCGACGCTGCCGTCGGGGCCGTCGTCGCCGTCGTCGTCGTCGACGTCGTCGTCGTCGTCATCACCGATGGCGATGACGCCAGCCCCTCCTCCCTCATTCCCCCCCCCCTGCGATCCGCCTTCCTCGCGTCAACGTTACTGGGAGTTCAGCGCCCTTGCGTCCGTGCGGAGGAGACGGCAAGTAGGCATGATACTGGGCGCTGGCCCCTAGTTGCCTTCTGCCGCCCGTGCCCCCCCGCCTGGGACGCCTTGCAGCAGGCGGCCTGTTCGCTTCGCTCGTCGATCGTGTCTCCACTTACTTGCCCTTCTTCTGCTACCTGCCTTCCTCACTCGCGACCCCGATGGCCCTTCTTGTGCAGAGCTCTCTACTGTAAGCCGAGAGCTGCCAAAGGCCCCGTCTCCGACAGACGACTCGTCCCACCCGCCATCCCCGTTGACCCGGAGCTCCCTAGGGACGCCATCTTCTGCGGCACGCCTCCAGACTCTAGAGAGTCTCCTGATCTTCGTGGGCCGTCCGGAGGGTCCGCTCTGGTCGGCCTTCAGGCCCCCCCTAAACGGGGACCTTGACAAACCAGGACGGTGGCGCGCTCGCGGGTCGATATTCTCTCCATTCTTCGTTCTCTCCAGGTGGAAGTTTCACAGTGCTGGTTAGCAATGTACTGGTTGAGAGCAGGCCGGACGCGGCGAAGGGATCATCAGCATTGGATACACGTGAGCCCAGCATTCTGGCGTCTGGAAAACATCGTGACAGAGATGTTTCATCGTTTTCGGCAATTCGGGGCCCTCGCCAGGGCTCGGGACCGACCAAAAGATAGCTCGGGGGCAGAAGTCAGTCCCCGGGAAGTGTTCGAGAGGTGGGGGCGACGGCATCATCCGCGACGACGGCACGGGCATTCGCATGCGCCCATCCCGGAACACGCCTAAGTTCAACACGTATGAGGAAGAGCCGCACTGGTTCCCCGGGCAGACCCCGAGGGCGTCTCGAAAAGTCGAGGCGCCGGGCGCCCCCCTCCAGGAGAACCACTGGTGCGCGGCCCGCGTCGGACGTGCGCGGGGGCCAGACCCGAGCACGCGCAGGCAGCCTTGCCGCGCCGCACTCCGCGACCCGCAAGCCGCTCACCAGAGGTCACTCGTGCTCAGGGCCACGTTTGCGCGAGGCCGTCGGCAACCGCAGTAGCGCCATCATCATCATCATCATCATCATCATCATCATCATCATCATCATCATCATCAGCATCAGCATCAGCATCAGCATCATCATCAGCATCAGCATCAGCATCATCAGCAGCAGCAGCACCACCACCATCATCAGCACCATCATCATCATCATCATCATCATCATCATCATCATCATTATTATCATCATCATCATCAGCAGCACCATCATCATCAGCACCACTACCACCATCATCATCATCATCATCATCATCATCAGCATCATCATACTCATCCTCATCCAAGGGGCAGTACGAGCTAGGAGCTCCTGACCCATTCAGCCGCGGGGATCATCATCTTCAGCAGCAGCAGCACCATCATCATCATCATCATCATCATCATCATCATCAGCACCATCATCAGCACCATCATCATCATCATCATCATCAGCACCATCATCATCATCATCATCGTCATCATCATCATGATAATCATCAGCACCATCATCATCATCATCATCATCATCATCATCATCATCATCATCGTCATCATCGTCATCATCGTCATCATCATCAGCTTCGCCACCATCATCATTAGCAGCATCACTATCATCGTCGTCACCACCATCATCATCCTCGTCATCAGCATCGTCATCGGCGCCAGCAGCAGTCGCATCTGCAGCGGCGGGTGGCAACAGCTGCAGCGGCGGCAGCATCGGCACCCCTCGCCAGGAGGGCGGCCCCTGTTCCATGTCGCCCACCGGCGTGCGCCGCCCTCAATTGCCAGGTCATGCTTTGGTCGACGATCGGCGCTCGATCCATGCTCCAGCTGATGCCCCATTGTCGGCGCCAGGAGAAGCAGAGCATGGATGAGAGACGCGGCTCGAAAGTCCTGGAGGCCAGGAATTGATCCATGCCCCCGCTCTGGCTCCTCGTGGGGTCGGGGCGTGAGCAGGCACACGGATAAGCTGTCGATCTCCTGTGCTCTGCCAGCCCTGTGAAGACCGATGGCTCACAGCGGATCGAGCATGCTTCGGCCTGCGCAGACAGAGACGAGCTGGCCCGCAGTTTGATACAGTCAACCCGCATCCTTGGCACTTTTGGTCCATCCTTGGCCGCTTTCGCTGACCTTGCCCCGCTCACGAAGTGTCGACATGGCCATCCAAGGCCATTGTATCCCGTTCGTGCGTCCTTAGTCTATGGGTTGACTGAATGACCCTCCAGGGGCCAGAGGCGACCAGGGCCAAGGGAGGCGAGACATCTCTAGGATGCGGGCTCACAGGGCCTTTTTTTGGGGGGGCGGAGCCCGCGCTCCGCGAGAGCCAAGAGGGAAAACATCGAGCAGGCCGAGACGGTGGCGATTGCGTGGCGGCTGCCCGGGCAACAGCGAGCCCGGGAGGCCATCGGGAGGGGGGCCTTTTTCATGGCCCCGGCGGCCCCGCGACTTGCCGCCCGCCGTCGGGCTCGGGGCTCCCGCTTGCCGCGGTCTCCTGCACGGTGGTCCGCCAGGCGCGCTTCAGAGACGGCAGGTGGGCATGTCGTGGTGCAAGCTGCGTGGTGCAAGCTGCGTGGTTCATCCCATGTTGGGCAACCAGTGGGGTGCAATCCATGTGGTGCACTGGACGTCTGCATGTTCAGCGGCCGTTTACGGATGGGCAGCGATTGGGAACCAATGCAGGCCCCATGCGCGCGATGGGGGTAGGTGCGCGACGCGTGCCAGGTGCTCCAGGTGCGCCAGGCACCCCTGGGGCCCAAGCGTGATGGGCACGCCTCTCGCGCCAGATGCGCCACGTGCGCCATGTGTGCCGCATGCGCCAGCCGCGCCAGGTGCGCACGTCTGGGGCACGCGCAGAGTGTGCCAGGTGCGCCCGTGCACGTGCCAGCACATATAGAGAAACATGTCGGCTCCCACCATCCTTTTTGAACACCAGTGCACAATCGCGGCGGGGAGGCCATCATGGTGTTTGGTGGCCTTGCTTGCGCAAAGCAGGCAGCATGCCACCACCCCCGCAGTCCTTGTCAAAAACATGGACAGTGACCAGGGGTTGGCAGCGCACGATCCAGACTTAGCCGCGAAGTGCATGTTGCATTGTTTCTTGACTGGGATGGTGGCCTTGCTCAAAGCAGGCAAGATGAGGGCCCCCACGCCGTCGCAGGCAAAACACAATACAAAGTGCTCGCGGGACCCCCGAGCATGACATATGACCCAAGATGTTCCCACAAAGGTTGCTTCGTTTTATTTTCTGACAGGGATGGGGGGGGTCATTGGTCGTGCCGCCTGAGGGTGGGGTGTTTATTATCAGGGAGCACTGATAAATCTCTCCCCGTAGGGGATTAAGGGGGGTTGGAAAGGAACGCGCTCTGACCCACTCATGCCCTGAAGGGCTGGTGGAATTGCACTAGAGGGTACACGGCTGTGTTCTCACCCTTGTCACACGGAGTTGATCCCATGATTTTTTATTCAAAAAACAATGCGACGCACATGGGTGTGTTCCCACCACTGTCACACGGCCACATCCTTTTGAAAACATACGTTGCGGTGCACATGGCCTTGCTCTCACACCTGCCACACGGCCACGACCCCCTGTCAAGCAAACACTGCGGTGCACATGGCCGCGCTCTCACCCCTGCCACGCCTAGGAATCCTTCGGAACACCTTGGAATACACAGTTTTCTCAAGCCGACCTCTTGCTCTTCTACCCGCCTCGTCACCTGTGCTACTATGAGGGTGTTTTACCGGGGTAATTTTCTGACGGCGTCGCCTCTTGGTGTCCTGGGGGCCCGACAGGGGTCGCCCCAGGACCGAACGTCGCGAGCTGCTCTTGCGCCAGAGGTCTGGGCCTGGGCCCGAAGCGTCAGTATCGGCACTGCCCCCTCGGCCTCTCCGAAGTTACGCCCTGGCAAGAAGTTCGAGGCACATTCGGCCGTGGCGACAACAGCACCCCGGGAGGCCGAAGAAAGAGGACCAATCAAATCCAGAAACCTCGATCCTCGACGACACATGTTTTTCGCAACGAGGGCTCCCAGAGGTCTCGTTGTCTTCCCCGGGACGGGCTTCTCGTTATTGTTCTCTTCTCTTGTCGTGGCCGAGCGTGGCCTTCTAAAACAAGGCTATTCGGACAGGGCTCACCAATCCACTGACGCAGAGACCGATCGTGGAAGGACTACCGTGGCAGCAGGTACGACCCTGGGACAGAGGGAGGCTCTGCGCGCTGGCTGAATCAGCCAAGACCACCACAGACGACATGGAGACGTTACTACGGGACCTTCAACCCCCACCGCAGCCGTCGGATGAAAGGCACCGGTTCCTCCTGGTCGACAGCCCCTCAGTCGAGGTCACATCCAATCTTCATTCTGGCTACGCAAACATCCCAGAGGCCGCACAGACGGTGGACGTGGTGAGGGCCCTCATGCCGGCCATGGAAAAAGGGACCACAGTCTTGGTCGTGGTAGGCTACCAACTACAGTGTGCGGTGCTCGAGAAGGGCTGGCCCCAGTCAGGGCGCAGCATCACCGGCTCCCTCGGGCAGGCTAGGAACAAGGATAAGGGCGATGGCAAAGGCGAGCTTATAGGGCCAAGCGACCCCCCTGTCCACCCCCGTGACCATCGGGGTCACGAGCATGTTTTCGAGCAGTGGAGCTCACCACTCAACGGCATCGGGCTACCCTTCAAGGGATATGCCAGGTAGCCGGGAAATACCTGGGCAGCGGCAGGCTCAGCATCTCCACCATCGACTCTAGCCAAGGCGGCGAGGCAGACATCGTGATCTACCTAACCACGCGGTCCAACTACTGCCACGACTGGGGTTTCATGGACAATCCCAAAAGGGTCAATGTCGCTATCACGCGTGCCACGTCACACGTTGTCATAATCGGGGATGGAAGACGGCACCGCCACGGGATCGCACCTCAGGGAGCTCTCGGAGTATGGGAGGATGGCCAGGCTCTGGGTCCGCTTCCAGGGGAGCGACATGGGCAACCGTACCGCCCTACACTGTGACGAGGGGTTCGACCCCATCAAGGACCTGGAGTCGTGGATCCCAGCTGCTCCCACACATAACGGGGACGACAGTGTAAAAGGCCTGGACGATGCCATCAGGAAGGCCAAGGCCAAATTGGAGAGCTCTTTCACTGACCGCATCGCGGCACCACTGGATGAGCAGTTTTCGCTGGCGAAACTTGGGGCCGCCCTCTCGGACAGCATCCAGGCGCTGGTCGACGACCCACTCATGGGCATCCTGCTGTACACCATCTCCGGATTACACCCCCACCAATGGCAAATGGGGGCCACACCCAGGCAACCAGGCAGTCTAGACAGGAAAGCATGGAGCCACCTGGGTCACTGCCTTGACGTGGAAGTTGGGATCGACGCGAGCAACCTCGTGTACAACCTCGCGTGGGCGGCCATTGTCTGGTTCCTCGGGCTCGGCGCGCCATGGGACGACAAGCAGTTTAGCGTCGCGTATGAATCTCCCCCACCACTACCCCACATGGTGGGCTCCAACCGGGTCCCCAAGAAGAAAAGTCACTGCACCCCCCGAGACACGCTCCAGCAGTTTCCAGCGGCATGGAGCAGCACTACCTGCAGGTGTCGTCGGCGCAGGGTGCATCCAGGGATGGAGAACCTGAACGCCTTGCTCAATCCCGAGGGGATCAACACGGAGCTCACAGGCACGCTTATCGGCGCTGGCGGACAGCCGCTTTCCCCCCACGCACTCAGGGTACTACTGGTGGTCATGATGCTGCAGTTGCGGAAGCCCCGTGCCGCGCTATGGCCATTCCCATACCCAGAGGTCACTGGAGACATTTTCGAAGCAATGATGGGCCTTTGCCTCCCGCGGCAGGAAGCGCACAAAGAGTTCCGCACGCAGTTCGCCACGACGTGGTGTTACTAGCTGGCGGACCTCGAAACCCTCCACACCAAGCTTGCCAAGGTCATGCGTCACACGAGCACCCTGGCCACTTGCGCCCACCACCACGAGATTGCTGGCAAGCATGGCTGTCCGAAGACGTGGGCGGGGATGGAGACGCACGAATTCACTTCGGAAGCCCCCCTACGCGCACTGGAAGACATTGTGCAGCCAGCTGACGGAGAGTGCTTCATCTGCCTGCATCACACTGCGCTGGCAGGGTCAGAGATTGGGCTGGGATGCCCGCGGACCACGGAGGACTTGCAGTACACAGGCCGGGGAAAGGCCATCTCCAACCACCGCCTCGACGAAGACATCCCCGCCTCACCCGCCCCAGGTGCAGCGCTGGTTCCCCCCGTCGTGCACGATGGGCGCTTCGGCAGGCTACAGAAGGAGGCCACTTACAACTGCGACGGATGCCACAGCGTGGGACTCCACAGTTCTGCAGGCACTTGGGAAGACGATTACACCCGGGAGCTACTTGCCCAGAACCGTCTGCAGGCGCACACGAAGGGGAAAAACTGCAGATGGCTCTGCGAACGCTGTTGGGTCGCCTCATCGGAGAAGAAGGGCATTCCCCTTCCCGAGCCTGACCCCTCGGAGCGCATCAGCAAGAAGTCCATGCAGTGGCTACTGCAGGAGCATAAGCGCAGGCTACTGGACAACCAGGAGCAGAAGAGGGTGAGGACCCCCCCCATCCCTGGACAGGCTACCACTTGGGTTGCAGGAGCCAATGGACACAGCAGCCACGGTCTCCCTCAAGGGGCTCCCACTTCGTACGCCGCGCCACTACCGCCCCACCGGCGTAGGCACCACGCTTCCACCGCAAAGGCTATCAGACGGCAGGTTCGGTGCAGAGGCGCACCGTAGCAAATGCTACTCGGCCAAGTGCGACTTTTGCCCCCCCGCGCTCCCCATGTCTCGAATGGCCTGCAGGCGCACCCGCCCCGGGTTGCTTCAGTTGGCGCCCTGAAGAAGGCGCCGAATGCAGCGACCGCGCAGGCCTCCCAGAGTGGGAAGCAATGCCATCGTTGTGGATCAAAAGACAGTGGAACGCCAGCTGGGCCTGCAGGAGATGCCCGGTGCACATCTGGGACATCGCACCCAGCGCACTCAACAAAGTGCTGGACTCATGCTCGAACGAGATATATCCTCCCAGCCCCGTCACGGCGGCGACTAGTCAAGGCGCTGAGGACTGGGGCATCTACGACGCGACAGCACGCCCCTCTCCTGTCAGCCCAGCTACAAACGAGGGCTCCACCGCAGGCACCCCCCCCAGGCACGGATCGCGGTCAGTGAGGATCCCCAACGACAATGCTACATTCTGGTGCGCCCTGCCTGCGCCCCCACCACCCAACGCACCCCGGCTACCCACGTGCACGACCCTCCGCCTGGAGGGGGGGCAGCCGTGCAGCCCAGTCCGCAACTTTGTGAAGTTTCTGTTGGAATGGAACCACGAGGTCTACATCCGATGGTCCACCTTCGGGGGGGAAAGGAACGGAGACAAAGTGGGTGAAGACAGCGATGAATCGGAATGGTCACACAACCAGCTGTTGCGCTTCCTGGACTCCATGTACGGGGGCCCGATCCCCAAGAATGGGCATCCCCCACTCATCCCGCGGGGCGGGCAGAGAGCTGCCGCAGCCACTGCCATCGCGCAGCTGGTTGGGAGGAACGAGAAGTTCCAGGAGGCCTGGCGCTCCTTCTCCGACGCGCTCAGTAGCCAAGGAGGACAAGACCCACGGCGGCAGCCGTTGGACACGCTGCACCGCTTCTTATCCCAGAGGAAGGACGACCTCGCAGGGGGGGCGCTGGAGTTCCTCGCCGGCGGACGCATCGCCGGGGCCAGCAACGGAACGGGGGACCACTCCCCCGCCGCCGTCTGGCGCAAGCGCCCACCAGCCTCGGACGGCCGCACCCCCGGCGATGGCCTCCGCCAGCAGCCCCCGGGAGCCACAAAGGCGGGCAAGGAGATAAAGGAGGGGCCATCCCCGGACAGGGACGCCCACGGCAATGGCGACAACCCATTCGAGGTAGCCTGGGGCGAGGACAATCCACCAGACAGGACCGCCCCCATGGTCGGCAGTCCCCCGCAGCAGGCCGAGGAAACCGAAGCCCACGGCCCCAGCGACAGAGATGGTTCCCACAGGTGGACAGTGCTGTGGACAGACCCCCCTGCGAAGGAGGAAGCGGCCACCTGGGCGCCGTGCGCAAGGGCCCGCCCCCGGGCGGACATGGAAAAAGTCCGTGACAACAGGGGCCTGAGAGGGACAGGGAGCAAGCCAGACTGCCGTCAGGAGTCTATCCCTGAGCTCGCCGCGTCTGTGCGCGAGGCCCGCCCGACGCCCAGCCCCGGGCAGGGCAGCAGCCCTGATAGACGGCCTCGCCCACAGGCAGATCCACCCCCACCTCCGCATCAAGACGACCCCTTGGGGGGGCTTCCCATGTGCATGAGGTCCATCGACGAGGCCGACGCCCAGAGAGACGAGCCAGCCCAGGGGAAGGTCATCAGACTGCAGAAGACGCTCGGAGGCGCATTCAACGGGGCGTGGACGGCTAGGGCCCGCAGAGCAGGCAGCCTGCAAGGTCTGCCTTGGGTCCGCATCCATTCGGACCCCAAGAGGCACACCGCAGCTGTGCGAAGAATTCCTGCGGGCGTGGGAAGCAGCGGGCTACGACGCCTACAAGATGGTAAGGGACCACCAGCTCCGAGTGGAATGGCAAAAGGTCACTGAGAAGTATCGTAGCCTACTGCAGCGCAGCGCAAGGACCAGCACACCCACGGGGCAAGATAGCGAAGGCCGCCCATACCCTTGGGCCGCCAGCGGCAGGACAGTACCCACCCCTCCGGCCCCACCCGACAGGACAAGCTACCGCGAGCAGGCCCCGTCCTCTAGCACACACATCGAGGCTCAGCAGCAACGCCCGTGGAGCAAGCCCAGAGCCGACGCAGCTGCCCCGCCAGCGTACGCCGACTACAGGGAGACCACCTGGTCGGGAGCATCCAGCTCTGGAGCCCCATGGCGCCCAAGGCCGCGCTGGGAAGGGTGGGGCCGCCAGGAGAGTTCATGGAGAGGCGCTGAGTGGGGGAGCAGGGAAAAGAGGACCGCCCCGAAAAGTGACGAGCAATACGCCGACAAGCGACAGCGAGGAAGGGAACTCGCACGCTGGTAGTCCGGCAACTGGCCTGACAGGGGCCCCCTGCCCAGAGCAGGGCCGACACAGCCTAGAGCCCCCAAGGCGCACGGCATAGGGTTCCCTTGGACAGCGGGTGCCCCCCTTCATGGAAGGCTAGCCGCACCCGTATACCGTGGGCTCCCCGGAGGCGTGGCTGGTCCCCCCCCCTGGAGCGTTCCAACTTCGGACTATCGTTCTGCGGCTATCGGCCGCTCCCCCCCTCTTCTTCTGTCGCTTTCAAGTCCTGCGGCTATCGGCTGCATTTCCCCTTGCCTTGTCGCCGCATCCACTCACTTGTCCAGCGGCTATCGGCTGCTTCCCCACCTTCCTCGTCGCCACTGCTTCTGCGCACAAGTCCAGCGGCCATCGGCTGCTAGCCACCTTTCCTCGTCGCCACAGCACAGAGCCCGAGAGGCGCGGCTATCGCAGGTCCCACGGCACACCGGCAAGACCAGTCGCGGCTGGCCCATGGCCGATGGGTTCCCACTGAGCGGCCACACCGTCGGCACAGCCAGTGGCAGGGCTTGTTTCACCACAGCGGCGGGCCGCGTGTTCAGTCTGGTGCTACCTCTGGGGTCGAGGTACACCCCCCACCACCGCGACAGACACCCACGTGCCTCGTGGGCCTAAAGCCCGCGCGGTCGGCTGACATTATCCCGGCAAAGCAACCTAACAGCGATGTGTAGAAGCAAATCTGAAAGCACCCCCTTAAGATTCAGATCAAAATCCAGTTGTAGAATTCTGCTGTTCTCGCAGTCGTAGTCGCATTCGCGATGACAGTCGCAGCGGCAACGGCAGTCGCAGTCACAGCCTCAGCCTCAGCCTGCCTCAGCCTCAGCCTCAGCCTGCCTCAGCCTCAGCCTGCCTCAGCCTCAGCCTCAGCCTGCTTCAGCCTCAGCCTCAGTCTGCCTTCAGCCTCGGCCTCAGCCTCAGCCTGCCTCAGCCTCAGCCTGCATCAGCCTCAGCCTCAGCCTCAGCCTGCCTCAGCATCAGCCTGCTTCAGCCTCAGCCTCAGCCTGCCTCAGCCTCAGCCTCAGTCTGCTTCAGCCTCAGCCTCAGTCTGCCTTCAGCCTCGGCCTCAGCCTCAGCCTGCCTCAGCCTCAGCCTGCCTCGGCCGCAGCATCAGCCTGCCTCAGCATTCAAAATGTGGCCCAGGAATGGAGTTCTGGGAACTAGAAGAACACGAAGTGGCCTACAGTTGGCTCCGGGCATTCAAAATCATGCCCAGGAATGGAGTTCTGGGAACTTGAAGAGCACGAAGTGGCCTACAGTTGGCTCCGGGCATCCAAAATGTGGCCCGGGAATGGAGTTCTGGGAACTCGAAGAGCACGAAGTGGCCTACAGTTGGCTCCGGGCATTCAAAATGTGGCCCGGGAATGGAGTTCTGGGAACTCGAAGAGCACGAAGTGGCCTACAGTTGGCTCCGGGCATCCAAAATGTGGCCCGGGAATGGAGTTCTGGGGACTCGAAGACCACGAAGTGGCCTACAGTTGGCTCCGGGCATTCAAAATGTGGCCCGGGAATGGAGTTCTGGGAAGTCGAAGAGCACGAAGTGGCCTACAGTTGGCTCCGGGCATTCAGAATGTGGCCCGGGAATGGAGTTCTGGGAGGTCGAAGAGCACGAAGTGTGTGACTGTTGGCTTAAAACGACTTCTGCGGCACCCTGTCCGGCACCCGCCCAAACCCCCCTGTGGAGTCATCTGCTGCTCTCTTTTGACACCATTAGAAACCTATCAGTCTTCGCTGTTAGGTAATAATCCCACCGACGGTTTTGGCCGCGTTGTCGGCCCGTGGAGCACCGGGTCGACTCGCTGAAGGCGTTTCCCCATTGCTCTTCGTCACGCTTCACTTTGCCCGTGCCGTGTGCGGGCCGGGACACAGAGGACGCTGGCCGCGGCCCCTGCAAGCGCCCCATCCTTTGAAGTCCAGCAATGCGCAGTGGCTTCCATTTCGTCGCCGTCCGGAGCGATCACCACTTTTGACCCCCATACTTATGGGCGTGTAGCCCGCGCGGTCGGCCGATGCATGCTCACCCACGGTTTTGGCCGCATTGCCGGCCCGCGACGGACAGGGTCGACCGGCTGAAGGCACCGCCTTTCCGTCTCAGCTAGCTTAGGGTGGCTCTGGCCACAGTTTGTGCCTCCTGGGAGCAGAGGCACCACACCGCTATGGTTCCCGCGGCCCCCGTGGGCGCTCTCGCCTGCGGTTGGCTGGAATAACCCCACCCAGGCTTTGCTCGTGAGTGCGGGCCGTGATGCAGAGGCACTGGCTGAAGGCCCTACCTTTTGCTTCACCTGTCAGTTCGTGACGTATGCCTACTGGCCTGACCCCCATCGGTGGCTTGGTGAGTGGCCGGCGTTCGCGGTGACGTACACGCGCTGGGTGCCGCGTGAGTGGATCCGCCACGCTTCCTCCACGGTTGCGCTCTTTTTCTTCGCTCGCGCCTCCCTGTCTCCCCCCTTTCCGCTTGCCGGTCGGTGCTCCACCTGCGGGTCCGGCATGGTTTCCACTTGCCCAGTTGTGGCCGCCCTTTTCTGCTGGCACACGCTCAGCGGCTTTTGCTTGGGTCTGCGTGCCCTCGGCAGGGCTTCGGTTCGGCCCCACCTGCGGGTTGGCTTGTGCTCGATGGTTGCCCAATTGTGGCCGCCTCTCTTTCTAATTTGTTTGCAGGTGCACTTTGCGCGGTCTCGCGCCAATTATCTGTTGCTGTGCCCCGGCCTCGGTCATGCCGCCCTCTGGACTTCTCCATGCGGGCCGCGAATCAAAAAGTAACCCCGCCAGTTCTTTCTGTCGCTGGGTGCCCGTCACGCGTCCGTAGCGGCCCCCCCGCCTTCCTCTTTGCCTCGCTTCCGTGTGTCTCGGCCGGAGTTTGGCGCCGGCAGGGCGACTTCCCCGCGCTGCTACAGTGCGCATGGCTAGCCGCACAGCTGTTGCTGCCGCTCGCTGCGTCGCGTGGTGCGACTTCTCCACGCTGTACGCAGTTACCGCGGCACGTCGCGGCGTGGCGTCTCCACCCGTCGGGACGTCGACATCGGTTTGCTGTGCTCAATCAGGGTCATCCTACCCCTTGCACCACCTCTAATGAGGGTCAGTTTGTCCCTCGCACGTGCACTCGCCTTTGCGGCTTACGCGCTGCTTTGGCCAATTGTCTACGGCCTGTGCCCCGGCCGTTTATCCCGCTTCTTGGCGCCTGTCCTGGGGCCGCCCTACCAGTTCTCCCGGGAGAAGCCGGCGAAGAAGCTGGAGGCAGTCCCGCTTGCGACCCGCTGGGGGCGCTCAGCGACGCCAGGCGCTTCAGCGAGGGACCGCCAGAGCGACGCCAGCCGCGAGGGGTGGCCAGTGCCAGCCCACCGCCCGCGTCGGCTCAGGACCTCCCGCAGCGCCCTCTCTCACCAGCGCACGAACCTGCGGACAGCAGCGCCCCAGCGGGAGAATCGGACAGTCGCCCGTCCTCCCCACCGGGGCGGCGCGGCCGTCGCCCGCAGACAGGCAGCTCCAGCGCGCCTGCACCAGCCCCCCAGGCCAATCCCCTCCCCGCCAGCGCAAAGCCTCCGCTCGCCAACCCACGCCAGTGGGGCCCCAAGCGGGCGTTCGACGGGCTCCTCGACCCCGTCGGGGGGGGTCCCATGTACAAGGAGCGGCTGGCCAACGTCGCTCTCGACAAGCACGCGGAGCCACCCGCTGTCAAGATCTCCGGGCTCCAAAAAAACCCTTGGGGGGTATTCAGCAGCGTTTGGCACGCCTGCGCTCGGAGACACCCCGCTCCTAACGGCCCGGAGAGTAACCCCGCCCTTAATTCCGAGAGCACGTGCCGCGCTTTCCTCGACGCCTGGAAGCGTTGTGGGTACGACGCATACGAGATGAATCGCAAGCACGAGCTGCAGATCAATTGGAGCCGTGAGCGCGACAAGTGGTCGGGGCAGCAGGGCACCAGCTCCCAGCAGCACAGGGGGCACTCCCCGGGTCCAACCCCCAGCAGGGTACCAGCTCACAGCAGGGTACCAACTCCCAGCAGCACAGCGCACTCCACCAGCTCCCGACAACCCTGGGTTTGGGCCGCATGGTCATGGGGGCAGGGCTGGGACGCCGAGGGCTGGCAGACAGCGGGCAAGCGTGGTGGGGAAGATAGCGGCGATGGGCGGGGAGACAAGCGCTCCCGCACGTGGCTATAGGGCCCCTCCCTCCCGCCGTGCCCCAGCGCCCCCCCCTTCTTTCCGACCTCGAGTCCCGCCCTGGACTCGTTGATTGCCCCGTGCCTACTCGCGCCGCCCCGCCACTCCCGACCGGGCGCCGACCTGGCGCCCCAGCCAACTGGCTACCCCCCCCTTCTCTCGCTGCCCTGGCCCCGACCTGACGGACTCACCGGGCCCGCTTGACCTCATCGGTTCGGGTTTCGCTGTCACTCCTGACCGTAAATTGGGGCCCGTTAGACCAATGGTTTCGGTGTCTGTCCTCTACCGCCCGACGCGTCACTTTCTTCCCTGGCTCGACGTCCGACTGGTGGCTGCTCTGGGCTCGGCGTGGACCTCCGACTCGGGTCCTCGCTCGCCCTGGCCAGCCTGAACCGGCGCCCACTCGACGCCCCAGTGGGCGGCCGACCGCCACTCTCTCTGCAGACGTACTGCATGACCTTGACCCAAGGGGTCCGCCTGTGCTTGCCACCGGCTCTCAAAGTAAAATGGGGCCCGTTAGGCCTTCCGGGAACGTGCTCTGCTATTATCGCTAACCGTGCATTGGGGCTCGTTAGGCCAGTTGTTTCAGAACGTCACTCACATCGTGTGTTGGGGCCACCCGCCCTCCCTGGCTCGACCTCCGACATGTGTTTGACAGATACTTGGCGTTGGGCACCGAGACCTGCCCTCGCCCATGCCTCCCTGGACCTGTCGCTCGCAGCACCAGCTGCAACTGCAGCCCGACTTGCAGGCTGTGCTCCCTCTCGGGGACCACCCCCTGCCCAGCCACCGTCGCTCCGTCCCTCTGGGAACGGGCCCCGGGTCTGCTGACTGTGATGACTCGTGGGACACTACGTGGCGGTGGCCCACTTGTCGCTCCTTCGTTTCACTCCTGGCGTGCCACTGCATGCCCGCGGTGGCCGCCTGCCGTGCAGGATGAGCTCCGTCCCTGGCGCCTCTCCTGCCCAGCCCCCACCGCTCCCCGTCCTTGGGGCTTGAGCTGTGGGTCTCGCTGGCAATGCTGACTTGTGGGCGGCTGCTGGGGCAGCAGTTCTTCTGTCCAATACCGGCCTTCGGCCTGCTGTAGCTGTTTTCACCCCTGGGGCGCGTGTCCGCGCATCAGGCGGCCCTCAGGGTCGGGGCGCCCCCCCCCCTGCGGCGCCTGGCTCCGGCCCCCTGCCGGCTGGCGGCGGTGTTGTCCCCGCTCGGCCTCTTCATTCCGCGCATCTCGCGGTTCTTCTCGGGCCCTGTCGGGTGGTGGTGTCGTCCCCCCACTGCTGCGGCTCCAGCCTTTCCGCTCAAATCGCGGTATTCCCGGGCGAGCCGCCCTGGCTTCGGCTGGTCGAACACTCTGGGCGCTCGCATTCGCACAGTTGCGTGGTGACCCGCGCCATTTTGGCTTGCGTCGCGGCTTTGCCGCTTCCCCGCGCTCGGCACTCGTGCGCGCTGCTGCCAGGGGTCCCTCGGCTTCCGCCACCCTGGGAGTTGCAGCCTGCCAACGCTTCGCCTCTGGCAACAATTCGGTGGTCGACGGTCCTTTGGACCACCCTGGTCTTCGCGCTTCGCGCCGTCCGGGGCCCCGCCTTTGCATTTTTCTTCACGACTCCGACCGACGTCTCGTTGGCTTTGGGCTCTCAGGCGCTCTCCCAGGTGCTCGTGGAGTCATCTCCCAGTGATTTTGGCTTCCTCGCCGAGGCCGTTTTGGACGCTCCAACGCGTCGGGGAACCCCCTGTCGAGGTCCAGGGAAGGGGAGGGGGAGGGGTAAGCCCCTCCCCGGAGGGGAAGAAGGAGGGGCAAAAGAGGAAACACTCTAGACCATCTACGCCCAAAGGGCTGGTGGTACTAAGGCCCCCAGGAGGCAGACAATTGCCAACAGCTCTCCGTTTTGTTTGTTTCACGGCGCGCGTGCGTCTAGAGGTTTCAGCGCACTAGTACTGACCGTAACTTCGAGGTGGATCCAGCTTGGGACACGAGCGGGCCACCCCTGGAGGTTCCTCGGCTCGCGATCTTCGAGCCTCGGCTGGAGCGGGGGTGGCAGAGGGGCCAGAGCACGAGGAGGATCCGGCGGCCACAGGCACCAGGACAGGCCCGGCAAGTGCAGCCTCTGCTTCGATCCTCGACCCCCCTCAACCCTCCTCGAATGTCGACCCAGCTGCCCCAGGCACCAGTACAAGTTCGGCAAGTGCACCCATTGCCAGGCCGCGGAGCCCGCCAGGCCCAAGCCCCAGGGCGCCGCGAAGCTGGCCGCCTCAGGCCCCGCGGGGGCCGCGGCTCGGAACGGCCGCGGCCGGCAGGGGTCGCCGGCCCCGAGCGCGGGCGGGGCCCCACCGGCGTCGCCGAAGAGCCGCGGCAGCAGCATCTGCAGCGAGGCTGAGGCCGCTGCTCCAGGCGGTCCCACTGGCGATGCCGCGGCGAAGCATGCCGACAGGGCCGACAGGGTGCAGATGGAGTGCCCGACGTGCGGCTACAAATGCACGCCCCAGTGGCTGAACGACTCGGCGCACTGCTTGAAGTGCCAGGCCGTGCTGCGCCGGCGCGAGGCGGGCTCGAAGGGCCCCGGCGTGGCGGTGCACGCGGAGCGGAGGCAGGTGGGCGAGGCCAGCACCCACAAGGCCGCCGCCTCGGACTCGCGGGAAGCGGAGGGCGGCCCCTGCTCCAAGTCGCCCACCGGCGTGCACCAGTATAGGCTCCCGGGGAGCGGAGCAGATACCGGTACCGATGCCGCCCCTCCCCAGACCTCTCGAGAAGTGCGTTCTGGCCAGAATTTCGATGCGATTCCAGCAGGGCGACGAGGAATGCGCAGCGGTATCCCCGACTAGACGCAAGAGTGACCTTTCGCCAGAGTGACCTTGGGTGCGGGCCCAACGGGGTCCTCCGATCGCTGAACGCGAGGGGTAACAGCGCCTTGCGCGCCCAGGTTTGGCCACCCCACGTCCCCCGTTTAGCCGCGCACCAAAGGTCACTCTTGCCTAGGGTCACTCCTGCGTGTAGCCGATATCCCTAGACATCCGTTGCTGAGATTTTTCAATTTGCCCCGAGATCCCAACCCCAACCCCAGGGCTAGTTTTTAGTCCCCTGGACCAGGATATATTTTGGATGGTCCTGGGGCACGAAAGCAGGTCCCGCGAAGCGGAGGAACCACTACGAAGAACGGCCAGATTGCAGAAATCATATCGTCGGAGAGTTGGATCGGTATCTTTTCCTCGACTCCATGAGGTTTCGGCCACGCGCAGAGGGGGCAAGGCGGAGGGGGGAAGCCTTCTTAGAAGCACCGCTGCTTCGAAGAAGCCTTCCCCCCGCCCCCTGCCCCCCCCCTCTGCGCGCCGCCCAAGGTTCGGCAAGTGCAGCCACTGCCGGGCCGCGGAGCCCGCCAGGTCTCGTGGGCGAAACGGCAATTCCGTATCCGCGGCCTTGCGGGCCGGGTCCTTTGGCCGCGACCCCGCGGGTGCGGGGCGTTTTCTCGCGGATGCCCCGCGCGGAACGTACCGGTGCGGCCACGTATCCGCGGCATCGCGCCCCCAGAAACCAAACGCCCGACGCCTTTTTTTTGATAACGTCGACTTGCCGAGGTCTCGACACATTCATTCCTCGGGACTGGTTTTTCGTCCCAAATCGTTGTTTGACGGTCCCCAGGCCCAGGTAAGGGCCCCCAGAGGCTGAAAATGGTGAAAAATTGCACGAGATTTTTTCATGACTCGAGGGAGTCTGGGAATCCAGACCGCCAGGGCGTCGATATGGAGATCCGTTCCCAAACATGCGATGGATTCATTTTTCAATGCAGGGTCCCCAGGGGACCATCTGTCTCGTCCCCATAGTCTTTCGACGGTCCCGGCGGCCTGGCGAGGGCCCCGCGGAGGCCAAAAACGATGAAAATCCCCGTCTCGAGCTGTTAAGGATGCCGGTTGTATTGGGTCGCGGGCGTTACCGCGAATGAGAAAGAAGAGGCGCCAGTGGAGAGTCCTCGTTGGGTCCCTGGAGGGCAAGGGGCGAACAATAATGACGAAACTCAGACCCCCGACGTCCTGATTTTTTCATGACGTCGACCCCCGAGGTCTCGACCCATGCCCTGGAGCCGGTCTTCATTCTGACGCGTTTTTTGAAGGTCCCGACGCCCGGGAAGGGCCCCCGAGGCCAAAAATAACGAAAATTCTTCCGTCATGATTTCTTCATGACTCGAGGGGGTCTGGGGAGGGGGGTCGCACCCGACGCGCTGGCGCCCTCTGAGCAGGGGCGCTGTGCCAAGGTCAAGGGCTTTGGGCACCAGACCCAGCCATGCGGCGTCTCGAAAACAGCAGAGGGAAGATCTTCATCGCCTTCGGCCTCTCCGGGCCCTCGCTGGGCCTCGGGACCGCCCAAAGAACGGCCTGGGGCGAAGAGCCGGTCCCGGAGAAGTGGTCGAGAGGTCGGGGGTCGAGCGGGATACGAGCGGGTTGCGTTCGCCGTTCGTGGAGGCCCCGCGCCCCGGGCGTCGCGCGGCTCGCCGCCCCCGGCCCAGCGGGGGCGGCGCGCAGCGGCCGCGGGCGGGCGATGTCGCCGGCCGCGGGCGCGGGCGGGGCCTCGCCTCGCTGCGGGAGCTGGGGCCTCGGGGATCGGGGGTGAGGTCCTCTTCCTCTTCCTGCGGGTCCTCGTCCTCCTCGTGTTCCCCTCCCCCCTCCTCCTCCTCCTCCTCCTCCTCCTCCTCCTCCTCCTCCTCCGCCTCCTCCTCCTCCTCCTCCTCCTCCTCCTCCTCCTCCTCCTCCTCCTCCTCCTCCTCCTCTCCTCTCTCTCGAGTTTAAGGCATTTGGTTGAAGCAGCCTATCCCAAAAAGGCGACGAGGGCCCAGGGAACCCAGAGACCCCAGACGCAGAAAAAAGGAGCTGCGCCCAGCAGGCAACGAGGGGATTCGAGCCGAGTCCAGCAACGTCCACGCCGCCGCGGCCACTCACAGCATGCCGACCCACGCCGCCTCCAGGGCACTCTGCCCGCACCGGTCACGCATCCACTGGGTTCTAGCAGATCATCTCCGCTAGTCCTTGCTCTCCTCCTCAGGCGGAGGGGGCTCCAGCGTCGCGAACACCGCGTCGAAGGCTGCTTTGTTCGAGCAGAGGCTTGCCATGTAGGGCTCTGCTGCGATGCCTTCTGCCTCCAGGAGCGCCAGCAACTTTTCCAAGACGTACCCGACAACCCTGAGATCGTATTGGAACGAGAGAGCGTGATCCACCGCTGCTTTACTGTGGAAAATTGCCGCCCTTTTCCTCCGGAACCCGGGGTTCCCCCCCCCATCCGAAAATCCCCCCCCCCCCTGCTGGAACCCCCCCCCCCCCCCCTCTTCCCCGTCAAAACACCCCCCCTCCCCTTCCCCCCCCCCCCCCCCCCCCCCCCTCGAGCTCGAAAACCGGGGGGGGTCACTACCGGTTCGAACCCCCCCCCCCTCGAAAACCGGAGGGGGGGGTCACTACCGGTTCGAACCACTGAGCTGTCCCACTGTTCCCACCACTGTCCCCACTGTCCCTACCACTGTCCCCACTGTACCTCTTTCCCATTGTCCCACCGCCGTCCTCGCCACCGCCTTCACCACTGTCCCCACCACCACTGTACCCTCCACTGTCCTACTGTTTCCACCACATTCCCACTGTCCCCACACCACTGTCCCCACCACCACCGTCCCCACCACTGTCCCACTGTCCCCACTGTTCCCACCATTGTCCTCACCATTGTCCCCACCACTACCGTCCCCACCACTGTCCCACTGTCCCCACCACTGTCCCGCTGTCCCCTCACCACTGTCCCCACCACCACCGTCCCCACCACTGTCCGCACCCCCCCTCGGTTTTCGAGGGGGGGGGGGGGGGGGGGTTCGAACCGGTAGTGACCCCCCCCCCTTTTCATGATGAACTGGGGGGGGGGGGGGAGGGGTTCGAACCGGTAGTGACCCCCCCGGTTTTCCGGAGGGGGGGGGGGAGGGGTTCGAACCGGTAGTGACCCCCCCCGGTTCTCCGCTAGCAGCCGTAGAACACGCTCTTTCATTGGAACGAATCGGCTGCTGCAAAAAAGGTGGATGTGATGCGGGCCTGGGCCGCCCCATCAAGGGGCTGATGTTCGGACGCATTCTCATCTGTAGTTTCACTGAGCTCAACTCCAGCAGTGTCCGTATTGAGGAGTCTGTCGGCCCACTCCGGCTCACTCAACCGGTGTCGAGTGAACGGTATCAGTTCGTCGTGCACCTCCGCGCCATCTTCTCCAGACCAGGAGTCAGGCGGTGGAGCTGCCTGCCCCTCGCCGGGCTCCCACGCCCTGAGCTCAGCGTTGGAGCTGATGATGTCGGCATCTGGTTTCTTCAGACGCACCCTGATCGCAGCGCTGGAGCTGATGACATCGTCGGGCTGTGTCTGCGCCACTCGCTTCTCGCAGGGTGGCGGCTGAACCGCCTGCCGCTCACCGTTCTCACTCGCCCTGATCCCAGCGAGGGAGCTGATGACATCGGCGTCTGGTTTCGCCCCGCTTGCCCTGATCCCAGCGCTGGGGCTGATGACATCGGGCTGTATCTTCGCCTCCCGCTTCTCGCAGGGGGGCGACTGAGCCGTTTGCCACTTGCCGTTCTCGCATGCCCTGATCCCGGCTTTGGAGCTGATGACGTCGGACCCTGGTTTCTCCGCGCACGCCCTGATAACAGCGCTGGAGATGATGACATCGGGCTGTGTCTTCGCCTGTCGCTTCTCGCAAGGTGGCATCCAGGCAGTCTGCCGCCCGCCATTCGCACACGCCCTGATCCCAGCGATTGAGCTGATGACGTCGGCCTCTGGTTTCTTCAGGCACGCATTGATCCCAACGCTGGGGCTGATGACATCGGGCTGTATCTTCGCATCCCGCTTCTCGCCGAACGGCGTCTGAGCCGCCTGCCGCACGTCGTCCTCAAACGCCCTGATCCCGGCGCTGGAGCTGATAATGTCGGCTTCTGATTTCTCCGCACTCGCCCTGATCCCAGCGCTGGGGCTGATGGTATCGGGCTGTATCTTCGCCTCCCGCTTCTCGCATAGTGGCAGCTGAGCCGCCTGCCGCTCATCGTTCTCACACTCCCTGATCCCTGCATTGGAGCTGATGACGTCGGCCTCCTCCGCGACAGCGCCAGTGAAGAACACCGTGGTCCCGCAGGTGCAGACGAGGCCAGTGCAGCGCGGGTACGCGAACGGCTCGAATGGCTCCCAGTAGCCCGCCGACGGGACGAACTCGGCTGCTTCGGCGCGCAACGGGGTCGCATCCGCCTCGATTATCTTCGTCCGAACGTCCAGCTGGCGCCCCTGCATCCTTTCCAACCGATTGAGTGCCCTGAACGAGAGGTCCATGAGCTGGTCCATGGGGACGTTGAAGACATGCAACGCTACGTTGCGCAGCATCTGCTCCCTATGAGAGTGGGCAGGTGTGGCACCGCGCCTGGTAGCCTCGACCTCCTCGACGAGAAACGGTAGAATGGCATCCAGGCGCCCTCGAACTTCAGCGTCGTCTGCCAGACTGCAGCGCTCCTCCAGAACGGTCTTCTCTATCATGAGTTTCCTGACCAAGTTGTCGGCCGACAATGCGGCCCGCGCACGTCGTTGCCGTCGAGCTGCAGCCGCGCCACTGACATCTTCACGCCACACACACGGGGCGGATCCCGCAGCCTGTCTGCTCCCAGTTTCTGGCGCCATGAGCTAACACATAGAGCCAAGATGTTGGGGCGCAGCGGCATGAGCCAAAATGGCTACGGACCTCCTCCTCCTCCTCCTCCTCCTCCTTCTCCTCCTCCTCCTCCTCCTCCTCCTCCTCCACCCCTCGATTGATGTGCACCTGCCAGGCCTCGGGCCGTCAAAAGCAAATCGGGATGAAAGGCCAGTCCTGGGGAAGTGGTGGAGATGTCGGGGGGTCTTGTCTTGGAAAAACGAGGCTGGTGGCGGGGGGGATCTCAAGCAGTGGCGAAGCTGCTGGGCCTGCCCATATGCCCACTGTGGGTTGCGCAGGATATTCCCAAAGCATCTCTGCAACAACTGAGGCCGTCCTGGCTCAAGATCTAAGACACTTGTATTTGTTGTTCGAACGATCTTGTGTTCTAAGAGCATTCCGTGGTAGGCCTACAGGGGGCGGTCGGTCCTTGCTCAAGCATCGGGGGGCAGGAGCCCCCAGACCTCAAAAGCACGGGTCTTGTATCTCTTGGTGATAGCGGGCGTGACGGATCACGGCGGTTTTGGTAACTATCTTTTTGTGCGTTTTGTTTAAATTATCTGGCGATATCGGGCGGTTTGGGGGGAGGCGATGGGGGGGGGGAGGGTAATGGTAAACGGATCTCGATGTAACGATATGGTTGTCTTGCGTTGTCTCGGATCACGTCTTATCGTTTCATTTATTTTGTAGAGTTTTCTTGTGCGCCTTCCTTTTTCTTCATTTTGATCTCTCACTATTTTTTCTGTCGTTCCTTACATACCGCGTGCTTGTGCAGCGCCGATCTTAGGATCCGAGCCCAGCCAGAATTTATCAGACCCTAGAACATCACGAGGCACCTTCGACAATCAAATACAGCATAATAAGCAGCCAGCATATGTGGAAACAGTGCATTCTCACAGGAATCGCTGGTTCCCAATTTTAGAAACCAGCGGTTTCGTTGTAAAGACACATGGTCTTATTGTGGGCGTTATTGGTTTTGAAG
>CAUYUJ010015871.1:415000-420000 GCA_963575745.1 Prorocentrum cordatum
GGGGGCCGAGACTCTCAGGCGACGTACAGTCGACACTGATAGTAATAATGAGCGACTTTCCAGGGTTACCCCTGCATCCTTCCCCTTCTGCGCATCCTTGGCTACTTTCGCTTGCCGCGCCCCGCTCGAAAGATGTCGGCATGGCTTATGTCGCTTTCGTGCATCCTCACTATCCGTGTTGACTGTATCTACCCTTCGGTGTTCGATCATGGACCCCTTGTTGAACGCAACCATGCAGGCCGCCGAAGAGCGTCAGAAGACCGCCGAAGACGGCCCAGGAGCGATGGGCAACAAAGAGTCCATGGTCGAACACGTAGGCCTCCAATCCCCGAGTTTCGCCCGACAGATTACGGTCAGGAGCGTTGGCTCCGCGTGTCGCTCTGCTGGTCCTGGTCCACCGCGCTTCGGTGCGGCACGCCATCCACGTCCCAATTCCCAAGCGTCGACGTCCTCAACTGCTTCCACCCCCCCCGCCCGACACACTATCCACTCGCACGACATAGCGTGTCATCAGGACCGCCGCCGCGACACGCTAAGCAAAAGTTCCCGACCGTAGGCCGCTCAGAAGAGGGGTACCTCGGAGATAAAACCAGGGGGGCCTACTCGGACGTATCCCTGTCGAGATGGTCGCCCCCCCTCTGTATATCCTCAAGTTGTGCAAGCAGCACAAAGTTCGGGATTGGGGGATTGGGGTCGCCAACCCTCCCGTTATAGACCCCCTCGCGTCGTAAAACGGTGGTGACATTTTTGGGGGACGTTCTCGGCCTCCAGGGGCCTTCAGCAGGCCCCATGACCGTCAACGAAGCGACTGAGGATGCAAAGCCAGCCCTGGAGACGTGCATGAGACTTCCGAGAATCCCGTGCTTCAGAAATCAGGACACCGCATGCGAGATCTTGGCGTCGCACTTGTTCCACACCTGGCGTTTTCCCTCGTTCCCCTCTTTCTTCTTCGTCCTCTTTCCTTTTATCTGGATCCATAAGTGGATCCACAAAGCAAATGGTGGAGGATTTGTATCGAGAGGTTTGTAAGCTCGGTAAATATTCAAGAAAACATGAGAATCCAGATTTGCGTTGATTTGCATTGAAATCAATGTGTATGCAGTTTTTTCTTTTCAAATATGAGACACCTGTATGTTTCATTGCGAAAATATTACAATGGTTTACCCATGTTTTGTTATGGTTTCGTAAGTGCGGTTGCTGGATTCGTTTATTGCTTTTGCGAACCCACCGGCGACCCACCCGCAACGGACCCGAGACCCGGTCCGCGACCCACCCGCCACCCACCTGCGACCCACCCCGCGACCCACCTGCGACCCACCCCGCGACCCCACGCAAAATTTGCTTGGGATCTTGACTGATTCGGGCGCCGTCAATTCGTAGCATACCCGCAGGCCTTTTTGTTCGAGCTGCGTTGGAGGAAAAGAGCCCCAATATACGCTTTCCCCACGCATCCGCGTAACTTCCGCCATGGTAGCGGTGAGCGTGGTTTTGCGGTGAACTACGCGGATCAGGTCCACGGGAAGACTGCGGACGTGCGCTGCCCATGGCAGCGGCGCCCAGAGAGCAGCTGGTGGATTGCAGAGGCGACATCAAGCTGCCAGAGTTCAGTGGCAGAGAGGAGGACTGACCCAGCTGGTCCATCACAGCCCATGCGTTCTTCGCGCTGATGGGCTGGGATGGGATGACCTCATCGACAACGTTGAGGCCCAGCCAGCGCTCGCGGTGGATAACGTCAGCATGGGCGAACGCGCGGCAGCAACGAGCAAGCTGCTGCATGCCATGCTGATCACCAAGACCCAGCGCAAGGCGCTGGCGATGGTTACGCTCGCGGGCAGGCACGAGGGTTTCGTCGCCTGGCGGGCGATCAAGAACGAGTGCGAGCCTGGGTTGGGCAACAGGTTCGCGGCCGTGTTCAGCGGCCTGCTCAACCCCAGGTGGGATGACCAGAAGCCGTTCGCTGACCAGCTCGTCGACTGGGACAACGACGTGGCGAGGTACGTCATGCAGGCGGGGACGGACTTCGGCGATGAGTTCCGCGTCGCCTCGCTGCTCGTCCATGGCCCCGAGCCGCACAAGACCGTGCTACGCAATGCTCCGACGGCCGCCAAGGTCTCGCACATGGCGCTGAGGACCCACCAGAGAGAGTGGATAGCGTCGGGACAGGTCTTCGCAGCTAGCGGCGCGGTGGATCAAGGCGCGGCGCCGATGGAGATCGGTGCGATCTCGGGCCACGCCCTGCCGCAACGGCCTTGGCCCAATTGCAAGGGCGACAAGTCGGGGGGTGGCAAGGGTGACAAGATGAGCGGCAAGGGTGACAAGGGCGGAAATGGCAGCAAGAAGGGAGTCAATAATGACAAGCTCAAGGCCAGCTACCCCACCAAGTTCGAGGGAACCTGCAACTGGCGCCAGCGCAAGGAGAAGGACTGTTGGCACAGGGCGGCTGGCAAGCCGCGGGCGCCGTCGGCAGCGCCCCCGATGGCGGCCGCAGCCCGGCAGGCCCGTGCGGGCGCTGAGGGCCAGAGGGCCGTGGGCGCGGCGGCTGCAGGCTCCGGCGGCGACGAGGTCGGCTGGGTCTTTGGAGTCGGGAGCTCGGTTGGAGGCTGCCGCGGGGAGGAGCGCAGAGGGCTCATCCTCGCAGACAGTGGCAGCGACGAGCACCTCTGCGGCCAGGCGTTCGGAGCACAGAATCCAACGGTTCAGGAGGACCCCGCTGCGCCCAAGCTCACCACGGTGAGCGGCCAGAGGCTAGGTACCGAGGGGCTCCGCAGGACCCCGATGGTCGTCGGCGGCGAGAAGGGTCGCCAGCCATGCTTGGGGAAGCTCAGAGTGAGCAACGACCTCGCCCCTCAGGGCGCGGTGCTCGGCCTCGGGAAGCTGGCGCGCAAGCAGTTCAGGTTCGTCTTTGAGGAGAGCGACCCGCGCGCCGTGAACCGCGAGACGGGCGAGCGAGCGGACATGAAGCTAGTCGGCAAAGCGTTGTTTTTCGCTGCGCAGGTCCACGACGCGATTGACGATGCCACGCTCGCAGCCTGCCCCGCCAGGGTCGCCGCAGCTGGCGCCGCGGGAGCTCCGTGGGGGGCGGCGCGAGGAGAGGGCCCTCCGCCGCGCCCAGAAGCTCGAGGGTCGCGTGACCCAGCGCCACCAGAAGCAGGAGCCGCGGCACCACAGGCGCAGGCGGCGGCGGCGCCACCGCAGGCGCAGGAGGCGGCGGCGCCCGCGCAGGGCCAGGAGGCACCTGCGGCGGCACAGCCGCCGGGGCGTTCATACCTCGAGGGGCTTGGACCAAGCTCGAGGATCGACGCCGCGCAGAAGCGCCTCAAGGAGATCTACGCCCCGCACTACGGGACCAAGGCTCAGTGCCGGGCACGGCTCGTCGAGTACGAGGGCAAACGCAAGGCGAGGGCGCGACGGATGATTTCCGCAAGCTGAGGCGCGAGGAGATGAGGCGTCAGGCGGAGTCGGGGCAGGTGGTGGAACCGGCCACGTTCCCCGACGTCCACGTGCCAACGCCGGAGGAGAGACAGCGCCACGCGGAGAACCAGCGCTGCCCACCGCGGCGCTTGCGTGAGCACTGTCAGACGGGACGTGGGCGTGGCAGGCCCCGCGCTTTGCTAGACGCGGAGGTGGGACGCCTCCCCGTGATCGGGCTTGACCTGGCATTCTTCAAGGGCGAGGCGGCCGACGCCGTGGAGGCGGGCCCCCGCGCCGAGGATGGCCAGAGACAGGACGAGGGAGTGGTGGTGGCGGTCGCGGATGGCCACGCTGGCGCCATGCGGAGTGTCTCGGAGCCTGACCGACGCGCTGATCAGTACACGGTGGCACCCACGGTGGCGTTCATCAAGAGCCTTGCCCATCAGAAGGTCATCCTAAGGCCAGACCACGAGGACGTCATGATGGACCTGGCCAACAAGGTCAAGGCGGAGCTGCCCAACCGTGTGGTCGTGAAACCTGCACCTACGTTCAGCTCCCAGTCGAACCCTTCCGAGAATGCCAATGACATCATCCAGGCGCAGTTCCGCGCGAGCAGGGGCGCGCTGGAGGCGCGACTGGGGGCCGGGGTCCGACCAGGCACGGCCATGCACAAGTGGTTGCAGCGCCACGCGGGCTGGGCATGCACCAACCTGAGGATCAAGGCGAGCGGTCGCACGGCACATGAGGACCTCTACGACCACGCCTACACCAGGGAGATGGCCACGCCAGGGGAGTCCGTCCTGGCGCGCTTGCCCAGGGGCAAGAATCGCAGGGCGAGAGGCAAGGTGTACCACAAGGGTGGCATGGGCTTCGCGAGGGCGGTCTGGCTAGGGGAGAGTAACGACGCCGACGAGCACATCTGCGCCCTCGAGACGGGAAAGCTAGTCACGACGAGGACCGTCAAGAGGCTGCCCGGAGAGCGGAGGTTCAACCGCGCCGTCGTGGCGGCGATCGCGCACATGCCAAGGCAGCGCCGAGGGCAGGGCACGGTCCCGCGCGGGATCGACCCCATCGTTACGCCCCCTGCCGCTGCGGACGCAGGCCTGGCGGCGCAAGAGGCAGCTGAGACTCGGCCAGACCCGAGCGCTGCTGCCCAGCGCTGGGGCCGCCCATGGCGGCGGGCCAGCAACCCAGACGGGCGCGCCTATGGCGGCGCCTCGGCAAACGCGCCAGGCGGTGCCGAGGCGACCGCTGGGGACAGGCAGGCGGGGCGACTGACACAGACGTCGGCTAGAGACGGTGCTGGGCACGACACCCCCATGACGCCGAGGGCCGCAGCGCCAGCGAGTGCCCCCCCGCCGACGCCCCCGATAGGTCGGTCGCCGAAGCGGCCCGCGGAGGAAGGGGGGCAACCGAGGCACTCTTGCGAGGGCCCGAGTTAGCGGAGTAGCAGCTGAGCACTGTGATGACGTTCGTTCTGACTTCCTGCAGATCTTCAGGGGCGTGGATGTCCCTGGTCCCCACGATGCGTCGGACTCGCAGTTGATCGAGGCTTCCACCGAACGGGCCCTCGACGGCCTGAAGCAGCA
>CAUYUJ010015871.1:425000-467500 GCA_963575745.1 Prorocentrum cordatum
GTCTTGCGCGCGCGAATGTCCACTTTACCTTATTTTTTGCAAGGGATTATTGAAATTTGATTATGTTAGAACAAGAAAAAGTAGCTCGCGCGAGCTCATGTAACATAAATGTTGAAAAACCATTGGTTTTGTGGGATTCGGACAGCGCGCGCGGAAGGACATTTTGACAATTTTTTCTTAAAAAACCATTGGGTTTTTGATGTTTTTATGTTAAAATCGTTACGAAACCTAAGGTTTTGGAAGGATTTCGTCTTGCGCGCACGAATGTCCACTTTACCTTATTTTTTGCAAGGGATTCTTGCAATTTGATCAAGTAAGAACAAGAATTTTCATTTTCTATTGTTTTTTGCAAGGGAAAACGGCGTCAACAAAACAACCGGATCCGGACATAATCCACTTTTCTGAAGCTTTCGCGAAAAAATGATGAAAATGTAGCTGCGGCCTAGGCGCGGCGCAGAGGTCGCGCACCAGGGGTCCCAACAATAATAATTCTTTAGAAGGAATAATATTCAACAGCAACAGCCATAACACTCCGCACTGCAAACCTCACTTCAGCCAAGCGCCCAGGGACAGTTAATGACAGTTCGGCCCCTCACTCTGATTTTTAGGAAAAGGAATGGAGCAGGAGGAGGAGCAGGAGCAGGAGGAGGAGGAGGAGAGAGCATCAGGAGTGGATCGGGGTTGAGAAAAAGATGTCTTCGTAAGCGGCTTGTTTTAGTAGATTCCAGGAAGTAGAGGAAATGTATCGAATCGCCCATCGGGGTCGGAGGGTCGCGCCGAATCGCCCATGCATTGGCGATGCGACTCGATGTGGAGCCCTAGTTTCCTGCACGGCGAATTCGCCGATGCATCGGCGATGCGGTACGACTGTCCCGCAACATCTCCGTACTCGGGCCCTCCTTGGGAGGGCCTCCAGCGGACGTGAGAGTGATATCAGCATGTTTGGGTTTAGGGTTTTCGGAGACGGTCGTCGTTCGGCTCGATTTTGTGAGGCATGGGCCCACCTCAGGGTCAGTTTCGTGCCAGTTCCGTACTGGGTCTCTGTTGGCGGTCTGGGGCCCAGCACCCAACTACCTCCGGATGCCGAGAATTGTGGAAAACCTCTGGCCCGAATCCCCCGAGTTTCGAAAGTTCTGGAGTGCGTGCCTGCTCGCACGTCCCCGCCCTGCTTGCTCGCACGCGGGCGAGAGCGGCACCAGCAGCGATGACCCCACACACCGGACGGACCGATTTCTCCATCCGCGGGCCCCAGAGCCAGGTCTCCGATATTTCGTCAGGCGCCGCATCGCCGAAACGTCGGCGATGCGGATCGATGTGGAGCCCGACTTTCTCCACGCAGACGGCGGCGATGAATCGCCGACGTCGCCGATGCAACGGCGATGCATCTGCGATGCATGGGCGATGCGGCGCGATATTTCCGACCCCACCTACTCGGACCCCAGTGGGGAAGCCTTTACCGGAGACTTCGACCCCTTACCTGAGGACAGCTCTCCGTCCAGGATCCATCCTTGTTTGCCTCGGGGCCGCCCCCCGCGCGCTCGCCGCAGCCCTGCTGCGTGCGAGTGCCCTCCCGCGCCAGGCTCCCCTCTCTCCGCGGCCGGCCTCCTCGCCCTCCTCGCCCCCTCTTGCATGCGGGTTATGTCGCGACGCCGTGCCCCGGTCTCGCCCCGACGCGCCTGCGGGTCGCCTCTGCCGCGCTGCGACGCAAAGAGTTTGCCTCGGGGTCCGGAGACGGCCCCCAGAAGCCGGGACGGACAGGGCACGCGGGGATCGCTGGGCCGGGGCACGCCGGGACCTCGTGGACGGGAAGCACATGCACATCCACGGCCTCGCGGGCCAGGCCCCAGTGCCGCGATCCCGTCGCTGCGGCGCGTTTTGTTCGCGGATGCCCCCCGCGCGGGACCGTTACCGTATCCATGCCACCGCGTATCCACGGGATCGCGCGGGGTTCCCTTTTCATTACCGCAGGTCTAAATTCGCTTTAGGAATGCCCAAACTGACCATACCCAAAACGACCATCCAAAACTAGCGCAGGCATGCTTGGAATCCTTAGCGCACGCACGCCCCAGCGAAACGATAAGATGCATGTTCGAAACGATTAGATGCCAACGTACACTTCTCACGCACGTCCAGCGACCCACACGCCCACCTTACGCCTGCAAGCCCAATTGGCCTCCCAGAGCCTTCAAACAATCAAGGGGAGCCCAAGGATCGTGCTTAGGAACTCTGACTGCGAGCCCAGAACCCCGACGTCATGATTTTGTGAAATTTTGTCGACCCCCAGAGGTCTCGACCCATTCCTCGGGACTGGTTTTTCATCCTGAGTGGTTTTTTGTTGATGGTTCCAGGGACTTGGCAAGGGCCCCCCCCCAGGCAACCTTTCCGCCGTGATGTTTTGTCATTCCTCGAGGGGGGGTTAGGGAAGGCGTGAGTGTGGAGAATTTCGCCGCTCGTGGGAGACCGGGGCGATGGCGCCCAGACGATGGCGGCGGCGGCGACGGCGACGAGCTGGCGGCCGCGCCCGCCGCTCCCGCATGCCCAGGCACGCGGCCACGCGAGACGCAGGACCCTTCCGCCGTGGAGCGGCGGCAGAGAGGGCACAGCTCGGGCCGGACGGGAGGGTGCGACGACATCTGCTGCATGCAGCTGGCTTCCGTCCCGCCGCCGGAGGCCCAGGCCTCGATACACGGGTCGAATAATAAAGCCCCAGCAGTGCCCCAGCAGTGCCCAATACGGATCGAATAATAAAGCCATATATTGCGGCCTTGCGGCTGCTTACGCCGAGGCTTCTCCAGGGAGAGTAGGTCCGAATCGGCTGACGGCCGCGCTGTGTCGAGGCCAATTGGCCCGAAGACGACCAAGTTCTAGGTGCCAGATGCAAATGTTCCAGGTGCCACATAGGGCGGTTTAGGTTTACCTCCCGTCACAAGGAAGCGCCAGGAAAGACTTACCCGGCATCGTGATCCTCTACGCATCCGGGCGCAGTTACGTGAGCTGATTTTCTGCCCTACCTTTTTGCTATCCTCTATCCTACAGCCTCACGTCCCCCCCGACCAGCCCTCGGCCGGCCTCGCGCGAGGATCAAAGCGTTCCCCAGCCCCCTCGAGTCACGAAAAAGAGCACGAAAGAGGTTGTTACATTTATTTTCACCCTCGGGGGCCCCTTACCGGGCCTCGGGGCCAACGACTCAGGATGAAAAGCCAGTCCCTAGGGAATGGCTCGAGACCTCTGAGGGTCGACGTTACGCAAAATCATGACGTCTGGGGGCTGGGTTTTCGGCTACTGTCAGAGCCCCGAGTGATCCGGGCAGGTGGTGGCCAGAGATCACTCATGACTCGGACTTCCCGCTTTCGCACAGGAGTTGCCCCAGGTTGCGCTCAGTTCGAGCTTTCCCGGATCACACTCTGCCCCGCGTAGATGTTGTTCAGCACCATCTCTTGAAACAGGAGTCATTCCAGATCAAGCGGTTCCAGGGTTTTCCCGGACCGCGTGTGGGATTTTGGGGCACCAAGCAGGGCCCTGCCCGGACCAGGTCTCTCCCTGAGAACATTCGGGTGCCCGAGGGAAGATTTGATGACCATGATCAAGTTGGCGCGGGATCCGATCTTGGTCATGGCCCTGGCCAGCCGCCGCCGAGTCGCGAGGACGATCCACGAGTCACCGACGACCAAGCTTGCCGATGACCAATCCTCTAGATTTTTGGTGTACCACACCCTCCCCCGCCCCAGTCATATTCCACCGCCCGGGGCCACCCTCAGTTTGCAAAATCCACGCCCCAGGGGAATCAGCTTGTATACCAGACCCACTTCCAGGACCCTCGCCCGCACCCCCAGGGCTTTTGGGCACAATATGCACACTCTTCGGGCGGAACCGAGACTCGCGCCGACGCTTCTGCGCTCCGTCTCGGCCGTGGTCCCCGTCTCCTCTCCCTCCGTCTGCGCGTGCGGCCCTCGGGCCGGTGCTGCCGCACCGCGCGCAGCAGTCGGAAGGCTGCGCTCCAAGGGCCAGTCCTATCGCAGGGGGGGGGGTCTTTCCTGCCTGCGGCCAGCGGCTCGAGGAGGCGGTCCAGGCCCAGGCCCTCTCGAGTGGTGAAGAAACCTGACCTGACAGGAACGGGAAGCGAGTGCTCGAACGTTCGTGGCAGGTGTGGCAGCACATGGGGACGTCAAAACTGGAACGCTTGTGCGAACAGGAGGGGGCTGCGCGGTGCCCGAGTCAAGGATCCCTCGAAAATATACGACGCTTGCGCTCCCGAGGCGCAGATCCCTCGTAAAGTACACGCGATACGCGCCCCCGAGGCCACGACCCATTGCAAAGTACTCTGGGTTCATGCCTCGGCGACCAGGACCCACAGAAGTGCAGCCAGATTCACGCCCTGGAACCGCTATTACTTGTATTGTGCGCAAGCGGTCAGTTACCACGCGGCCCCCGCATCCACATTCAAGATCCCGAGCTATCCGCCGTCCCCTTGGGGTTCGGTCCGGCTGGCTTGCAGGGGGGGGGTCTGGTTAAACGGACTAGATCCCTCACCCCTCCCAGGAATGCCCAGGATGCCTCCGGCCGTCTCTGGCCACTCCAAGATGCTCCAAGACGGCCCATTATATTTTGAATACGACCGGCGATAACCCCAAGACGGTCCAAGAGGCCTGTAACATGAAGCCCTCTTGGATCCCTCTGGCGCCGTTTTCGGGCCCTCTTGAGCTGTCTTGGGGCTGTGTAACCCGAATTCGGGATAAGGAGATGGAAAATCTAGTGACCTTCGGTCCATCCCGCCACCGTGCCGGGGTATTGAGAATGAGACGAAGTGAAAGTTCGTTGGGCTCTCTTGGGAGGCTTCTCGCGGGCCGTTTCGGGTCCTCTTGGGGCCTCTTTTGGGCCTCTTGGGGGCCTTTTGGGGCGTCTTGGGGGCCTCTCGGGGGCCTCTTGGGACCTCTTGGGCGCCTCCTGGGGCCTCCTAGGGCCGTCTTTGGGCGGGTGCTCCGATTTTCGATTCGGGCTCACCCTCTTGGGCCCCTCTTGGGGCCCTCGTGGGCCTTCTTGGGAGCCTCTTGGGCCGTCTTGGCGCCCTCTTCGGCCGTCTTGGGCGCCTCTTGAGAGTCTCTTGGGCCGTCGCGGGTCGGTCTTGGGGGACTCTTGGACCGTCTTCGACGCCGTGAAGACGAGAAAATCGTATATACTAAAATATACGTTTTCCCATCGGAATTTGACGATTTTGGCCTCTTGGGCCCTCTTGGGGGTGCTCTTGGAGGCCTCTGGGGCCGTCATGCGGGCCCCCTGGAGCCGTCCTGTGGCCTTCTAGGGACCCTCTTGGGCGCTCCAAGAGCGATCTGAACACAAAGGCGGCCTGGAGCCAACGCCAACTCCATTTTTTAGAGGATGTCCCGAGCGAAACGGCCAATTTAGAAACCTGACCTGACAAGAACGGGAAGCAAATGTTCGAACGTTCGTTGCAGGTGTGGCATCACATGGGGACGTCAAAACTGGAACGCTTGTGCGAACAGGAGGGGGCTGCGCGGTGCCCGAGTCAAGGATCGCTCGAAAATATACGACGCTTGCGCTCCCGAGGCGCAGATCCCTCGTAAAGTACACGCGATACGCGCCCCCGAGGCCACGACCCATTGCAAAGTACTCTGGGTTCATGCCTCGGCGACCAGGACCCACAGAAGTGCAGCCAGATTCACGCCCTGGAACCGCTATTACTTGTATTGTGCGCAAGCGGTCAGTTACCACGCGGCCCCCGCATCCACATTCAAGATCCCGAGCTATCCGCCGTCCCCTTGGGGTTCGGTCCGGCTGGCTTGCAGGGGGGGGGTCTGGTTAAACGGACTAGATCCCTCACCCCTCCCAGGAATGCCCAGGATGCCTCCGGCCGTCTCTGGCCACTCCAAGATGCTCCAAGACGGCCCATTATATTTTGAATACGACCGGCGATAACCCCAAGACGGTCCAAGAGGCCTGTAACATGAAGCCCTCTTGGATCCCTCTGGCGCCGTTTTCGTGCCCTCTTGAGCTGTCTTGGGGCTGTGTAACCCGAATTCGGGATAAGGAGATGGAAAATCTAGTGACCTTCGGTCCATCCCGCCACCGTGCCCGGGTATTGAGAATGAGACGAAGTGAAAGTTCGTTGGGCTCTCTTGGGAGGCTTCTCGCGGGCCGTTTCGGGTCCTCTTGGGGCCTCTTTTGGGCCTCTTGGGGGTCTTTTGGGGCGTGTTGGGGGCCTCTCGGGGGCCTCTTGGGACCTCTTGGGCGCCTCCTGGGGCATCCTAGGGCCGTCTTTGGGCGGGTGCTCCGATTTTCGATTCGGGCTCACTCTCTTGGGCCCCTCTTGGGGCCCTCGTGGGCCTTCTTGGGAGCCGCTTGGGCCGTCTTGGCGCCCTCTTCGGCCGTCTTGGGCGCCTCTTGAGAGTCTCTTGGGCCGTCGCGGGTCGGTCTTGGGGGACTCTTGGACCGTCTTCGACGCCGCGAAGACGAGAAAATCGTATATACTAAAAGTATAAGTTTTCCCATTGGAATTTGACGATTTTGGCCTCTTGGGCCCTCTTGGGGGTGCTCTTGGAGGCCCCTGGGGCCGTCATGCGGGCCCCCTGGAGCCGTCCTGTGGCCTTCTAGGGACCCTCTTGGGCGCTCCAAGAGCGATCTGAACACAGGCGGCCTGGAGCCAACGCCAACTCCATTTTTTAGAGGATGTCCCGAGCGAAACGGCCAATTTAGAAACCTGACCTGACAAGAACGGGAAGCGAATGTTCGAACGTTCGTTGCAGGTGTGGCATCACATGGGGACGTCAAAACTGGAACGCTTGTGCGAACAGGAGGGGGCTGCGCGGTGCCCGAGTCAAGGATCGCTCGAAAATATACGACGCTTGCGCTCCCGAGGCGCAGATCCCTCGTAAAGTACACGCGATACGCGCCTCCGAGGCCACGACCCATTGCAAAGTACTCTGGGTTCATGCCTCGGCGACCAGGACCCACAGAAGTGCAGCCAGATTCACGCCCTGGAACCGCTATTACTTGTATTGTGCGCAAGCGGTCAGTTACCACGCGGCCCCCGCATCCACATTCAAGATCCCGAGCTATCCGCCGTCCCCTTGGGGTTCGGTCCGGCTGGCTTGCAGGGGGGGGGTCTGGTTAAACGGACTAGATCCCTCACCCCTCCCAGGAATGCCCAGGATGCCTCCGGCCGTCTCTGGCCACTCCAGGATGCTCCAAGACGGCCCATTATACTTTGAATACGACCGGCGATAACCCCAAGACGGTCCAAGAGGCCTGTAACATGAAGCCCTCTTGGATCCCTCTGGCGCCGTTTTCGTGCCCTCTTGAGCTGTCTTGGGGCTATGTAAGCCGAAGTCGGGACAAGGATATGGAAAATCTAGTGACCTTCGGTCCATCCCGCCACCGTGCCCGGGTATTGAGAATGAGACGAAGTGAAAGATCGCTGGGCTCTCTTGGGAGGCTTCTCGCGGGCCGTTTCGGGTCCTCTTGGGGCCTCTTTTGGGCCTCTTGGGGGTCTTTTGGGGCGTGTTGGGGGCCTCTCGGGGGCCTCTTGGGACCTCTTGGGCGCCTCCTGGGGCATCCTAGGGCCGTCTTTGGGCGGGTGCTCCGATTTTCGATTCGGGCTCACTCTCTTGGGCCCCTCTTGGGGCCCTCGTGGGCCTTCTTGGGAGCCGCTTGGGCCGTCTTGGCGCCCTCTTCGGCCGTCTTGGGCGCCTCTTGAGAGTCTCTTGGGCCGTCGCGGGTCGGTCTTGGGGGACTCTTGGACCGTCTTCGACGCCGCGAAGACGAGAAAATCGTATATACTAAAAGTATAAGTTTTCCCATTGGAATTTGACGATTTTGGCCTCTTGGGCCCTCTTGGGGGTGCTCTTGGAGGCCCCTGGGGCCGTCATGCGGGCCCCCTGGAGCCGTCCTGTGGCCTTCTAGGGACCCTCTTGGGCGCTCCAAGAGCGATCTGAACACAAAGGCGGCCTGGAGCCAACGCCAACTCCATTTTTTAGAGGATGTCCCGAGCGAAACGGCCAATTTAGAAACCTGACCTGACAAGAACGGGAAGCGAATGTTCGAACGTTCGTTGCAGGTGTGGCATCACATGGGGACGTCAAAACTGGAACGCTTGTGCGAACAGGAGGGGGCTGCGCGGTGCCCGAGTCAAGGATCGCTCGAAAATATACGACGCTTGCGCTCCCGAGGCGCAGATCCCTCGTAAAGTACACGCGATACGCGCCTCCGAGGCCACGACCCATTGCAAAGTACTCTGGGTTCATGCCTCGGCGACCAGGACCCACAGAAGTGCAGCCAGATTCACGCCCTGGAACCGCTATTACTTGTATTGTGCGCAAGCGGTCAGTTACCACGCGGCCCCCGCATCCACATTCAAGATCCCGAGCTATCCGCCGTCCCCTTGGGGTTCGGTCCGGCTGGCTTGCAGGGGGGGGGTCTGGTTAAACGGACTAGATCCCTCACCCCTCCCAGGAATGCCCAGGATGCCTCCGGCCGTCTCTGGCCACTCCAGGATGCTCCAAGACGGCCCATTATACTTTGAATACGACCGGCGATAACCCCAAGACGGTCCAAGAGGCCTGTAACATGAAGCCCTCTTGGATCCCTCTGGCGCCGTTTTCGTGCCCTCTTGAGCTGTCTTGGGGCTATGTAAGCCGAAGTCGGGACAAGGATATGGAAAATCTAGTGACCCTCGGTCCATCCCGCCACCGTGCCGGGGTATTGAGAATGAGACGAAGTGAAAGATCGCTGGGCTCTCTTGGGAGGCTTCTCGCGGGCCGTTTCGGGTCCTCTTCGGTGGGCGGACAAGAAGTGTCCACGCTTGTCGCGCCAAGACAACTCGTCGTCAAATCACGTCGAACGAATATGTATACCCCCCTTTCCCATAACCCCAAGACGGTCCAAGAGGCCTGTAACATGAAGCCCTCTTGGATCCCTCTGGCGCCGTTTTCGTGCCCTCTTGAGCTGTCTTGGGGCTATGTAAGCCGAAGTCGGGACAAGGATATGGAAAATCTAGTGACCCTCGGTCCATCCCGCCACCGTGCCGGGGTATTGAGAATGAGACGAAGTGAAAGATCGCTGGGCTCTCTTGGGAGGCTTCTCGCGGGCCGTTTCGGGTCCTCTTCGGTGGGCGGACAAGAAGTGTCCACGCTTGTCGCGCCAAGACAACTCGTCGTCAAATCACGTCGAACGAATATGTATACCCCCCTTTCCCCCAACTCAAAGTTGGCGGGGTTAGGCGGCAGGCCGCGCGCCAGGGACAAAATGTGAACACTTCAACTTTGGGTTTTGGGGGGGAGGGGTGCGAGGCAAGTGCATCATGCTGTTGCGGTTGTTATCACGTCGCAGTGTCTTGCCGCCCTGGGTGTGGACACTTTTTGTCCGGGCACCGTCCGGGTTAGATGTGTTTGGTGGTTTCATGGTGTTGTCGTGCTTACATGTGTGCGTGCATTTGAGTGTGTGTTGGTGCGTGCTTATGCGCCCAGCACGACGCGCAATTCGATGACGATGTGCGCGTATACGGAACCACGGGACACCCGCGGGACCACCGCGGGACAACCCATGGGACAACCCGCGGGACCACCACGGGACAACCCACGGGGCAGCCCTTGGGATAACCGTGGGACTACCCACGGGACAGCCACGGGACAACCTACATGGCCACTTCGAGAGAGGGTCTGGGGGCCCACCACCGTCTGGCTCAAATCACGAGGCCGACGCCGGGCTCCACCGACGAGTCTTGCGACTCCGTCTCACACCGCGCTTTTTCCCAACGCACCCATGGGCGGCTCGCACGCTGGCGCGTCGAACCTTAGCCAGCGGGACGTTGACCGCCCTCACAGTCACAGCCCCAGCTGGAACAATCAGCCACTGCCTACCCGCTTAGGCGCGCGATCGCGCTTCCCCCCCCGCCGTCGCCTCCGACGGCGCGGAACTGGTATAACTGGGTAGATCTGGTCATAGAACTGGTCATAAAACTGGCCCATTAAAAATAGGGTCCGGCCTAGAACTGGTCGCATTTAGACGAAGAATTATTGATATTATTTTTTCTTTAATTGGACCGACCAGTTCTAGGCCGCACCCTATTTTTAATGGACCAGTTCTATGATCAGTCCTATGACCAGTTCTATCAGTTCTATCCAGCGGTGCCAGCCTCCCTGTGGATTCCGCCGCCCTCACTCCGACTCCCTTTACCTCCCCCGCACTCCTCCCTCCCCCTCCGCCCTCCTCCTCCTCCTCCGCATTCTTCCCCCTCCCTCCGCGCTCCTTTGGAATCATCCCTACCCCCTCCCAGTCCTCCGAACTCTTCCGCCGTCCTCCGCACCTCTCCTCCCCCCTCTCTCCGTGCTCGGGCTTTCGCGCGAAACCCACTCACATTTACGGTGCGGGCGTTGGTTAAGGAATGCGCCCACCCTGGAGGGTTCCTTAACCGATGAGGGCGGTGGCGATGCCCATGGCCGATCCACAATTGGAGGTCCACTGGCTTCGAGACCCTGGATTCCTTATCCAACGATTCCTTATCCAATGCCCTCGCCGTAGTCCGTAGCCATTTTGGCTCAAGGCCATGAACCGTCCCGACGACCGCGAGTCTTTCGGGGCGACTTCTGAGCGCGAGGGAGGTTCCGCTTTGAGGCCACCTTCCTTTCCCAAGTGTGTCAGCTGCCACTGCAGCACCTTCCAGGACCTGCGGGTCAAGTCTTCTTCTGAGTCGGCGGGTCCGCCCCCGCCGTCTCCTGCCTGCTGCTTGCCCGCAGCTGAGCAGCGCGCCCGACCGTACCAGCGATGGGGCCTAAGGCCGTGCCTGGCTTCGTCGTGTGCACGGGCTGCCGGTACCGCTGGAACTTCCGCTCGAACGCGAAGTGCTGGCTGTGCGGGATCGGGCTGGAGCTGGCGGCCTCGAAGCCTTCGCCCCGCGTTGGGGTCTGGGCGGACGGTGGCGGCGGTGGACCCCAACTCGCACATCGCGGCGGCGGCGGCGGAGGCCCACCGAAGAATGGAGCCAAGGACGGCAAGGGCGGCAAGGGCCGCGGTGCAGCCTACCGTGGTGGAGGCGGTGCAGTCTCCCGTGGCGGCGGCGGGGGTGGCGCGGGCTGCCGTGGCGGAGGCGCCTTCCCGAGGGCCCCCTGGTCGGCCCTGCCCGAGAGCGAGCTCGACGCGCTCCTCGCCTGTGGGGACCCAGCCATCGCAGCCAGGCTGCAGGAGGCGGTCCGCGAAGCGCGGAGCTATGTCGCGCCCGCGGTCGCCCCAGTGCCGAAGCCGCTCGAGCAACGTCTGGAGTCGGCCACGGCGAAGCGGATCAACCTCCAGCGCCTGCTGGATGAGGCGGCGGACGCGCTCGTGGCGGCGGAGGACCACCTCGCTGAATGCCGCGGCTGGCGTGACGAGGCTGCGGGCAGCCTCGCGGAGGCCAAGGAGGAGGAGAACGCCCTCCTGCGCCAGCGTGCCCAAGCGGCGGGCGTCGTGGGATCCCAGCCCGACGGCGCGAGGCAGCTCACCTTCAACTTTGACGCGGAGTCGTTTGACAACTTCGCCGAGCTGGAGGAGGAGGCACAGGCCGCCCTCAGGCGCCTCTGCGATGAGGGGCTCCAGATCATGCAGGGCGCGCAGGCTACGTTCGAGCGCAACTGCCAGGAGCACCAGCAGCGCATCAATCGCCAGATCGCGGAGGAGGTGGCCAAGAAGCGCAAGCGCACCGAGGAGGGGCATGCAGCAGCCGTGGCCCCTGGCACCCCCGTGCAGGGCGCGGGCGCCCCGCCGCAGCCTGCAGGGCAGGCGGCCGCCCCTGCTGCCCCCGCCGCCCCCGCCGCTGACGCTGCGCCTGGAGCTGGGACTCCCCCAGCGGCAGCGATGGAGAGCCGAGCGGCAGACGAGGCGGCCCGCCAGCGCGCTGCCGACCAGAAGGCCGCTGCGGCGGCCCCTCCACCTCCGGCTGGCGCTGCTGCTGGCAGCGGCCTGGCCCGCGCGTAGCACCCTGCTGCCGGGCGGCGGCCCCGACAGCGCGGCGCCGCCCGCCCCTGTCGGGGCTGAGGGGACAGAGGCGGCGGCGCCCAGCCGCTCAGAGGCGGCGGCGGCGCCGGGGGGTGGCCTGCCCGCCTACAAGGCGGCCAACGTGGCGACCGACGCCTGGGTCGAACTTCCCTTCATTGTGCCGCTGCTGCGCCAGGAACGGCGCGTCGGCGTCGTGCGCCACGACGCCAAGTTCGAGGCGCTCAGCAGCAGGACAGAGCCAAGCGCTGCGGCTGGCTTGGCTGGGCCCGACCGAAGGACAGGCAGTCCTCAGCCCAGCCAGGGGCCCACATGCCATAGTGGGTACCCAATTCAAGTTGACGAGGCTACGGGCGAGGGCGTGGGACCCCCTGAGGTTCGGAGCCCCAAGGCGGCGAGCAGCCGCCCGCCTGGCGGCCCCGCGGCCGCCGCGGCAACCGAGCAGCCTGCGGCCAAGCCTCGGCCTGGGCGACCGCAGGCCAAGCCCCTCCAGCTGGCCAAGCAAATCAGGCCTACGGGACCGAAGCCAACTAGCTTCGCCACGCTGAACGTCTCGACCTGGTCAGAGAAGAAGGTGGAGATGGAGCGGATCCAGGATGGAGGAGGTGACGACGTCATCCTGGCGCAGGAGAGGCGATGCGCTTATAGCCAGAAGGCGGCCAACGCCTGCTGCTGGGCCAGGAGCAACAGCTTCAGCGCCGCCTTCGGCAGCGTCCACAGCACGGGGCAGGCGGCGCAGGCGGGCTCGGAGGGCGTCGGAGTGCTGGAGTCAACGACCTGGGGCGCGGCGGCGACCGACCACGACGGGCACCAGCGCAGTGCCCGCATCCTGGCCCGAAGGGTGGCCTTCGGTGATCTCGCGGTCACGGAGGCCAGCGCCTACCTCGAGATCCCGTTCAGGAGGCTCAAGGAGTCCGTCGAGACCGCGGAGCTCCACCTGACCGACCAGTTCGGCATCTCCGAGGGTGAGTGGTACCAGGGCAGGGCCAAAGGACCCCGCTCTGTCAAGAAGAAGCTGGCGGACCAGCAGCGCAGGAAGGCGGTCAGGAAGCTCGGCCCCCTCACCAGTTGCCGCCTCCGCCTCGGGAGGATCGCCAGACAGCTCAGAGCGGCTGCTGCGGGCTGCTCACCCCCTGTGGGGCACGTAGGCTACATGAAGCACCTGGTGCAGGTGGCCAGGAGCTTGGGGCACAAGTTCGAGCAGGCGGGCAGCACCGCGTTCGAAGACAAGAAGCTCGTCTCGCTGAAAGAGGTGACCCAGGTGCCCACTGTGCAAGGGCAGGCCTTCCTGCGGGCGATCGAAAGAGCGTTGACGTCACACAGGGGCCTCCACGGCGACGGCGACTACCAGCAGGACGAGTTCGGCTGCTGCTTCGCCCTGAAGGAGGCAGCGGTCCAGGAGCACGACGCCAGGCCTGCGACTCTGTGCCAGCTCCGCGGCGAGGAGAGCGGGACCCTGGCCCGCCGCCACCGCAGGTGCCCTGCCTGGGGGGGCTGGAGGCATGGTCGCAGCCCCGCCGACTTGCTGCGAGCTGCCGAGTTGGTGGCAGAGTTCGACGGCGAGGTCGTCTTCCTGCACGCCGCCGCGGCGGAGCCCGCCCCTGGGACAGGTGGATTCAGCCCGCCGAAGTCGCAGTCCCAGGGGCGCGGCGAGTTCGCGAAGTTGCACGACGCGGAGGTGCGCGGGCCTGTCGTGTCAGCGGCTGGCAACATGCAGATGCCCGTCGCGGAGGCTGACGTTGGCGACGGCGAGGCGCAGGCAGCGGCGGCTGACGGCGGCCCCCTCCTCGCCACGGCGGCGGCCCTGGCAGCAGTGGCGGCAGCGGCCGCTTCCTGCTCGCGGCCGTCGCCCGCGAGGCGCCGCCCCGCCTCGGCCGATAGGCCCGCGGAGGTGCTGCGCCGAGCACCCCAGCGCAGGGTGCAGGTGCAGTCGAGGCGCCGCGAGGCCTCGGCGCCCGCGCCCAGCCCGCGGCGGGCGGCGGCAGCGGCGGCTTGCAGCGGCCCAGCCCCTGAGGTGGCGGCTGACGCGGCCCGTCCAGCGGGATTGAGGGTCTACGGCCACCTCATACGGGGGTCGCGCGTCGAGGGCAACGGCTCCGAGCCCCCCCTGGTCTGCTCAGCGTGCTGGGGGCACTGCCGCCTCCCCAGGTGCGCGCATCGCGGCCTGGCCATGCCGTGTGGGGCCAGCGCGGCGGCTGGGCAGCCCACGTCCCTGAGGGGCTCCCGAGCCCAGGCGCGGACGGACTTCGCACGGGGCACCCTGCCTGCGTCCAAGGATCCGTTCGCGCCGCTGGCCCCGCCGATGGAGAGCACGCGCCTATGCTGGGCGACGGCGCTCCAGGCCAGGCTGGGCCACGGGGCGGAGGAGCAGGCGCTCGCGGCGGCGCCCGTGCCATCGCAGCGGCAGCCTGCGGCCGCCCCGCCCCCGCCACCTGCGGCTGGCGATGGGGGCCAGGCGGCTGCGCCGCCGTGCGCCGCGGCGCCGCGGCGCCTGGTCGCGGCGGCCCCGCGGGCGGAGGCCGAAGAGCCGCGGCAGGTCCGCCCAGGGCTCGAGGGCGCCCTCTGCGCCCGCGGCTTCGCAGTTGCTGCGGCGGCCCGCGGGCGCGAGAGAGCCGCGGGGTCGGCGGCCGCCCGCGCACGCCGCGCGGCGGGGCTAGCCGCGCGCTGATTGGAGAATTTATGCATGAAACCGCCGAGCCCGCTCGGCGCCCACATAGATAAAAAAATGCCCTCGCCGTATTGTAGCACCGATCAAGAGCATAAGAACCACGGTGGGCTGGCAAAAAGTGTCCACACTTGTCGCGCCAAGACAACTCGTCGTCAAATCACGTCGAACGAATATGTATACCCCCCTTTCCCCCAACTCAAAGTTGGCGGGGTTAGGCGGCAGGCCGCGCGCCAGGGACAAAATGTGGACACTTCAACTTTGGGTTTTGGGGGGGAGGGGTGCGAGGCAAGTGCATCATGCTGTTGCGGTTGTTATCACGTCGCAGTGTCTTACCGCCCTGGGTGTGGACACTTTTTGTCCGGGCACCGTCGGGGCTTCTTTTGGGCCTCTTGGGGGCTTTTTGGGGCGTCTTGGGGGCCTCTCGGGGGCCTCTTGGGACCTCTTGGGCGCCTCCTGGGGCCTCCTAGGGCCGTCTTTGGGCGGGTGCTCCGATTTTCGATTCGGGCTCACTCTCTTGGGCCCCTCTTGGGACCCTCGTGGGCCTTCTTGGGAGCCGCTTGGGCCGTCTTGGCGCCCTCTTCGGCCGTCTTGGGCGCCTCTTGAGAGTCTCTTGGGCCGTCGCGGGTCGGTCTTGGGGGACTCTTGGACCGTCTTCGACGCCGTGAAGACGAGAAAGTCGTATATATTAAACATATACGTTTTTCCCATAGGAATTTGACGATTTTGGCCTCTTGGGCCCTCTTGGGCTCTTGGGGGTGCTCTTGGAGGCCTCTGGGGCCGTCATGCGGGCCCCCTGGAGCCGTCCTGTGGCCTTCTAGGGACCCTCTTGGGCGCTCCAAGAGCGATCTGAACACAAAGGCGGCCTGGAGCCAACGCCAACTCCATTTTTTAGAGGATGTCCCGAGCGAAACGGCCAATTTAGAAATCCGCCAACGCCCGGCCGCGATGCAACCTGACCGGACAAGAACGGGAAGCGTCCTTTTGTCCCCTGGGCTTATGAGATATTCCACGTTTTTAGTACGGCATACCACAGCAGTGCCACGTACCACTGCCGTGCTCCTTTGGGGTCTGCCGTGCTCCTGTGGAGTTTGCCGTGCGAACGTGTGGTCTGCCGTGCTCCTGTGTGGTCTGGCGTGCTCCTGTATGGTCTGCCGTGCTCTTGTGTGGTTTGCCGTGCTCCTGTGTGGTCTGCCGTGTTCCCGTGGGGTCTGCCGTGCTCCTGTGGCGTCTGCCGTGCTCCTGTGTGGTCAGCCGTGCTCCTTTGTGGTCTGCCGTGCTCCTGTGTGGTCTGCCGTGCTCCTGTGTGGCCTGCCGTGCTCTTGTGTGGTCTGTCGTGCTCCTGTTGGTCTGGCGTGCTCTTCTGTGGTCTGCCGTGATCCTATGGGGTCTGCCGTTGTTCGGCCGTCTTGAGGGCACTCTTAGGGCATAGTCTGCCGTGCTCCTCGTCTTGGTCTGCCGTGCTCCTCGTCTTGGTCATCCTTTCCGTCGTCTTGAGGGCGCTCTTGGTGCCTGGTCTGCCGTGCTCCTCGTCTTGGTCTGCCGTGCTCCTCTCGGTTCCTAAGCCTGGTCTGCCGTGCTCCTCGTCTTGGTCTGCCGTGCTCCTCTCGGTTCCTTCCTGTGGTCTGCCGTGCTCCTGTGTGGAGCAGGGCAGACCACAGGAGCAAGGCAGACCACACAGGAGCACGGTCCGTAGCCATTTTGGCTCAAGCCTGCTCGGGCGCGCGCGCGCAGCGTGTGCTTGGGAGCGATGGCGACGGGAGGGGACCCTCCGCGGTTCCCCCGCTCGCGCGGCGAGCGCAGCGAGGCTGCGCGGCGAGCCCGTGCCGCGGCCGACGCGGCCGTGCGGCACGCCCGCGCGCGCGCCGGCGAGCTGGAGAAGGAGGTCGCGCGCCTCAGGGAGGTCATCGCGGGCCTCGCGGGTGGCGTGCCTGCTGCCGAGCCTGGCTCGTGGCAGGACAGGGAGGCGGCCGCGCGGCCCGCCCTGATCCTGGCCGCTGGCGGCCGGCCCGTGCCAGGGACCGTGAGATTCCGCCGGAACACGGCCTTGCACGCGGCTCGTGCGCCTGCAGCGGGGTTTGCGGCGGCACCGCGGGCTGGCTTGGCCTGGGCCGCGGCGGGTCCGCGCCTTGGAGGCGTGCTCGGCCGGGGGGCGGCGGCCGCCGTCGTGTGCGAGGTCGAGATCTGCGAGTGCGAGGTGCCCGCGCGGCCCTCCCCTCCGGCCCCGCCGCGACGTGAGCTGCCAGAGGCGGCCGACGCGAGGCGCACGCCGCTTAGCTCCGCGCTCTCGGAGCAGCTCGGCTTGCTGCAGGGCGCCCTGGCGAAGCTGTCTGGGCGGAAGGGCGCGCTCCAGGAGGGCGCCGAGCTCACGGTCGAGCTGGAAGCGCTCCCGCAGCGGCTGTGCGCGCTGGAGGACACCGCCGAGCCCAAGGCCGTACTGGAGTCGCTCTCGGAGCAGCTTTGCTCGCTGGCGGGCGACGCGGCGGCGGTGTCCGAGCGGCAGGGCGCGTTCGAGGAGGGCGCGGAGCCTAGGGGCGAGATGCAGGTGCTCTCGCAGCGGCGCTGCGCGCTGGTGCATTCTACCGAGGCCGAGGCCGAGATGAAGGCGCTTTCGGAGCAGCTTGCCCCGCCGAAGGGAGACGTGGCGGCGTTGTCCGAGCGGCAGGGCGCGCTCGCGGAGGGCGCCGAGCCCACGGTCGAGCTGGAGGCGCCCTCGGGGCGGCTGGGCGCGCTGGAGGAGGGCGCCGAGCCCACGGTCGAGCTGCCGGTCGACCTGGCGGCGCTGTCCGTTCGGCAGGGCGCGCTCGAGGAGGGCGCCGAGGCCAGGGGCGAGCTGGAGGTGCTCTTGCAGCGGCCGTGCGCGCAGGAGGCGACCTCCGAGCAGCTGGTCTCGCAGAAGGGCGACCTGGCGGCGCTGTCCGAGCGGCAGGGAGCGCTGGAGGAGGGCACCGAGCCCAAGGGCGAGCGGGAGGTGCTCTCTAAGCCGGCCTCCCGCCACGCGTTCAGCGAGAGCTTGTTTTACTTCCTGGACGATTTCTCGGTGGCGGCGGTGCTGTGCGTGGCCATTGGGCCCAAGACGGGAGTTGAGGCACTCCTGAGCTCGGCCGAGGCCCGCTTTCTCGGCGTCCGCCCCAGCACTGCAGGCTGGCCAGATGCCGAGGAGCGTGAGCGTATCCTCGAAAGCCGCCTGCAGGTCGTCCAGTTTGCGTGCGGACGCTAATTCCGTTTGCTCCGTGCGTTCGCATTTCTTGTATTTGTATGTGTACGTGAGCTATCAACCGGTGCAGCTTCGCTGCTTGCCTTGCGTGCGGACGCTAATTCCGTTTGCTCCGTGCATTCGCATTTCTTGTATTTGAATGTGTACGTGAGCTCTTCTGTGCAGCTTCGCTGCTTCTGCTTGCCTCTCGGCACTGCCCGCCCCCGTGGCCCCGGGGCCCAGGCGCCCCCGTTGGCCCTGGCGGGCGTCTGGCGCTCCGCGCCCCCCCTGCGGTGGCCCCTTTCGGGCCCCCAGGGCTGGCCCTTGAGGCCCTGGGGCCAATGGGCTCCGTGGGCCTCGGGCTTCTTTTAGCCTTCATAGGCCCCGCACGACACGACACACAGGAGCACGGCAGACCACACCTCGATTTTAGGAGGATGTCTCGAGCGAAATGGCCGTGGTCTGCCGTGCTCCACACGGGAGCACGGCAGACCACGGCAGACCACCTGCTCATGTTCTGAGGACTTCCCGATCGAAAACGCCTTTTTTGACATAAAAGGTTCTAAAACACCTCTGTCGGCATCTCATTTTTTCGAGGATGTCTCGAGCTTGACGCTCATTTTTCATGCATAACAAAAATTTTTGATATTTTTCAACATCCCGTTTTTTTGAGGATGTCTCGAGCGAAACCGTCATTTTTGACATACGACGTCTTAAACGATAGCCTCGAGCACGGCAGACCACCTGCTCATTTTCTGAGGACGTCCCGATCGAAAACGCCTTTTTTTGACATAAAAGGTTCTAAAACACCTCTGTCGGCATCTCATTTTTTCGAGGATGTCTCGAGCGAAACGCTCATTTTTCATGCATAACAAAAATTTTTAATATTTTTCAACATCCCGATTTTTTGAGGATGTCTCGAGCGAAACCCTCATTTTTGACATACGACGTCTTAAACGATAGCCTCCAACACCTCGATTTTTCGAGGATGTCTCGAGCGAAATGGCCATTTTGGGGAATCCGCCAACGAACGGCGCCGTGCGCCCCCGCAACCCATAGATATAAAGATATATATATATATATATATTTACACAAGGATTCAGCCAGAACGTCCCGCTTGCTTCTCGTACCTCGAAGACGCTTCCCGTCATCCGGAGCCCCATATACAGGTTTGTCCTTAAGAAAAACGGTCCACGCTCCTCGTTCCTCGTGCGCGCTTCCCGTCATCCGCCGACCGACCTTGTCGGCGTGTGGAAGATGCTTTTCCGTTCGTCGTGAACGTCGTCGTCGTCGTCGCCGTCGTCGTCGTCGTCGTCGTCGTCGTCGCCGTCGTCGTCGTCGTCGTCGTCGTCGTCGTCGTCGTCGATGCTCTTCCGTTCGTCGTCGTCGTCGTCGTCGTCGTCGTCGTCGTCGTCGTCGTCGTCGCCCTCCCCTCAGGCGCGCCAGCCAAAGCGAAACCGAAACGAAATCGAGCAACGTCGTAGCTGAGTCGAAGGCAAAGCGAAATTGAGCAACGTCGTAGCTGAGTCGAAGGGAAGCCCTTCCCTTTGATCCCTTCCCCGCCGGGGGGGGTGGGGGGTCCCGGGGGGTGTCCCAGGGGGGTGTCCCGGGGGGGGGGTCCCGGGGGGAGGGGGCAGATACGCATCCCCCCCGGGATGTCCCGGGACCTAGAAAAGCCCCCAGACTGGCCAAGAGTGCCCCAAGAGGCTTCCAAGACGGCTCCAGAGGGCCCCGAATCGCCGAACCATCGGTCGAAGACGCCAGAGTAGCCTCCAGACGGCCCATGAGATTGCCAAGACGCTCCAGGTGGTCTCCAATAGCACTCCAAAGAGGGCACGAAGAGGGAAAATTCAATGATTTCCCTAAAGTTTTTGACAGATTTTGGCGTTCTCGCCGTTTCAACTTGCCGACGCTCCAAGACGGCCCCAGATGCCCCTAAGATTGCCGCAAGATTGCCCAAGAGCCCTCAAGAGAGCCCCCAAATGACCCAAGAGAGCCTCAAGACCGCCCAAGATGCCTCCAAGATGGCCCCAGAGGCTCCCCAAACGGTTCCAACAGGGTGCCCAGACGGGGGGCCCGACGAGCCCTCGGCGACAGAGGCTCCCAGGAAGCCCCAAGATGCCCCCAAGAGGCCACCACGAGACCCCCAACAGGCCCCCAGGAAGCCCCAAGAGGCCCCCCCCGCCACATTAGAGAACGCATGGGTCGCCCTCCAGGATCGGCGGCACCTGCCTCAAGGCCTTCGCAATCACGACTCTATCTTTTCAGCCTTTGGGGGCCTATGCCGAGCCTGGGGACAGTAAGAAGTCGACTCGGGATTAAAAAAACGGTCCCAGGGACTGGGTCGAGACCTCTCGGGGTCGACGTTATGATAGTTGAAAGAAGCATGGCATCCGGGGGGCTGGAGGGAGGGCCTCGGCTTCGCGGGTAGAAGCCCGCGGGAGTGATCGTTGCTGTGTCCAAGAGGTGGATGTACTGCTGGGAGGGTGGGCCCCCTATGCGCACCAAATATTTCTCCGTTGCAAAAGTCAGTAATGTTTTTTGGGGACTTCGATCTGAGAAGGGCTGCGTCCGTTACTTCTGCGTTAGCGCGAGGGCGGAGGCTGACCCCTATTTCGACCGCGCTGAGCTGGCCCTTCTTCCCCTCTAGAGTCCTAGCGGGCTGCGTCAAGGGCAGTCGGATCAAAGATCCTGGACTGTTGAGTCGGGGTCTTCATCTTGAGAATCGGACATTTCTCAAACTGACTATCCAGGCACCACAACATAACAAAAAAAACATACGGTTCTAGAAGTCTTGCCAGACGGGTGCTGCCTTTGCCAACGCAAGATGACTGCATCTCACGTACATAGCCACGCAGTTTTCGGCCGAGTATGCATCCGCGTCGCGTCGTCAGCCAGGGAGCCGAGGAACCCCAGCGGAGGAGCTCGGTAAGTGAGACGCCCCAGCACCTCACAACCGACGGAAGCGGGGGCGTCTCCACACCGAGCTCCTTCGCCGATCGGGCAACTTGGTGTACGCTTCGAGCCACTCCCGGGGCCCCTGGGCCGACCCTGGCCGCGGGCCCCCGCCGAGGCAGCACTCGTCACGAGAGTCCTGCGGGCCAGCGTCACGTGCTGACTCTCGTCACGGTCCCGATGCTCCAGCGTGCAGGCGTTGGTTGTGCCCCCCCCCCACCCCTCCCCACTCTCCACCCCCTCCCCCCAAGTCGGGCGACGAAATCTATACATATTCACCGCTCCCCACTGGCCAGGCCCACCCTGAACCCAGGAGCTGCGCATACGCCCTCCTGGCCGAGCCAGGAGGGCGAGGCGTATACACCGCTGCTGATTTGAGGATGGGCCTGGCCGGGGAGCAGTGGATATGGATAGATTTTGTCGCACGGCCCCGGGGGGGCGGTGCCTCTCCCTCCGTTCCTCTCTTTGGGGGCGCCCGTATGTCAGGTGGAACGGAGCACACAAGCAGAAATAATCGACGATTCCCACGGAAATATTGAGAATATGTGAAGTGTGCGGGGGGGGGGGCAAAGGTCCAGGCAATGTGGAGCAATATAGGGAGTATTCGGACTTGTGCTCATACATACATATAAATATACGAGATTTTCAGGCTCGCTGCGCTTCGCCTTCTAATCTTGATCCTTGCACCGATGTGTCTCTAGTGACGCTGCGGTCCAGATAGTCGTCGTCGTCGCCGCCACCGCCGCCGTCGTCGTCGTCGTCGTCGTCGTCGTCGTCGTCGAAGTTGTTTCCTGGAGCCCTCTAGGGCCGTTTTGGGACGACGATGACGACAACGACGACGACGACGACGACGACGACGAAGACGACGACGACGACGACGACGACGACGACGACGACGACGACGACGACATAAATCTGTGTGTCTGTGTCTGTGTCTGTGTCTGTGTCTGTGTCTGTGTCTGGGCCCCTTTATTAGGGCTGGGTCGCCCCTGGCGTAGTACGTGCGACGCCCGGGGGGGGGGGGGGCGTCACCCATCTCCCCACCGTAGAGGGCGGTGCGAAGCCCCTGTGGAGGGGGCGGAGTGGGCAGCGACTGGTACCACAGGCCCTTCGACAACCAGAGGTGGGCACCAGGGGCCTGCCGCCATCCTAACCTCGGAGGTGCACCACATCTCTGCCCTCCACCCCCCGTGGCTTCGCCGTGACGTTCCGCGAACTGTTATATTTCATCCTCCAACCGCTCTCCAGTGTCTCTGGCCCTCCCTGGCCCTCTGGCCCTCCCTGGCCCCCCCTGGGCCTCTGGCTCTCCCTGGGCACCAGTGCCCAGGTCCCCGTGCGCCCCTGGCCCTCCCTGGAGGCCTCCCGGGGGAGGCTTCTCGCCGCCGCGGCGGGGCCCGCCGCCGCGGTCTTCTGGCCAGCCCCCCCAGGGCGTGGCCGTCGTTGGACTCCGCTCTTCTCTCGGTGGTCGGCCGTGCCCGGAAAGCGGGCCCGGGAGAGCTCCTCGCGCAGAGGAGGAAGAGGTGCCCGTACCGCTACCCGTCCCGCATTTTCCCCTCTGTGGGCCTCCTGCGAGGCCCTCGTCGCCACCGCTGGATTCCGGGGAGCAGCGGTATCGGTGCCTTTTTGGTTTCCTCACTCGCGCTCCCCCCCCCCCCCCCGACCCGCACGCGGCCGCTCGGGCTCGAGGGGGCCCTGCACGTGCCGGGCCCCACGGACTTCCGCTCGGTCCATCCTCGTCTCCATGCGGCGGCGAGCCTGCAGGGGGGAGGCGAGGGGCCAAGCAGTGGCGAAGCGTCCTGGCGTGCCTGTAGGCTCATCAGGGAATGTTCTAAGAACTTTTTGTGGCTTGCACGAAATGTTCTCAGAACATTTCTGGCTGAGACCGTCTTGTTTTGATGCATCGTCTTTTGAATCAATTTTGTGCTAAGAACATTGTTGTTGTTCTTGTTTGTTGTTAGAACATTGCGTGGGAGGCCTATAGGAATGCCGGGACGGTCGGTCCCTGCTCAAAGAGAGGGGGGCCGGCCTTCTCAGAGAGGGAGGCGGGGCATCTCAGAGGCCCTCGGGCCCTCTGAGAGGCCGTCTGTGGCTTCGGAGAGGGCCTGCCCCCTCTCGCTGCCCTCCTGGGCTCGCCGCCGATCCATATCCGCCTAGCGAAACCGCGTGGGCCTCCCGGGCGCCGGCTGCGGTCGTGCACCACGGTCCGCCCGCAATGTACGACGACCGGCAGCACGACGAGGTGCAGCCCCTGCTCGACATGGAGAAGGATCGGGGAAACGTAAGACTCGGGTGAGCCGAAACTCGGGTGTGCCGAAGTTGTTTAACGAGCGCGTCCTGGATTTGACGGTCTGGTTTTCGTGGGGTGTTTGCAGCGGGAGCTCGCGTCAAATTTCAGATTGGGTCTCGTGATTTTCATGATGGCCCCGTCAGGCCAACCCGAGCCTCCCGTCTCCGAGTCTTCCGTCTCCCCGAAGGAGCAGAAGCTTCGTTCCGTGTTCGTGCCTGGCCACCGCATCCGGATGAACGTCGTGCCCATGTTCGTGGCCACGTTCCTCCCCTGGGGCGTGTTCATCCTCTGCTGCGGGCTGTCGTCCTTCTGGCTCAACTACGCCAGCCCGAAAGTGGTGACGGGCATCATAGGCGCTGTTTTTTTGCTCTGGATCGGGTGGATGATTGCGGCCGTCTGGGCGAGGTTTCAGGAGCCGGACCCGACATGGTTTACCTACATGGCTGTTGCGGTGGGCGTGGCGGCCATCGCTGGGACTGCGTGTGGGGAAACAAACTTCTCGACGTTCTCGGAGCCGTACTACCAGGTGAATGACCTCAAAGTTGCGAACAACGTGGACCCCAGCGGCACCCCGTCCCGCAACGTAATGGACGCCGGCATCGTCAACTTCGCACCGGGCAGCCACTTCGACGTCCTCAGGTCGTGGCATTTCATGAACGACAACCTGTATTGCGTGGCGCCGGTCATCTCGTCAGCCGCCGGGGATTCCACGCCCGCGTTCTACGACTACTGGGTCGTCGGCAAGGACTGCTGCTCGGTCGGGGCGTCCGACTTCCGTTGCGGCGCGTGGGGCAGCGCGAAGGCCAGCAGCGGCATCCGCGTGGTGAGCGACAGCGACCTGTCCAACTACCGCCTGGCCGTGCAGCAGGCGGCGTCGCTCTACAGCATCCAGACGCCCAACCCGATATTCCTGACGTGGTCCATGGACCCTACGCTGGAGGTGTCCAGCTGGAACCAGCAGGTCTTCAAGAACTACCTCACGCAGGTGACCACCGCGCTGGTCTTCTGCGTCTTCTTCATGTGCATGGCCACGGTCCGGTTTGCTTGGCTCGGCCGTTCTTCCTCTGCGTACGCCGCCGACCTCTACAACGGCCCCGTCGAGGACCCGTACAGCCAGCATGTGGATACCCACGCCAGGTACAATGCATGATCTTGCGCATTGGAGCCTCTGCGCCTGGACCCAACTGTTTCACAGGGCGTCAGCAATTCCATGCCCCGCGCCTTGTTGACGCCCTTGTCCGCTCTACGGTGCATCCGCATCCCGCTCTGCAAGTGTCGTCAGTCGCATCCGCCTCTGGCTCGACAAATCACTTGGTATGCCCATGTGCCTCGTTCATCCTACAGCCTACTTTCTTCCCTGTACCTCCTGTTCAAGCCACCGGCCGCCATTAGCGAGGTGCCACCGTCTTGCGCGCATGATCACGGATTGTGATTCTTCACGATTCGCACATCATTACCAGCCCATTCTGAAACGATGTTGCGGCGAGCCGTTGGCAGGAGGGAAGTAGAGAAGTACGGGGACCAACTATGCAGGTCCGTTGGGGTCATCTTGGGGCTCTTGTTGGGCCTTGTTGGTAGCCTTGAAAGCATTCTTGGTGCTTTCGTGGTGCCCTCTTAGGGGCCTTGGAGGCGATCTTGGGGCCATCTTGGAGGACAGCCCCCAACGGAGAAGCATCAATCACGCCCCCCCTCCCCCCCCCTGTCGGATGCCCAAGAATAACCTCTTTTAGCAATCCTGGAGCACCTAGCACCTTGGGGCGTTCTTTGGGTCTCTTGGGGCAGTTTTGGAGGCTTCCTGGGCCCCTCTTCAGGCTTTCTTGGGCGATCTTGGAGACATCTATAGTAGATATTAGAGAAGGTAGTAATCATTGATTTTCGTCGCTTTTTGAATGGTTTTGAAAGGTTTGGACGTCCTGGGGAAGCTCAGTGGCCACTTGGATCTGTATTGTGTCGGCCTTGCAGCCTCTTGGAGGCATGCTGAAGGCCATCTGGAGCCATCTTGGGCTATGTCGTGCGATCTTGGAGACCAGTTCCTGAAGCCATCTCAGAGCCATCTTGGCTTAATTACCTTGGACCCTCTGGCACCTCGCCAGACCCCCGACGTCGTGATCTGTTCAAAACTCGAGCCCCTGGAGGGCTGGACCCCCTCCTGGGTGCCTTGACGGTTTCGGAGCAGGGGCCCCAGGAAGCCGACCATTACCAAAGACTTTTGTTGTGCTTATTGTTCGCGCGAGGCGGTGTGCTTGTGGGTTCTGGCCCACTCGGGGCCAGCCCTGGATACCCTTGCCTGGCAAATGGTAAGGGATGAAGGGTAAGGGATGAGGATGAACCGTTCCAGAGCCCTCAGGAACGCCCTCCCGAAGCACCTTGGAACAGCCGCGGCGCCCGATGCATTTTCCATGACCGCCATTTCTCAGAAATTCCAGATTCATCCTCATCCGAACGGGTCCTCATCCTTCCTCCTATGGCGGATGACGGTTTAGAATCCCCAGGGGGTTGCTCTCATGGAGCAGCGCTTTGATCGATGATTAATGCGTAAGTCGTGTTTCGGGCATGCGTTGGGTGGCCATCGTTGACAATGATATCATTTCATCGTCGTCGAGAACTCTTTCCCAGCTGCACAGCCTCAATGGGTTTCCCCGCCTTGCGATATCTTCTTAGCCGCCATCAGCCCCACACTGCTGCTGCTGCAAATTTCGAGTCAGATCGATCTGCGAGTTCCACGCGGGGCCCGCATCCAGGTCAAAGCACTTGGTGCACAAATTAACACGATTCCAGGATGCAGGGCCATCCAACCCTTGTCCTCCGCCTGCCTTCATCTTCCCCTCTCGCCCCCCCGTTAGGATGCAAGCTTTGGAGGTTTAATTCAGCATCGGCGCTGGTATATCCGCGGTCGAAAAGAATCCTCGTTTTTGTTGCAAATCCAAGTTTGATGGTCCTGGGCCTGGAGAGCGGCCCCCGAGGGCCGAATCGAGTAAATTACACCAGTGCGACCCTACCTAGAAGTTGGAGCCCCCAGGAAAGCAGCATTAGTTGCTATGCTATGCCATGCTATGCTGCGCTATGCTATGCTGTGCTATGCTATGCTATGCTAAGCTATGCTATGTCATGCTGCGCTGTGTTATGCTAAGCTATGCTACGCTATGCTATGCTATGCTATGCTAAGCTGCGCTATGCTATGCTATGCTATGATATGATATGCTGCGCTATGCTATGCTATGTTATGCTTGGCTATGGTATGGCATGCTATGCTATGCTATACTATGCCATACTTATGCAGCGCTGCGCTATGCTGAGCTAAGGTAAGCTAAGCTGACCCTCTAGACAGAGCCTAGGTATGGAATTACACCCATGCTACTGATATGCTATGTTGCGCTATGCTATGCTACGCTATGCTAGGCTACGCTGTGCTCTGCTATGCGAAAACTCAGCGAAGCTAAGATGAAGGTAAGCTAAGCTAAGATAACTCTGAGCTAAGATGAAGCAAAGCTAAGCTAAGATGAAATAAGCTAAGCTAAAATGAGATAAGCAACGCTCAGCTAAGGGGACGTAACTGGGGGAACCGCGGGGCGGATGCCGGGGGAACCGCCCGGGGCGGGGTCCACTGCCCGGCCCTTTAAGGCAACAGAGTAAGAACCCTTCTAGGCAGAGCCTAGGTAGGGAAAAACGCTGGTTGAAACCATCATGTCGTCGGATGCCCGGTTCTCGGGAACGCCTCAGGCGTTCGAGACAGCGGCGGCGAAGATCACAGCGGTGGCGACGTTACGGCACGGCGACGCTGCGGCGCATCGGGCGGGATGGGAGATGGAGGGGGCGCATGCTGTCTTCCTTCGCCTCCTCGTTTTCCCGCCTCGGGCTCCTCCTGCTTCACTTCTTCTCCCTTGCCCTTTTCTCCTCCTCTCCCATATCCTCCTCGCTCTCCTCCTGCTCCTCCTCTGCCTGCTTCTGAAACCTCCCCCTCGACCTCCTCATCCCTCTTCCTCCGCTTCCTGCCCCCCTCCTGCTCCTCCGCTCCTCCTTCCTCCCTCTCCGTTCCTCCTCCCTCCTCCCCACCTCACACCCTGCTCCTGTTCTCTCGTCGGAGCTGCCCACTGCCCACCCACCCTTGCGCCGAGAGGAGCCCGTCGGCGAGCCAGCCCCGCCAGCAGCCGCCCCCGCTGGGCGCGGCCGCGGCCAGGCCGACCAGTGGGCAGGGGCCTCCGGCGCCCGGCGCGGCCGAGGCCTGGGCTCGGCGGGGTCGAAGCGGGCAGAGCTCCCAGGGCTCCCAAGTGGGGTCCGAGCAGGTGGGGTCGGAGGCTCGCGCCGCATCGCCGCTGCCTCGGCGATGCGGCTCGATGTGGAGCCCGAGTCTCCCCACGCCGACGGCGCCGATGTACAGCCGCCAGGTCGCCGATGTACGGCCTGTGCAGCGCCGATGCATGGGGCGATGCGGCGCGATCCTCTGCCCCTGCTCACTCGGACCCCATCTAGGAGGCCTCGTATAGCGGAATGAGTGGCAGGGGGGCGAGAGGAAGGGATGATGCTTGAGGGCGCCAGCCAGTTTCTCCGTTGGAGCCGAAGAGGGGTCAGCGATACAGTTGGCACCTTTGCATTGCATGTTGCTGTGTCGCCCCACTCTGGTGCAGCTTTGCTACGCGGCGCGCCTGTGACACACTGGTGTCGCCGAGCCGTTGGCCACGTTAACTTGGATGGGTCAGGTTTGCTGTGGCGCAGAGTCGACAGGGCCTGGGTCAGGTTAGGTTAGGGATTTCCTGTGTGAGGGGGGGGGTCTTTTTCAGGAGGAGGATCGAGGAGAGAGGAACAGCCAAGCTTGGCAAACGGAGCTCGACGGGCTGGTCGGGCGAGCTGGCCGTCACGGGCGGACCCTGACGGGCGGGTGGGGCGGACGGGCGGGTCGGGCGAGCGGGCCCGAACGGACTTGAAATGGGGAAGGAAGTCGACGCAGCATCATCAGTCATCGATGACAAGAGTAATGACAAAGTGCAGGCGTGGCCTCACTGAGGTCGCCGTCTTTGCATCAGGGAGAAAACAAGCTGGGCGGTTTGGTTTGATAATCTACAGAAAAGACCATATCCCTAATGCTTTTGGACCTCCTTTTTGGCCCTGCTAACTTGGGTTTGGGGGCCTTCTAATCGCTAGTCCATCAGGGCGACGAGATCTGGACAGATCCACCGCCTCCAGCTGTGCCCATCCTGGGCCCCGGAGCTGTGCCCATCCTGGACCACGGGGGCGTAGGCACCGCTCCTGGGCCCAGGGTGGGCCTGGCCAGCGGCGGTGGACATGCACAGATCTCTTCGCCCAAGCATGGTGCGCGGCCCCTCAGCACCCGGACAGATGCGGTCGACGTTGAGAGTAAGGGGGAGCGGCTTCCCGAGGGGTAACCTCGCATGCCCGCCTCTTGGGTCATCTAAGGTCCATCCTCGACCACTTTCGACGGCCAGTCCAGCTCGAAGAGCCTCGACATGCGCATCCAACGGGCTCGCATCCTTATCACGCATCCTTACTATCAATTGTGACTTTAATCATGGCGCCGTGTCCCTATCACCCGGAAAAGGCATGTAACGTTTGCTTCTAAAATATCGAAGACGCCTACGGCGAATCACCGCCGCCCCCTGCCTTTGGGAATCGCTCATGTGGCCTTCTGGGAGCTTCTTGTGGGCTTTTTGGTTCCCTGTCTTTTGGAATCGCCCATGTGGCCGAACGCTGTGGCTAGACCTCTGCCAAGCCATCCGACCATGTCCCCGAAGACGTTGTGGAAACCCCTCGGGGAACTCGCGGGCGAGAAAGAAGAAGCGGAGGAGAGGGAGGACAAGTAGAGAGGAGGATGGGGAGGAGGAGGAGGAGGAGGAGGAGGAGGAGGAAAAGGAAAAGGAGGAGGAGGAGGAGGAGGCGGAGGAGGAGGAGGAGGAGGAGGAGGAGGAGGAGGAGCAGCAAGAGGAGGAGGAGGTGGAGGACTCTTGGGGCCTTCTGGGAGATTCTTGTGGGCCTCTTAGGTGCCTCTTGGGAGCCTCCTTAGGGCATCTTTGGGGCCTTTGGGGGCTTCTTGGGGGCCTCTTTGGCAGTCTTAGGGCGTTCCTGGCCCGTCTAACGCCGTCGGAAGCCGCCTTGGCGGCCTCTCTGCACCGACTTGGGGCCTCCATGGGGCGCTTCAGAGCCGTCCTGGAGGCCACCATGGGCGTCTTGGAAGCCTCTTGGGCCGTCTCGGGGCCTTCTTGGGGTCGCCTTCGAGGCGTATTGGGCCGTCATTGGGTCATCTTGGAGGCTTTTCTGGCCATCTTGAGACGATCTTGGTGGCCTCTGGGGCCGTCGGAAGGCCGAACAGAAGCAAAGGGCAACATCCTTCACACACCTGAGTAACGTTTGTGGGTTTGGCCTCGTCGGGCCCTCCTGGCGGACCTCTTGGAGGCATCTTGCGCCGTTTTGAGGCCATCTTGGGCCGTCCTGGGTGCATTTTGGGGCCATGTTGGGGCCTCTTGGGGCAATCTTGGCTGTCTTGGAGGTATCATTGACGCCATATTGAGACATCTTGGTCGTCTGAGCGGCCATCTTGGGCCGTCTTGGAGAGTTTGGTTGTACGTAGTAGACGTTGAGGTTGTTTGCGGTCCTTTCGGGTGGCCAGCGCGCTGGGCCGAAGCCCCACGGGGAGTCCGTTTGAAACAAATCAACACCAAGCCGTAGGATTCAGCACGAAGGCATCCCCGTGTCAAGACCAGAGGGGGCGGCGGACCGTAGCCATTTTGGCCCAAGCCAGCTGGGCAGGAACAGCTCCTCCGCTGCTCCTCAGAGTGCCTTCCCTGGCCAGGTGTCAGCCGCTTTCGTTTCTCTTCCTGCTTCTTTTCTCACAGCACCATGCCCGACCGCCGCCGCCGCCGCGATGGCAGTGACGGCAGCGCCGAGGTCCGTCGTCGCGACCTTTGCCGTGATGGCAGCGCTGATGATCGGCGCCGACCCCGCTCGACTTCACACAGCAGCTGCCGCAGCAGCCGCAGCTCGGCGGCCAGCCGCAGCAGCCGTGGGGTCACCGCTGGGAAGCCAGTGAAAGCTATGTCTACGGATGACAAGCTCGACCAGCTCCTCACGTCCTTCGCGGGATTGGGACGCCAGTTGGCATCTTCGAGTTACGGTATCTCCGTCATAAAAGAACCAGGTCCATGCGAACGTCCCGCGCTGCAATGTCCCCAATGAGCAGATCACCGACCCCCCTCGCCAGACGAATGGCAAGTTCCAAGAGCTCGAGGGCCAGACCTGCGCCGACTGGACGGACCTCAACGACAGGCTCAACATCCTCCAGGCCGAGGTCAACAATCGCCCTGCGAGAGGTTCGGCGACCCCGACCTACGCGATGGACAGAGATGATGAAGACGGAGTCCACCGCACCTCGCCCTCTGATGCAGCCATGGGCAACGCGCGCAAGCTGATTGTGACTGGCTTGCCTCGGCAGATGATGCAGCCCACCCTTCGCCACATCGGCGAAGCGATTCGCCAGCGCTACGCCCCCGCCGATCGGGCGCGACACATCTCGATCAAAGCCTTCGACATGACCAAGAATATCACTCTGCACTTCGAGCGGGCCGAGGACGCCACCAATTTCATGAATAACTCCTCGCGCGACGGCCAGTCCACGCACGCTGACTCGCAGGTGCCCGCCCAGCCGCTTTCCCTCCGCATCAGGCGCGACCAGTCGATCACTGGCCGCCAGCTCATCCACTCCATGGGCCGCATCCGCTCGCCCATCACCCGCGCCCTGCTCCCGAAGAAGATCGATGTCGGCAGCAACGGGCTCGGCGGCTTGGTCTACGCGATCAGAGGCCATGAAGATCCCGTTCCTCTTGCGCAGTGCCACTGCGCGGAGGGCGCCGCGACCGCCGCGATCGAGTTTCACGACGATGGCCTCGCGGCCGTTGGCATCTCGGAGCTGAGGGGCCAGGTTCGCGAGGCTGCCGCCGCGCAGATCCGCCAGCCCTTCTGGCGCTGAAGGAGACTGCTCGCCGCAGCGCGGCGTAATTTGGGAATTCCAAAATCGCCGCGCACCCTTATCAGTGCTGAGTTGCAGCGTCAGTGGCGTTGGGGCTAGGCCTTTTCCCCATTCTAAGTGTCTCCCCTGCTTCCCCTCTTGCGAGCTGTCATTCTGCGCGCGGAATTCCCGCGGCCTTTTCAGCTCAGTGCGCAGCGCCAGTTGGCGGGCCAGCGCTCGCTTCAGCTTCTCATCCCCCTCGCTCGGCAATTCCAGACAACTTGTTTTCAGGAAACTCATGGACCGATTGGTGATGTCGGTGGGCTCCGTCGCGAGCTGAATTCTGCTGGGGGTGGCTTCGACATGGGCCACTCGCTCTTCTCTGATAGGCCGTGCGAAGGTTGTGCCGTTACTATCCTGGGCCCTGGCATTACTCGTCTCTTCCCTGTCACCCAACATATTGAACTGATTCCAGGCCGGGTGCCCCAGGCGAATTCGATCGGCCCGCAAGGGCTCCTCATCATCTTCAACCTCCACCTCCCCAGTGCCAGCGGCACCCTCTCGATCTGCGCTAGAGCTGCGCACGTGGCCAAGCGTGCCTACGCGTCTTTGCCTGCCAGCCGCAGAATCTCGATATGGGGATTTCAGGTTTACGGTGGAGGAGGAGGGCAGGCCGCAGGGTGATGGACCGGGTCGGTCTCCTGGAGATAGGGCTCATACTCATCTATTCCGCCGTCTCTTTCCTCAGGCCGTTGAGTTGCATCGAGAGCTAGACGCGCGGCGGGAAGGCCGTGCTGGGGTTGTAGCTCACGCTGCCCGTTTTGACCGCGCGTTCACTTCGCTGCCGCCGGCAGTACTTCGAGATTTTAAGGTTCGGCCTGGAGTGACTGGCATGCCCATGGCCAAGATGCCGAGCGACCACATCCCCCTCTTCTTCAGTATCGAGCCATACCAGCCAGACACCTCCTCCCCTTCTGTGCCTAAGTGGATTGCCTGTCGCGGGGAGTTCGGTTCGTTTTTGGTTGCTGCCATTTCCGAGATCCCCTCGGACCTTGAGGCCCTGCCCCGTCTTGAACAAGTCAAGGAGGCCACGTGTGCGGTTGCTGATAAAGTTTGGGACGCGCTTAAACGCAAACTTGCTTCGTCTTTAGAAGAGAAGCACCACTGGGCCCTACAGGCTCTCCGCGGGCGGCGCCTAGGCCGCGAGTGGCTTATTTTCCGCGCGACCCGTTGCCATTCCGTCCTGCAGCGCCATTTTAGTTTGACGACCTTCCAGCGCGTGAACCTCCAGGCCCTGTCTGCGCTGATATGCCCAATCCAGATGCAACTCCTGGACCAGGAAGAACGCGAACTTGAGCTTCCTGACCCCCCCCCCCCCCCAGAGGTCAAACGTGGTCAGAGAGAAACGATTCAGCGCCATCAGGAGATCAGGGGGCGATTTTCGGTAGGACCGACCTCGCACGTGTATATGATGAGCACGGTAACCCCTGCTTATCAGACGACAGCTCCGCCGAGGTCTAGCGGCAGTGCTGGCCCCAGGTTTGCGGCAGTACTGGTCCCCAGTCTTTTCGCCCCCGTCCCCGGACACCTCTCTCTGGGATGAGATTGATCCTTTTTATCCAGCAGGTTCCTGAACCTCTTCCTCGCTCCTGGATGCTTTCTTATGGAGAACGGTTTGATTTTATTCGTTCTAGGTCACATGGCACGCCTGGGAAGATGGGATCCCATATTGTGCTCGGCGTGTTCCTGATGCGTCTCGTGCACTGCATGCCGTTTATTTGCTGCTGTTCTTTCAGGGGGTCTCGGAACTCCCGATGGCTGCGCGCAGGAGTCTGATGGTCTTCTTACCCAAGGGCATGGAGTAGAGGATACGTCGTCGTCGGTCACCCGTGGGCCTCAACATGCACGTCCCCTCAGCATGTCTGACGCGGACATTAAGATTTTTGCAGGAGCGATGACTATCCCGGTTAGCGAGCACACAAAGAGTTGCAATGTTCCTGCCCAGAAGTGCGTGCAAGGGCGGGACATGATATCCAACGCGATCGAAGTTGAAGCGTGGGGTTTGGAGCAACACATCCTGGGCCGGGTGAACGCATGTCTGTTTCTAACGGATGTCTGTTCAGCGTTTCCGTCGCTAGTTATACCGTAGCTGCTGCGCGTGCTGTCCCGCATGAATATTGCGCCCGCCATTGTCACCTTCTTCACTCTACCAAGGCGATATCGCAGTCGTCCTCTTTGGCGGTCGCCATTCTGTGAATTATGTATGCGGGGCGGTGTCAAGCAAGGTTGCCCAAGCAGTATGATGTCTGGCAGCTGACCCACTCCCGCGCTGGCTCATGCGCAAGCAATCCCAACACATCGGCAGGACGTCTGCGTATGCCGACGACTTCTGTTTCGGGCTCTGCTATCTCATCTCCTCCCTGGGGCCCATCCTCGCCGCGATAGGGCGTATCGAAAAATACTGGCCTTCGCGTCAACTTCCGCAAGTGCCAGTTGCGCGTTTCGGGCTCCGTGGACCTCCAGCGCCTCAAGGACTCCGTTGCCAGCCTGCGCGGGGGCCCCGCGCTGATCCAGGTTTTGACGGCTGCGAAGTACCTCGGCATTCTCATAGGTCGGGAGTCCGACAAGTTTGCGTACGATGTTGCGCTGACCAAGTTTCGTCAGCTCGCGATTGTCGCGCGCGTGCTCGGCCTTGGTCTCACACGCTCGATCCTTTCGTTCAAGGTGATGCGTGTATACGTTCTCTCCTTTGTGATGCACGTTCATCCTGTTACTTCTCGCCTTGCCCGCCATTGTCGGGGAGCTGTGATGTATCTTGCTGCCGGCCCTCGTACTGCTATGTCGTATAACTTCTGTGCGCAGCTAAGTGTTATCCATATGCCGCTCTCGTTCCCAGACATTGCCGCCCTCGCCAAGGCCATATGTAGGATATATATTTCGAAGCATCTTGACTTTGGCGCGATGCTTGGGCACCTAGACTCGCTTGCTGATGATCCTGAATGTATAGTTGCATGCGCGGCTTCGGGCTGGTGGCGCACTTCCTCCCTGCGCTATATGCGCAGCATATGCAACTTATGCCTCCCGGGGCCTCGGAGTCTTCCAGAATATCAGAAAAAAAAGTCCAGCTGCGCTGTCTAGGTCTCTGTGGGGCTCGCACGCACCCCGAGGAGGCCACATGCATATTCTTTTTCGGCGTCTGAGGTCCTGGTTTCCGTTGGCCTCTTGTGCTCGCATTGAGAGGTTCAGCATGAACTCGTCGTTGGTCCTGCAAACAACCCAGCCTTACTTTCTGGTGGCGTGGTTCAGAATAATCATTCGGAGCGCATGTACTTTGGCACGATTTCTTTCTTGCCCCTCAGGGTGCGCCTCAGGTGGCCCGCCGCAGGGCGCGAACGACCTCGACGATGTCGGCCGCTACGCCAGGTGTTCTCGTCTGTATTCGCTACTATCTAAATGGCTTGGTTGTCTCTTACCTCCGTCGTCTTCATGTCCCGAGGGCGTCCCCTGGCTCTCCTCCGTCCTCCTTTTCACCTCGGCGTCACCTGTCGCCAACGTCTTGTACGCGTCGTGTATAGATGCCTTCCTTGCTCTGCATTCGGCCCGCAGGCGGGGGGTCCAAGGCGCGCCCGACCAAAGCTTTGAAACCAGTTTGCGGATGCACGCGCGTCGCCGCAAGTTTGTAGCCCAAGCGTGTCGAGTGCGTGGTGTTGTGCAATTCTCTCCCGCCCCCTTCTCCTCTCGTTTCAACGAAGTGGCTCGACGGCAGCTGTTGCCTGGCCAGGGGCTGGAGGTAACTCGCGGCCGCTCGCGGTCTCGTGCGCGCGGCCGCTGGTAGCCGCCCGATATCGGAGACATCGCCTTTTGGGGCCCAGCTCAGCGCCGGCAAGAAAGAGTCGAAGTTGGCGCAAGCGGCCGGGGGCGCGCATTGCACCGTGGGTGGGGGGGGGGGGGGGGCCACAGGGGGCGGCGGATCTCATGGCCTTCGGCCCATCCCGCCTCCGCGCCTCGGTTGTGGGTATAAGACTTATTGGATGTTCATTGTAATCTCGCGGGGGGCATCTCGGTGGCCAAACGGAGGCAGTTTGGAGGCCTCCTGGGAGCCTCGTGGGTTGGGCCTCTTGGGGGCCTGTTGGGGCCTCTTGGGGGCCTCGTGGGGGCGTTTTGGGGCCTCCTGGGCGCTTCTTGGGGCTTCCTGGGGGCCTCTTGGGGCGGAAAGCTCGCATTTTCGGTTCGCGTCCCCTCCTGAAGCCCTCTTGGGCCGTCGTGGGCGCGGTGGTCTTGGAGCGCCGTGAAGCCGAACACGCGAGAACGCCACAGAAACTCAACTAGCCTGGCGAAGGACCCAACCATATGCAATTGTGAGCAACGTCGTTGTATGCAACGCATTCGGAGGAGCTCCCTATAGGGCCGCGAAACATGTGAGAGGCGTGCCAGACATTGTGCGGTGGGCGTATGCGAAAGCAGCCACTGGGGCCGTCGGGTCACGAAGCGTGCGAGGGGTTTGCCGAAATTGGTGCGGTGGGCGCATGCGAACGTAGCCACTGGGGCCGTCGGTGGAGTAGCCACCTTGCGGACTGCGCCACTGGGAACTCAGGTGGAGCTCCCTATTGGGCCACGAACCGTGTGAGGAGTGTGCCGAACTGGGCCGGCGCCGCCATGCGGACGGCGCAACTGGGACCTTAGGTGGAGCCCCCGATGGGGCCGCGAAGCGTGTGAGGGGTGTGCCAAAATGGGGCGGCGCCGCCATGCGGACGGCGCCACTGGGACCTCAGGTGGAGCTCCCTATGGGGCCACGAAGCGTGTGAGGGGTGTGGCGAAATTGAGCGGCGCCGCCATGCGGACGGCGCCCCTGGGACCTTCGTTTGGGCGCCCTATGGGGCCACGAAGCGTGTGATGGGGTGTGGCGAAATTGGGCGGCGCCGCCATGCGGACGGCGCCACTGGGACCTTCAGTGGAGTTCCCGATGGGGCCACGAAGCGTGTGATGGGTGTGCCGAAATGGTGCGGCGCCGCCTTGCGGACGGCGCCACTGGGACCTTAGGTGGAGCTCTCGATGGGGGGCCACGAACCGTGTGAGGAGTGTGATGAAATCGGGTGGCGCCGCCATAGGACGGCGCCACTGGGACTTTAGGTGGAGTTCCTTATGGAGGGCCACGAAACGTGTGAGGAATGCGCCGAAATTGGGCGGCGCCGTCTAGCGGACGGCGCCACTGGGACCTTAGGTGGAATTCCCTATGGGCCACGAAACGGGTGAGGGGAGGGGGAGGAATGGGAGGAGGGGGAGGAGGCGGAGTGAAACGCGGCGCGTTGTCTTTTCAAAACGAGGACCCAACACCACAGGATGGTCAGGACAAACAAGTGGGAAAACCATGGTTTTAGCTTTTGGGGGGCATTCTTGGGAGGCCCCTTGGAGGCATCTTGGGGCCGTCGTGGAGGCCTCTTGGGCCGTCTGGAGGCCATCTTGAGAATGTTTGGGCGGTCTCTGGGCGTATCGGGCGAAGCCCTCTTGGGCTGTAATAGAGGCCTCCTGGAGCACTCTAGGCCCGTTTTGGAGTCGTCTTGGGTCCGGGGAAGTCATGCGACGAGCTTCGGGGGAGCCTAGAACCCAGAGGAACCGCAAAAAACTCCGCCAACTGTGGGAAATTGGGGCCGGGCCCTAAAGAGACGTCTCAGGAGTGCTGAGGCTTATGGGCTGAAGCTTGAGGGATTAGGCAAAGAACCTGAGGATACGCCCACTCCGTGCCCAGAGGCACGGTGGCGGATACAGGGAGCACTTTCCATCCACCTTCCCCGTCCTCTCGTTGCGGGGGACAGCGCTCTTGCCGGCGAGCGAGATGTGTGATATTATTCCTTCCCCCACCGCTGGCAGCTGCGGCGGCTGCAGCGATTTCGCATAGTTGCGTTGCCTTCTACTATTCGCTCGATGTGGGGACACGTACCTCCAGCGATCTTGGACTACTCAAGTTGTTTGGGTTCGTGCCCCTAACATTGTTGTTTGTTTTTCCATGTTCTAAATTCTTGAAACTATATTAACGTGACCAAGCAAGCCATGGCCGACCGCGTGCCCGAAATAGTGACCCAAAGCGTAGTGTGACCGAAGTTGTGCGATCGAAAGTATGATCGCTTTGGTTCCGAAACAAGGATTACTGTATCACATTGGCGCGTTCGGAAAATCGGTCGCCAGCTTCGGTCACACTCGGGAAGGTAGGTGTTCGGGCACAGTCTCGGTCACTACACCCCCTGATAGCGACGATGCTGCGCAGCAGGTCCTGGCCCAGTTGGAACAGGACTCGCCGTCTGTGACGCCGCGGGCGTTGTCCATTTGAGACACAAGCTCGCCAGCCCAACAGCGGCCGCTGTCGGTGTTGGACAGCTTTCGCTGTTGGTCACCGTCTCCATTTTTCTGTGCCTTCGTCGGGCGTTCAAGTCGGAGGAGGGAAGAAGAAACCTCCTCCTGGCATTCCCAGACCCCCGACGATCATCTGATTCTTTTCGGTCCCAGCGCCTTCCCTTCGTTTCGGCCTGTGGGGCCCACTCTCGGGCCAGCGGGGCCCGCCCCAGTGCAATCGAGAAAGGAGCTGCGGCGACAGACCAGCCCCAGGGAACTGGTTTTTTGAGCTCTGGGGCCGCGGATGGATGCAATCGCATCGTCTGAGGTCTGGGCGGGGGCCTTCGGAGACATGAACAGATCAGGGCACATGTTCATCGAGTATGAAAAGAAGCCCTGGTCCTAATAACACAGTGAAGACGTGGCCTCACTTAGGTCTCCGCCTTTGCATTGGGGAGAAGTAATCTGGGCGGTTTGGCTTGATACATACATCGGCAGAAATAATCCCCATATTCCTAATGGTCTTGGCCCTCCTGACTTTGGTCCCCTCCCAGAGTCCCAGAGGGTACGGGGTGTCCCGCCGTTTTTTCTGCAGGTGTCCCGTCGTTTTTTCTGGCCGAGGACTCCCCCGGGGGCTGTCGGCAGAAGCGGCTCGGGACGCGAGGCCGCCCCCTGGGAAGCGGCCGCGTGACGGCATGGGCGGCAGCGCGGCGCAACCTCGGCGGGCCCACACATGGGGGGAGGGTGGGGTTCACTTCGCTCGGGAGCGTGGGGTTCACTTCGCTCGGGAGCTCCCGAACGAAGTGAACCCCACCCTCCCCCTCCGAAATCGTGGGGGGGAGGGTCAGGGTTCGCATGTGGCCCCCTGCACACAAGCGCACGGGGCGCCCACGCGGCGGCACGGGCGGCAACCTGGGTCTGGAACTCCAGGGGTCCACGTTGCGACAGGAATCAGAGTGTCGGGAGGTCTGGGCTCGCGGGCCCCCCCCCCCGAGATCCAGGGCATGTTCGTCCTCTCACAGGGCGCTTGCCGTTTTCCCGCTCGCGCCCCAGGGCCCTCGCAGATCGGTCCGGTGGGCTCCACGGCTCCCAGTCGCGATTTGGCCGGTGTTGCATGTCCTCGCGACGTCGGATCTCAGGGTCCTGGGGGGCCTCCTGGGAGGCCCACCTGCCCTCGTCTCCACGGGCGGGCTCGCCCCGTGGTCCTAGCTGGCCAGAGCTCGCCCCGCGAGAGGCCAGAGCTCGCCCCGCCCCGCGAGGGGCCAGAGCTCGCCCCGTGTGGGCACCCCCCTGCCTCCCCAGAGGCCGAGCCGACCGGGATCGCGTCTCGCAAGCCGCTGGCGCCTGGCGCGGCCGAGGCCGAGCCGCCCGGCGCGCGAAAGCCGCCGGCCGCGGGCGCTGCCGAAGCCAAGCCGCCCGGCTCGCAGGCGCCGCCTGCCCCGAGCGCGGCCAAGGCCACGGCGCCTGGCGTGGAGAAGGAGGCCTCGCCGCCGCCGACGGCGCCGCTTTCTCTCCCTCCCCCTCCCCTCTCTCTCTCTCGCTCGATCTTTCCCTCTCTCCCTCTTTCCCTCGCTCCCTCTCTCCCTCGTCTGGAGGGGAAGGGGGAGGGGGAGGGTCCACGCGCCAGCTCACGACGCCAGCGTGGCCCAGGGCGGGACAGGACTCTTGCGGCGTCGGAGCACACACTTCGTCTCATCGAGCCCCCTCGAGCAGGATGAGGGGCACTTGCTGCGGCGCGCGACGGTGGAGACGGAGGGGGTTGCGGAGGAGGTGGAGGACAAGGAAGAGGAAAGCGGACGGCATGCAAGGGTGGCTGGGCAGATGGGGCAGGAGAGAGGGCGTGAGTGGGAGAGAGGCACTGGTCGTGGAGGTCGCGGTCGTCGTGGCGGTGGTGGTGGCGGTTGAAGTGGTCGTGGTGGTTGAGTCGTTGGTCGTTGTCGTGATCGTGGGGGTTGTGATGTCGTCTTGGCGGAGGACGTGGTGGTCGTGGTGGTGGTGGGCGTTGTGGTGGTGGCGGCTGCTGGGGTGGGCTTGGGCGAACCACCGCGTTGCTCCGGGGGGCAGGGACCCTTGCGGGTGTGCCGTTATATACGCCGCGCCGGAGCTCGCTCGCAGCCGGAGCTCGCTCGCAGCCGGTCCCCGAGGGACGAGGGGTGCCGTGTTGTCCGTTGAGGAACCGGGGCTATCACGCCGCTGGGCCGGAGCCCGCCCTCTGTGCCCCCCTCCCCTGCGGCGTAAACTGCCGTTTTTGTTGTTGTTGTTGTTGTTGTTGTTGTTGTTGTTGTTGTTGTGGTTGTGGTTGTGGTTGTGATTGTGGTTGTGGTTGTGGTTGTTGTGGTTGTGGTTGTGGTTGTAGTTGTGGTTGTTGTTGTTGCTACTGCTGTTGTTGTTGTTGTTGGTGGTGTTGTTGTTGTTGGTGGTGTTGTTGTTGTTGTTGTTGTTGTTGTTGTTGTTGTCGTTGTGGTTGTGGTTGTGGTTGTGGTTGTGGTTGTGGTTGTGGTTGTTGTGGTTGTGGTTGTGGTTGTGGTTGTGGTTGTTGTTGTTGTTGCTGCTGCTGCTGCTGTTGTTGTTGGTGGTGGTTTTGTTGTTGTTGTTGTTGTTGTTATTGTTGTTGTTGTAGTTGTTGTTGAACATTATTTCTTCTTAAGAATAATTATTGTTGGGACCCCTGGTGCACGACCCCCCCGCCGCGCCTAGGCCGCAGCCTCATTTTCATCATTTTCGTGAGGAAGTCTCAGGCAAAACGGGGGAGTCCGGATCCGGTTGTGTTGTTACGATCGGTTTTCCCTTGCAAAAAATAAGCTAAAGTGGACATTTCTTGTTCTAACATAACCAAACTTCAAGAATCCCTTGCAAAAAATAAGGTAAAGTGGACATTCGCGCGCGCAAGACGAAATCCTTCCAAAACCTTAGTTTTCGTAGCGATTTTAACATAAAAACATCAAAAAACCAATGGTTTTTCAAAAAAAAAAAAATGTCAAAATTTCATCCCGCGCGCTCTTGCGGATTCGTAGGAAACCCAACACTTTTTAAACATTTCTGTCAAACGGGCTTTTGCGAGCAACTTTTTCGAACTTCTGCAACAACGGTTGCGCACCTGCCAGGGCCATCATCCCTGTCAAATAATACCATGCGGGACACATTCGTTTTTTCTTCGCGCGCGCACGCCGTCGTCGTCGGCCGCGGGGCCCTGAATAGTAGCCACGGTCGTCCGCATGCCACGAAGTGAAGTGTCCGAACGTCATAGGGCGGGAAGCTGGGTGTGGGTGGTGGCGAAGAGTCGTTTGGAAATTTGGTAGAGCTTGAACCGGCCCCCCCACAAAGTGGGGGTATTGCCCGCCTCCTATGAAAACCCTGGCACTGGTGAGAACGGAGTGTCCCCACGTGCTAGTAATTGTTGAACATTATTAATTCTAAAGAATAATTATTGTTGGGCCCCCTGGTGCACGCCCCCCCCCCCGCGCCTAGGCCGCAGCCACATTTTCATCATTTTCGTGAGGAAGCCTCAGGTAAAACGATGTGATCCAGATCCGGTTGTTTTGTTGTAATCCGTTTTCCCTTGCAAAAAACACTATAAAATGACATTTCTTGTTCTAATATAATCAAATTTCAAGAATCCCTTGCAAAAAATAAGGTAAAGTGGACATTCGCGCGCGCAAGACGAAATCCTTCCAAAAGCTTAGTGTTCGGAGCGATTTTAACATAAAAACATCAAAAAACCAATGGTTTTTCAACAAAAAAATGTCAAAATCTCATCCCGCGCGCTCTTGCGGATTCGTAGGAAACCCAACACTTTTTAAACATTTCTGTCAAACGGGCTTTTGCGAGCAACTTTTTCGAACTTCTGCGACAACGGTTGCGCACCTGCCAGGGCCATCATCCCTGTCAAATAATACCATGCGGGACACATTCGTTTTTTCTTCGCGCGCGCACGCCGTCGTCGTCGGCCGCGGGGCCCTGAATAGTAGCCACGGTCGTCCGCATGCCACGAAGTGAAGTGTCCGAACGTCATAGGGCGGGAAGCTGGGTGTGGGTGGTGGCGAAGAGTCGTTTGGAAATTTGGTAGAGCTTGAACCGGCCCCCCCACAAAGTGGGGGTATTGCCCGCCTCCTATGAAAACCCTGGCACTGGTGAGAACGGAGTGTCCCCAGTCTTAAATGATTGTTGTTGTTGTTGTTGTTGTTGTTGTGTGTGTGTGTGTTCTCTCTCCCTCTCTCTTTCTCTCTCCTTCTCTCTCTTTATCTCTCCTTCTCTCTCTGCCTGTATGCATCATCTCTCCTCCCGTACCTTTCTGTTCTCTCTTCTCTCCTGCCTCCTCCCTCCTCTCTCCTCTGTTGCCTTGCCTGCCATCTGTCTCATAACTTGTCTTCTGACTAGTGTCCCTTCTCCTTTCTTACCTTTCCTGTCTACTGTCTCCCCTCTCTCCTCGATCTTCACCGCTCCATTATGTCTATTCGTATATCATTCATGTATGTGCTTCAGGCTGTCTCGTATCTGTTCTTTACCCTGTCTCACGTAGTGTGTCCTTTTCTGTCGCCTCTCTTCTCTCTCGTTGATCCTTTCGTTTCTCTGCTCTCTCTCTATTTTTACATACACATATTATCTCCTGTCTTATCCCGTTTTGTTTGGTTTGTGTGCGCGTGTCGCGTCGTTGATCCCCGTCGAGCGTGTTGGAAGGACCACGCCGCGTTGGAGCGGGCCCGCATCCAGCTGCAGGCCGCCTGGCGTGGGTCGCTCGCGCGGAGGGAGTTGAGGGCCCAGCGGGACAAGGAGTCGGGGCGCTCGGGCTGCTTTGCTTGCCGAGTGGCTTTGCGGGCGCGCACTCCTCGTCACTCTGCCATGCTGCTGGGATGTTGGCGCACATGGCCTGGATTCGGGACACAATCTGCCGCCAAGACCTTCAGACTTGTCAGCGTCTGACGAGGAAGATCAGCCTCCTATCCAAGAGCCCCAGGAGGATGGGTGTTGGTGATAGAAGAGGAGAAAAGCCCGCGTCGTGACATCCTCCGTGTGATGCCCAGGAAGCGTGGGCGTCATGCTCCCTGGGGCGCTTGGGGGCCAGGAGGGCGGGGAGGAGTGGGATGGATAAGGGAGGAGGAAGAGGAGGATGACTTTACGTGATGTTGCTTTGGGGCGC
>CAUYUJ010015871.1:472500-577500 GCA_963575745.1 Prorocentrum cordatum
GATTCTCCCATGAGCGGACCGAGCGCAGCATTCGAAGCTAGACGCAACTCAAGAAAGGCATCATACTGGGCAGAGTGTCCTGGAGTGCGTCCGAGCGTCGGCCAGGGCCCCCTGGGCTGGGTTTGGGGCGGTCGTTTTGATTATTCTTTGGACAGTCTTCCCCAGGCCATAAGTCGCGGCCTCCATAGGGAGGAAACTCCCGCCTGAGACTTCCTCACAATTCACTCACAAAATATGTTGCCGCCTGATACTTCCTCCATATTTAGGCTTCAGGGGCCCAAAAGTGACGACGGCTACAGGGTTGAGGATGACCCGCTCGGATTGCCAACATGAGGTGCGGGACCCAGGGCTCCCGCCTGAGATTTCCTTCCAATCGACTGACAAACGAGGCTGCCGCTTTATGCTTCACACATATTCAGGCTTGTGGAGTCCCAAAGCGACGACAGCTACAGGGTTGAGGATGACCCGCTTGGGACACCAACATGAAGCGCGGGACCCATAGGGAGGAAACTCCCGCCTGAGATTTGTTCGCAATTCACTCACAGACGAAGTTCCCGCTTGATACTGCCTCCATATTCAGGCCTTATGGGCCCAAACGTGACGACAGCTACAGGGTTGATGATGACCCGCTCGGATTACCAACGTGAAGTGCGGGACCCATAGGGAGGAGGTTCCCGCTTCAGACTTCTTCGCGATGCACTCACAGACGAAACTCTCGCCTGATACTTCTTCCATATTCAAGCTAGGGAGTGAGTGATGACGAGGCGAAGACTGAATGAATGATGATGATGATGATGATGGTGAGTGAGTGGATGATGATGATGATGATCGTGATCATGATGATGATGATGATGATGATGATGATGAGTGGGTGAGTGATCGAGTGATGAGGATTGTGATCCTGATGGTGGGCGTGAGTGTGCGAGAGTGAGTGAGTGAGTGATCGCGTGATGACGATGGAGTGAGCGAGGCGGGGAGGGGAGGGAGTGTGTGAGTGTGAGTGTGTGAGAGCGTGTGATGGTGATGATGGAGATGAAGAGAAGGGGGAGGAGAGATCCTGCGCGGGGGGTTGTGCAGAGAAAACAAGAACCCCGCTTTGGATGCGGGGAAAAGATGAAATCCCATAGGTGTTTTTTTTTCAGGTTGGGACTCCTACTCCCTATCATTTTCTTCGGGCCCCATCAATATTCTGGGGTCACATGTAACAGTATGTCAGGAATGCGGTTGAACTCTCTGGCGCTGTGTTGGCACTCTCTTGGATCGTCTTCGTGTCCTCTTGGCTGCCCCTGAAACAATTGTAGCGATTGAGATCCCATGACCCCATTCGATGAAGCAGTCGAGTTTTAGAATTCTTGTTTTGTAAACTCACCCACTGATCAAGTCGGCACGACGACCCCGCGAGGCATCCGAACAGACCGTGGCCTGCAGGCAGAAAACGTCGAACCCACAGCCCAGGCACTACAATTGGAAAAAAGGGAAATCCCACCATTCCGTTTTTTTCTAAGTTCGCCCCCCTTGCCTGGTCTTGCACAGCAGACCACAATTAAGGCCCCAGAAAAGAACCCAGGAGGCCTTCAAGGGCCCCAAATCGTTGAATACTGAACGGCAACTCATGATGTTTGCGTTTCCGCGGTTCCTGTTCTATGCGATTCCAAGGCTCGCGCAGGGCCTCCAAGAGAGCCCCTGGATGCAAGAAGCGACCAGGATGATATTCCATGCGTTCGCCCATCAAGCCTAGCTAGAACTTGAGCGCGCGCGAAGCGCGCGCGATGGTTCTAGTATATATATATATATATAGATAGAAAGAGAGAGACATGTATGTACATACGAATGTAAGCATACGTATGTGTGTATCCCCGTCGATGTCCAGGGCGAGCCGGCAGCAGACCACCGGAAGAGCCAAGTGCAAGCCACCGGGGCGGGCGAAGGCTGCACCGCCGCAGACTACAGGCTGGAGGTTAGCCTGGCTACCTTGGCCCGCCGTTCCCTCGCAGCTCGGGGGGGAGAGGACTGCCAAGGCGCTGAGAGAAAAACCATTTGAGCGACGCAGAAAGCAGGTCGTCCGTGCCGACATTGGCGCGTAAGCTGCCCGCCTAAGGCAGCGCGTAAGTGTCTTCGTTCCCCATGTAGCGTGCCGTGCCAGCGGCCCGCGTGGGCCACCGCGTAGGGTCGCTATGTCATCTTGTGTAAGACCCGTTTGTTTTCGTCGCTCGTTTCGGGGGCAGGACGGGCTCTGGTGCTCGGGCCGTTCCTTGGATCCAGGTCGGGGGGCCTGTTCGTAGCCAAGGCTCGCCGCGGCCAAATCAGGCCCATTCGTTCCTTGTTCGGCTCGGCGTTCCTTATGGTGGCACGACGATTGTATCAGCGACGCGCTGGCACTTGGAGCCCGTCGGCGTGTTACTCCGCCGCTGCGGTCCGAGCGCAAGTTTTTTCGTTAGCATTAGCACGGTGATGGGCTCCTCACGGCGGCGTGTCGTTGATGCCCTCTTTGCCGCCGCGAGGACGCCGCCGCGAGGGAGCCCTCCGCGGCTGGGCCGAGGGCCGCCCTCGTCGGGCCGCCAGGCGCCGCGACGGCTGCGCGGGACGAGGAGTCGCCGGGGGCCGTGGGGGAGGGACTCCCCTCGCGTTCGGGGGGGGGGTGGGGGGGAATAACCGAGACTGCTGCTCGTCCTGGAGGCTGGACTCTCCTCGAGGTGCTGGTCTGACCGCACCCTGGGAGCGGTCTGGGGAGCAGCGGTATCGGTAGCCTGGTGTCCCCCCAAAGCCTTGCGAGCAAAGTCACGACGGAAGGTTCTCGGCAGTGTGCGGCCTTTGGGGACCGCCAGTGGAGCCCGGGGCCGCCACAGAGCGGCTCGAGATGCAAGGCTGGTCCCGGGGAGGCGGTGTATACGTCTGGGGTCCACGTTGTGACAGCATCAGGCTTCGGAGGCCTAGGCCGGGAGCCAGGAGGGCGGGGAGGGGTGTCACGATCGGCGAACACATCCATGTCCACGCCCTCGCGGTCTGGATTCCGGGGCGAGGTACCGTGGATATGTGGATTCAGGGGCGCGGTACGTGGGTTCCAGGGCGTGGTGCCGGGGCACGGGGCATCTGCGAGAAAACGCGCCGTGTCCACGGAGTCGCGGCCCCAGGGCCCAGCCCGCGAGGCCGTGGGTACATTTTTTTCGCCTTCGAGGGGGGAGGAGGAGGGGGGCAGGGGAAAGAGGGTGAGGAGTGGGGGGCGGTGGGGAATGGTGGCCGGGTGGGGGAGGGGAAGGGCCCAGACATCCTGGCGTCCCGAAAAATCGAGACGGACGTTTTCATCATTTTCGGCTCTTTGGGGCCCGTACCGGACCTTGGGACGGTCAGAAATTGACTCGGGATGAGAAGCCGGTCTTGAGGTGTCGAGAGGTCGGGGGCTCGTGTCTCGAACAAATCGAGGCTCCGGATGCGTGTGGGGGAGATGGGGAAGGGGGGCAGAAGGGGGGCGGCGAGGCGGGATGGGGGACCTTGGGATCCCTACGTCGCATGGTTTGCACCGTGCGTGTTCGCCCCGTGTTCTGGCCCAGCAGACATCCAGCTCGAGAGCTGCCGCGCAAAGCTCAGGTTTAGGGCTTCCAGTCGTGGCTGTACACGATGCTATAATTTTTTGGCGACGTCGGATCTCAGGATAGGAAGGGAAGAGGACAGGGATGCAGGGAAGGGTGGAGGATAGCGGTGGGTGGGGGAAGGTAAGGGTGAGGGGGGAGGCAGGGAAGGGGGGAAGTTGAGAAGTGGGAGAAGGGGAATGGGGGGAGCAGGGGAAAGTTTGCGCATCATCTGGTGATGTGCTGTCTTGCTTGCTATGCATTGCTTTCGCTTGCGTTGCTTCGTATTGCCGTATTTGCACTGCTTCGCCTTGCTTTGAATGGCTTTGCATTGATCTGCATTGTCCTGTTTTGCGTTGATTCGAGCATGGCTTGTTCTGCTTTGCATTGCGCGACGATGTTTTGGGAGAGCGATTGCCCTCTGTTTTGGTGGCGCTAGAGTATGGTTGTCCCGTCCGTCTCTCTGTCTCAAGTTCGTATCTTCAGTTTGTCTCTTCCTGTCTCTTCGTCTCCATTGTCCTAGTCTCAACGCTTCCCGTAATCCCACCAGTCTATCCAGAAACGATGCCCAGGCGAGTTGCCTTGATCAGGGATGTGGAGGAGCACGCATTGGAATCCAAGGCTGGGGAAACCATCATACCCCAAGACGGCGAGGATGGAGGAGGAATAGGAGGAAGAGGAGGAGAAAGATAAGAAAGGGGATGGGGAAGAGGAGGAGGAGGAGGAGGAGGAGGAGGAGGAGTAGGAGGAGGAGGAGGAGGAGGAGAGAGAGAGAGAGAGAGAGAGAGGATGGAGGAGGAGGATGGAGGAGGGGAGGAGAGGAGGAGGAGGAGGAGGAATAGGCGGATGAGGAAGAGGTGGTGGAGGAGGAGGAGTAGGAGGAGTAGGAGGATGAGGAGGAGTTGGAGTTGGAGGAGGAGGAGGAGGAGGAGGAGCAGGGCGAACAGAATGGCCAGAGGCCTCTTCGATGTCTGTCGGAGTCTCCTCGGATGTCTCTTCAGAGCTTCTTGGTGTCCTTTTGGAGCGTTTTGGGGGCCTCTTGGCGGTCCTGGAAGCCTCTCAGATTGGGTGCCTCGGGGTAGCCTCTCGGGGCCCCTGCGTGGTCTCTTGGGAGCCTCTTGGGCACCACTTGGGCACCTCTTGGGCACCTCTTGGGGCCTCCTGGGCGCCTCTAGGGGCCCTCTTGGGGCACTCTTGGGAGCTTTCGGGGCCATCTCGGGGCCATTTTGGAAGAGTTCGATCAAAGAAGGGGGAGTCCACATTAGGCCCTTCCCCAGGAGGCTCGAATGGGCCCCAAACTCAAAAAAGATCAATGATTGGTGGTGGTGGTGATGATGTTGATGTTGATGCTGCTGCTGATGATGATGATGATGCTGCTGATGATGATGGTGATGAAGGTGGTGATGATGATGGTGGTGATTCTGATAAGGATGGTGCTGACGTTGTTGCTGCTGATGATGATGATGGTGATGGCTATGATGATTATGATGGTGAGGATGATAGTGATGATGAGGATGAGGGTGATCATGATCAGGATGATGATGATGCTGCTGCTGCTGATGATGATGATGATGAGGACGAGGATGATGACGAGGACGATGACGATGACGGTGATGATGATGCTGATGATGATGATGGTGACAATGATGACGTTGCTGCTGATGCTAATGATTACGATGACGACGACACTGATGCTGATGACTGTGATGATGTTGGTGATGATGCTGATTATGATGAGATGATGATGATGCTGATGATGATTATGATGATGATGATGATGATGATGATGATGATGATGATGATGATGATGATGACGATGGCCCTATAATTCTTTTCATGCGAACTCACAGCAGGTCTCGGAGAGCCCCTGCGGGGCCAACGCCTTGTCATACCGTTTTGTTTGCTGGGAATGAGACATCATCGTCATCATTATCATCACCACCATCATAATCAATGCCACTAGGTATTGCCTGCTCATTGAGGGAAGGAACGCGGTGACCATGACCAAGATATCGCGGAATCTTGTCGATACATATTCTGGTCATGCTCCATGTCGTCCGTCGCCGCTTCGCGAGGATGATTCACGGACTCACGACGACCAGGGGGCACGATGACCAAGGTCGACACTTCTGCTCAGGGGCCGTGTTGGGGGGTGGATGGGCTCAGGAGGGGACGCCTCGGCCTCCAAACGCCCACTCATAGCCGATAGGGGCCCAGGTGACCCACCCGGCCCAGGAACGTGGGGATGCCCCATCGGCGCCCTGTCGCCGATCTGTCGGCGATGTATCGCCGATTTCAGCTCGATGATTCCCCCCCCCTCAGCCGGTCCCCCCCCAATCGTTGCTCTTGATGCTAGCCTTCCTTTGATTCTCTCGCCCTGCGCTTCTGCCTGCTGCGGAGGGCCTGTGACTTTGACGCAACGCAGGCCCACCGCAGGGGGTTCAGGGCCTGAATCCTTCGAGTGCAGCTCGGTCCTGTGCCCTAGGGCACCTCATTAGCTGTGGCACGCTCTGGCAGTGGCACGCAGCTTCAGAGGTGCGCGTCTTCTTCCAGCCTCCTCTGCCTCCACTCCTGCTCCGTGCCGCTCTCTGCCTCGGTCCGCCCCTCCGCCCGGGATGGCGCGGCTGCCTCGTGACAGCGGCGTCCTGTGGGCCACCTGCGGCCTGCGTGGCTCCGCTCGCGGTCCACGCCGGCGGAGCGCAGCGGAGCGCGCAGGGTTTGTCGGTGAGCCGGCCAGCGGGCCCTTTGAATTTGTGGGGGCAGCGCGGGCGGAGCGGAGGCCGTTTATTGCATGTGCTGGAGGAGCGCGTGTTCCGAAGTGTCCCATAGCACCTGGTCGCAAGCATCATCCAAGCAGTGTTTGGTGTCCCCCCCAAGTGGTACACTGCGTATGCACTGTGATGCGTGGCGTCGAGCCACGCCGGTGCCGGGAGGCAGAACAGGGGGCCTGCCGGCGGATCCCCAGCAGGGGCCAGGGCAGGAGCAGGCGCGTGCGCAAGAGAGGGAAGCGTGCAGCATTCACAGGGCACGAGGAGGAGCAGAAGGAGGAGGAGGAGGAGGAGGAGGAGGAGGAGGAGGATCTCGCACCCAGCAGGGTTGATCTCATCTCGCTTCACTGCCGCTCTCACCGCTTAAAAGGCTTGCTGCTGCCACGCTCACACTCCCGCATCGCCACTCTGACCCCACTTAGGCACTCTTATCACCCACGGCAGTCGCGGCGAGGTAGCAACACGTATCCTCCTCCGCCTGCAGCGCCACCGCCACACAGGGGTGGGGGCGGACGAGAACTACTGGGCGGATGACGGAATGTCACACTCGCGGCCGCCATCGCAGATGGCGCAACCTTCCCCCCCAATAGGGCATCCTGGGATAGGTCGACCACGCGCAGAGGGGGGTAGGGGGAGGGGGGACGGTTTCTTACAAGCACCCCTGCTTCTTAGGAGGCGCGGGCGTTGTCAGTAGATGTAAGGCCCGCGCCTTCAAAGAAACAGCTTCATTCTAAGAAGCCTTCCTCCCTCCCCCTACCCCCCTCTGCGCGCCGCCAAATAGGCCCGACTCCTCCCAGCTTGAACTCGTCGCCTGCCTCGGCGCCACCACGTCCCCCGCCTATTCTCCTTCCTCGAAGTGATGATTTGATTCCCCTGTCTCCCTAGTTCCCTTGGGGGCGACCGCCCCAGGAGTGTTCTGGCTTCCTCTAGTCTTGAGATCCACCCCCCCCCCCAGGGCCGACCGCCCTTGGCGGGGGGATGGCTGCGTCGGAGGACTTCAGCTCGCCGTCAGGGTCTCAGGGCCTCAGGTGGAGGAGAGGGAGGATCCAGCAGGAGGGTCGAAGGTGAGGATCGCCCGGTCCCCGCCTCCCCTGCCGCAGGAGGACCTCGCTGCGGTGGAGGTGGCCGCGACCAGGCTGCAGGCCGCCCGGCGCGGCGAGCTCGCCCGGAGGGAGCTAGGCACCATGGGGGCCCGGCAGGATGAGGCGCCGCCGCCCGGGGGGGGGGGGGGGCGGGGACCGCGCTGTCGGCGGCGCTCAAGCGCTGGGCCCCAAGCTCCAGCCCTGGGCCCTGGGCCCTACGCCTTGGGCCGCGCGCTGTCGGCCCTGGGCCTTCCGCCTTGAGCTTTGATCTTGAGGCGCAGAGCCATCCGCTTGTGTGTGTGTGCAAATCGAAGGACATCGAGGCACAGGCTTAGACCGTCGGAGCTCCGCGCGGATTTCTTGGATCTGTACTGGAACCCCCTGGCAGCGCCTCTGGCGCCGCCTCTTGCACCGCCTCTTGCGCGCTCTGCGCGCAGGGGGAGGGGGGGGGGAGTTCAGCGCAGATCCACGACATCCGCGTGGAGCTCCGTCAGTTTATGCTTATGCAGCTCAATGTTGTTCTAACGAAGGGTGTGGATACGCCGGGGTGTGTTCGATGTCTGTTCATGGGAGCCTTGGGCGGCGACAGTGAAGCCAGCTTTTCCTTCATGTGGACAGCATTCGGGCCGCGTTCGGCACTTTCTTCTGCTCCTCCTCGCCCATCCTATTCCTCCTCACCCTCCTCGTTCTTCTCGTCTTCTCTATGAAGCGGCGCATCCAGTCCAAATCCAGTTCCAATCTGGTCCAAACCAGCCCCAAACCGGACAGCGCCGGGGGCTGCGCAGGTCCCCACAAAACGGACACCAAAGTTGCGGTTTGCGATCCGCGTTGCCGGGGCTCGGGGGGCATCACGTTGCTCTCGTCGGGCCTCCTCGGAGAGCGGCGGAGATCTCTGCCGCGATTCTCGTCCGCCCCCCGGGCGCGGGCTGCGAACCACACCCTTTGCAAGCCATGCCGTTCCGAAAGGAGTCGCCAGGGGGGTGGGGCGCTCGGGAACCAGGAGGGCGGGTTGGTGGGGATGGGTGATGATGACAAGACGGAGGGGGGGGAGGAGCAGGAGGGCTCGTACTGGTATGGTCTGGTTTCGGGGCGCATTCCCCCGCTGGTGGGCCCAGTTCTTCCTGTGGGCGGGGGAGGCGCAGTTGGGGCGAAGTGGGACCGGGGGAGGGAGGCCACGGGAGCGGCAGGAGCGCGGCCCATGGCCCTGTCAAGTACGCTCCCAGGCGCCCACCGTGGTTGGCGTTCCAGGTCAGGGCAGTCGTCGGGGGCGAGCGGCTGGTACCTACGATGAGCGACGCTGGCTTAGTTCGCTCTCTGTGTCCAGCCGATGGGTGGACGGTGCCGAATTGGACCTGCTGGCCAGCGGTCACCAGCAATCTTGATCAACGGTTCGCTGATTTGGCGTCGCCGACCCCTGTCTTTCAATAGGCTTGTGATCGCCGCGATATAGCAGGCGTAGCACTTGGACACCCCGAGGAGGAGACGCCATGGAGTGTTGCACTTACAAGTTCGCGTCTTGGACGAGGCGCTCGTTTGGAGTCGCTGGCTCCTCTCGTTCGAGAGCCCCCTGATCACCGCGATATGTCAGGTGTGGCACCTGGGCGCACCAAGGAGGAGCCGTCAGAGGGGTATGTCACGGGGTCGTTCGTGCCGACGTTTAATCTGCATGTCCGAGGAGGAGGAGGAGGAAGGAACGGAACCCGATCATTCTCCTCCACGGCCGTCGCCTCCGCAGCCGCTGCCGTCGTCAACATTGTCGACGTCTTCGTCGTCTTGCGGAGGGTCGCGCCAACCAGGTAAATGTGTTAGGAGGTTCTGGGATGCTGTTGAAGGTCCCGGAGACCTCCGAGACAGCAGCAGAGAGTGGCAGACACCAGAGGTCACCAGCTGAGACGGGCAGGCACGACACCAGCAGAGATCAGCAGCCACCAGTAGATACTGGCAGAGCAGCAGACACCAGCAGGAATTAACACAGGAGTCAGCAGCAGAGGGAGAGGGACGCCGCGGCTCTGATGACGATGCGTGGTGGTTGCACATGTTGGTAGTGTTGTCCCGCGCCACCCGAATGGCTGACATGCTGCTGGTGCGGCCACCTAGAGTCGCCATGGAGGAAGCGGGTCCTCAAGGAAACGGGTCCTGAGGTTTTTGTTGCCGTTTTCGGGCTCTCGGGGCCGTCCACGGGCCCCGGGGCTGTCAGAACAGAAACCGTCTCAGGATGACGATCTCGTCCTGGGGGAAGGCCCCAAAGTCTAGGACCCGTTTCCCTCAGGACCCCTTGTCCCCCCATGCTGAGCTGGCCGCGGCGCGGGCAACACTTCGAGCAGCGTGACCGGACGACGGCACCGAGCGCCGTTCTGCTGGCCGGGCGTTTCGGGACGGCCATGCCGCAAGAGTAGCGGCCTGCGCCAGACCTGGGCCCTACGTATGGCAAGGGCGGGCGGCCACCTTGTAGTGTTCGATGCCAAGTGCGGACGGCGCGGATCACCAGGCGACGACAGAAGCAGCAGAATACACTGCCCGCATATGCACTTGCGCACAGGCTCTCGTTTTCAGATTTGAGTCCAAACGCTGCGTCGTTTCCGCGAGGCTCGCGCACGTGCCAGGCCTCCCGAGGCGGGGGCGCGCAGATGACCGCGGCGCACGCGCCGCGGCCTGCGCCAGAGAGCTGCCCCTCCCCCCCCTCAGATGGGATCCTGGCGCGAGCCCGTAGAGGCGAGTCCGCCTCGCGCTCCGCGCGGCCCGAGGCGCGAGGTCAGGCATTCCAGACCCCCTCGAGTAATGAACATTCATGACGGGAGGTTCTTCACAATTTTTGGCCCCTGGGATCCTTTACTGGATCTCAGGACCGTCAGAAAACGACTCGGGGTGAAAAACCGGTCTCGGGGAATGGGTCGAAATCTTTGGGGGTCGACGTCATGACAGAAATCATGACATCGGTGGTCTGGGATTCTATAGTTCGAGCATCTTAGCTTTCACGTCGCCCAGCTGCGAGGGCCGCCTCCGCCGTCCACCCGGGCCGTCCCGCCGCGCCAGAAGCTGCCGGGCCAGCAGGCCACGGGCCACCTGTCGAGGCCCTTCCAGGCGTGCCCCGACGCCTTCTGGGGCGCTCGGGCTCCCCCGAACTCCCAGGAATCCGTCTGGGATTCCCCCGTGCCCCCCCCCCCCGAGGTCCCCCGAGGTCGCGCGTTTTGCCGAATCCCGTAGGTCCGCCGGGGCCGCCTGTGCCCCCCTGGGTACCCCCGCGCGCGAGGACATCCGAGAGGCTCCTTTCCGGATCTCTCTGGACGTAGGCGAGCCTCCACGAGGCCCGAGATAAGCACTCAGAGGTCGCGCAGAGCGAGAGACCTCCACCGTGTTTCTCATGGCGCTGAATCTACGAGCTGGGGCCTTCCTGTGGCCCCCCCATGGAGCCCGAAAGTTGGCCCCGTTACGTTGGTCGCCCAGCCCGCGCGGGCAGGGGCGGACGGCGACGACGACGGCGGCGCCGCCTGCGGCGTCGGCGACGGCGACGGCGTCGGCGACGGCGACGGCGACGGCGACGGCGGTGGCGGTGGCGGCGACGCCGGTTGCGGAGACGGCGACGGCGACGGCGACGGCGGTGGCGGTGGCGGCGACGCCGGTTGCGGAGACGGCGACGACTGACGGCGGCGACGGCGATGGCGACGGCGGAGGCGGTGAAGGGCGCGGCCACGACGACGGTCAGCGACGGCAGCGGCGGCGACGCCCGCGACGCTCGCCCCTGGCAGGAGGAGCATCGGCATGGCAGCCGCGCTGGGGTGGAGGGCGTGCCCACCATTCGCATAGGCGGCGTTCCATTTTCGGCGGGGTGGCACGGAGGGCAGTGAGGCAGAGGATGCACGGAGGGCACAAAGGGGGCAGGATGGCACGGGGCTGGGCGAGGCAGGATTGGCAAGAAGGCCCTGAGGAGGGGGAGAGGGGGAGGCAGGGAGGGCAGGAGGGCACGGGCGAGGGTGCGGTCCTTGGGGCTGTATAGTGCCGCCTGGCGGGCGTCTTCTGGCTTTCGGAAGCTGTCCCGAGTCGGGCTTAGGCCATCAATATTACAGAGAAGGCAAACCGCTGATTTTTCATATTTGAAAATAGCGTTCGTCTCGAATGGCGCTGATGGAGGCCACTGTGTGGCCCATTTCAATTATCTTGGGGGCTGCAGAGCTGCAACAAACGATTCATGCAGGCTTCAGCGCCCAAACGGATGTGCCAGCGCCCCCAAACGTAAGGTTGGACCATTGGGAGGTGGACAGCCAAGTGTCTCAGACGCCTTCTCGCCCCTGGCAGATGGAGTCGGCGGAATCCGCATGCACGGACGCAACTGCGTACTAGAACACTCTGGGCGTAGCCGGGATGAGGAGGAGGAGGAGGAGGAGGAGGAGGAAGAGGTGGAGGATGCGGAGGATGCGGAGGAGGAGGAGGAGGTGGAGGAGGAGGACGAGAAGGAGGAGGAGGAGGAGGAGGAGGAGGAGGAGGAGAGGAGAGGAGAGGAGAGGAGAGGAGAGGAGGAGAGGAGAGGAGAGGAGGAGGGAGGAGTGAGGAGAGAGGAGAGAGGAGGGAGGAGTGAGGAGGGATGAGAGATGAGAGAGGAGACAGGAGCGAGCAGAGAGGAGAGAGGAGAGAGGAGAGAGGAGAGAGCAGCGAGGAGAGAGGAGAGAGGAGAGAGGAGAGAGGAGAGAGGAGAGAGGAGAGGAGGAGAGGGGGAGAGGAGGAGAAGAGGAGAGGTGGAGAGGAGGAGAGAGGAGAGAGGAGGGGAGAACGAGGAGGAGGAGGAGGAGGAGAAGGAGGAGCAGGAGGAGGAGGAGGAGGAGGAGGAGGAGCAGGAGGACGACGATGAGGAGGAGGAGGAGGAGGAGGAGGAACAGGAGGACGAGGAGGAGGAGGACGAGGACGAGGACGAGGAGGAGGAGGAGGAAGTTCTGTAGTAGGCCGTGTCCGGTAGACCAGCGCGCGCTGACTCTGATAATCCCCCCCTGAATGTTGCTGGCGGCAGTCCCTTCTTTTGTGGTTATTAATTCCCTACCTAGGCTCTGCCTAGAAGGGTTCTTACTCTCTGGGCTTAAAGGGGCCGGGCAGTGGAAAGCGCCCCAGGCGGTTCCCCCGGTATCCGGCCCGCGGTTCCCCCAGTGACGTCACCTTAGCTTAGTGTTGCTTATCTCATCTTAGCTTAGCTTATTTCATCTTAGCTTAGCTTAGGTTCATCTTAGCTCAGGTTTATCTTAGCTTAGATTACCTTCATCTTAGCTTCGCTGAACTTTAGCATAGCAGAGCACAGCATAGCATAGCATAGCGTAGCATATCATACATGGCGCAGCACAGCATATCATAGCATAGCCCAGCATAACATAGCATAGCGCAGCATAGCATAGCAAAGCATCGCATAGCCTAGCATAGCATAGCGCAGCACAGCGCAGCACAGCTTAGCACAGCGCAGCATAGCATAGCATAGCATATAATAGCATAGCAGAGCAGAGCAGAGCATAGCATAGCAGATCATAGCATAGCAGAGCATAGCAGAACATAGCAGAACAGAGCAGAGCATATCATAGCATAGCAGCAACGCAAATGCAAATCAACAGCAGCGACAGCAAAGCAAAGCACAAGCAACGCAACGCAAAGCAACGCAAGAGGCTCCAACTCCTAGAGGCTCCAACTCCTAGGTAGGGTCGCACTGGGATACTTTCATGTGTGTGGTGAGGAGTACATCGGAGTGTGACGGCGACGGACGAGCAGGAGGCGGAGGAGGAGGAGCAGGAGGAAGAGGAACATAAGGACGACGACGACGAGGGTTGGGAAGCGGTGGGGCGGCAGACGGGGAAGAAGCTGATGAGGACGAGGCGGAGGCGGAAGGAAGGGGATACTGAGAGGAAGTGGATCAGGGTGAGGAGGAGGAGGAGGAAGAGGAGGAGGATGAGGTGGAGGAGGAGGAGGAGGAGGAGGAGGAGGAGGGAGCAGCAGCAGCAGCAACAGCAGCAGCAGCAGCAGCAGCAGGTGCACCAGTAGTAGGAGGGACATGCTGAGGAGAAAGAGTGAGGCGAAGCAGGAGGTGGAGGAAACGGTGGAGATGGAGGAGGAGGAGGAGGGAGGAGGAGGAGGAGGAGGAGGGGGAGAAGGAGGAGGGGGAGGAGGAGGAGGAGGAGGAGGAGGAGGGAGGAGGAGGGAGGATGATGAGAGGAGGAGGTGGAGGAGGAGGAGGGGGAAAAGGAGGAGGACGAGGAGGAGGAGGAGCAGGAGAAGGAGGAGGAGGAGGAGGAGGAGGAACTGAAGTAAGAGGAAGGGGAGGTGCAGGAGAAAGCGTACACGATCGCCAAGACGAGGACGGGGAGGAGCTTCATTCTACAGATCAGAGAGCATTCTGTAGAACCCCCCCTGGCACCAGGAGGCTGATCATCGATCCCGCCCACCTCTGCTCGACCTGCTCTAAGACCTTCTAGCCCTCTGAACACACCTTGCCATCCTGCCGCTTCCGGCCCTCTCGCTGCCTTAGCCCTCCCATCCGCAGTCCTCTTGGCCTGGAGCCTTCTGACCCCTCCTCGCCCCACTGCCCCCCTCCCCCCAGACACCCACACCCTCGGACCCATCGCCCACCTACCTTCTCCGATTCCTCCCTCCCCGCCTTCCCCGCCCGTTCTCCCTCTCGGTTCCTCGTGCCCTCGCGTGCCCCCTCGCGCCGTCCCCTCCCACAGCATTGCCCCGCCACTCCTTCCACTCCTGCCTTTTTGTTCGGGCTTCGAGCCGAAGCACGAGCCTGCTTGTACGCGACAGCGCGGATCAAGGCCAAGATAGAGGCCAGCCCGAGCAGCAGCGGGCCAACAGAGCTACGTAGAGGAACATCGACCGAGCTGGCGCCCAGCGGCCACCACGGGCCAGGAGGAGGCCGAAAATGCGTTACTGTGGAGACCCATGCCAAGAAACACCTTGCTTGCCTCCAGGGTGCCCTGGGTTTTTGGGGGGTTCAATGTTTTTGCGATGTAGAGCGTCACGCTCCCACTCCGAAAATCAACGGACGTCCTGGTGTCTCGGGGTTGGGTTTCTTGTGGAAGGTTTCTTGTGGACTGGCCTCCACTGTAGTCGATCCCTCAGCTCCAAGATATATCGTGCATGGCATCGCTGGCACGTCGCAGACGCAGCCTGGACAGACTGGCACTTCGCACGCGCACAGGTTCTCCGCGCATTCCTGCGGGTGGTGCATCGTGCCGCGTGGCACGAAAGCACGCGCACGAAGCCAACGCGGCGTCGCCCCCGAAACGCAGCGACTCTGCAAACGCAACGCCATGCACAGAAACCGTGGATCTGTGAAGTAAGGTCCGCCCCCCAAACGGGCGCAACGTCTACACATTGCCCCCCAGGGCTTTCGCCGGGGCCCCTGATCGACCTCCCTCCAGAGGCAGCACCCGCAGGACAGTCACGTGCGAGGTGCCCCGCAGCGGGAGGGCACCGAGGGGGATGCGGGCGTGCCCGGTGCGACCCCCCGCCGCGCCCCAGCGCGCCGAGCCACGGAAGCCCACGGGGCGGCTGGGCCGGAGGAAGACGCGGAGAGTGAAGGCCGGACCGCCCAGTCGCGCGGCAGAGGGAGCGGAGTTGGAGGACGCCAGGCCTCCCAGATTCGAGTAGGGGATGGGCTCCAGAATTGGCTTCCCCCAGAACAGGTTGTTCAGTCGATTCCACGAAAAGAAAACGAAGATTGTCCCGTTGACCTACCAGCATGCTGCGTATAATTCTGTAGATTCAACGAGAAAACCAATTTGGGGGTAAATCCACTATTGAGTCGGTCCCCTACTCGACAAATGGGGTCGGAGGAGATGGGGTGGGAGGATCGCGCCGCATCGCCGATGCATCCGCGATGCGGCTCGATGTGGAGCCCGGATTCCGCCACGCCGACGTCGCCGATGCACCGCCGACAGCGCCAGTGCATCTCCGATGCGGCTGGCGATGCATCGGCCATGCGGTATAATCTTCCGACCCGGACCGATGGCCCATCTAGGAGGCCTCGACAGAAGCCCCATTTTGGAGGAGGACAACTATACAGATGCAGATCCACTTTGTTCCTTGCGTGGGAAGATCATATCCATATCGATTGCGTCTCGGACTTTAAGAGAGGCCAGATGTTATCCATATCCGCTGCCTCTCGGTGTTTGGAGCGTCCCTTCCCCAAAATCTAAGACGCTGTTGGTATGATTCTAACTCTTGCCCGCATTCCTCCCCCTCACCACTCCGAACGAAGGCAATTATACAGAGGAGGAGGAGGAGGAGGAGGAGGAGGAGGAGGAGGAGGAGGAGGAGGAGGGAGGAGCAAGAGGCCCTGGATTTAAAGGCCCACCAGCAGCGCCTCAGTGCTGGTGGTACCTCCTCTCTGATGAGGCCTGTTTCAGTCAAGACGTAGAGTGAAGGAGCACTTTGAAGAGATGCACGCTGGCAGGGGTGTCCTCGACGTCTCGTCGTTTCCTCCTCCTCCTCCCCTCCTCTTCTCCAAGGGCCGCTGGGAGACCTGATTGTGCTGTCCACTGGGAGCTTCCAGCCCCGCTCATCCACAGTACAGCTACTTGCGGCGGGGGGCGGGGGGACGGCTGCGCTCGACTCGATGACCAGAGCCGACAGCGGCAGCGACGGGTGTGCAGGCTAAGAGGAAGCAGAGGAGTAAGCGGATAGTGAAGACCGGTCTCGATAAGTGGTGTGTGTGTGTGTGTGTCGCGCGTTTGCGTCTACCGCGTGCGGAATGTTCGCGTGTGTCGCCATGCCCAGAACCTCCCCCGAAAAGGCCCCCTCCCGTGTCAGAAAACGTGCGGAAACAATCTCCCTCCTGGACCCTCGAGGGTTGACGGCAGACCCGCCAGAGGGGGGTCAGCGTTCAGCGATGGATTGCTTTAGGGGCCTCTCAGGTGGGAATGCTCATATAGGATACAGGATACCAGGAGCAGCTCTGCGCAGCCCGGCAGTATGTTCTCCGGATCCATGTTGGCGGTGGTGGAGGGTGGAGGGTTGAGGAAGGAGGAAGGAGGGAGGAGGAGGAGGAGGAGGAGGAGGAGGAGGAGGAGGAGGAGGAGGAGGAGGAGCAAGGCGGGCGAGAGGTCGTGTGAAAGGCATGGCCAGCCCCCTGAATTCGAATTAGGGGGACGAGGAGGAGGAAGAGGAGGGCGAGGAGTATGACGATGACGAGGGCGGCGGGGAGCGAGGTCAACGAGTTGCGCCTGGCGCTCCAGGGGACGGCGTTGTGGCACTTGTCTAGCGGTTGCGTAGGCGTGCCCATGGCCCCTGGAGGCCCCGCATGTCCACAGAGGCCGGCCTGTTCCTGCAGATGTGGCCATCCTCGGGCAAGCTCCGCCACTCAAGTGGTGGAGGTCGACGATGGAGGTGGAGGAGGAGGAGGAGGAGGACGAGGAGGGGGAGGAGGAGGAGGAGGAGGAGGAGGAGGAGGAGGAGGAGGAGAAGCAGGAGAATGAGGAGGAAGAGGAGGATTAGGTGGAGGACGAGGGGGGGAGGAGAAGAGCAAGAGGAGAAGGAGGAGGAGGAGGAGGAGGAGGAGAGCGAGGAGGAGGAGGAGGAGGAGGAGGAGGAGGAGGAGGAGGAGGAGGAGAGCGAGGAGGAGAGCGAGGAGCTCCCGGGGAGGACGAGAGCGAGGAGCTTCCCCCCCTCTCAGGTGACAGTCCCGCTGTAGGACTCGCGGAGGGAACTGCCGCAGCCCAGCCAGAAGCGCGCCGCGACGACTTGCTGTCGCAGAAGCCGCCCGTGAGTGCATCCTCCGAGGCCGCCGAGGCTGCCGCGCGGAGCCGCGCAGAGGAGGGGCGAAGGCGGAGGAGCCTCCACGCACGTGAAAGCCTGGCGGAGGGTCGCCAGGCGCCCGCCAATGACGCCCTCGAGGCTCCCAGGGCGACGACGGGCCGCGCGGAGGAGGCTCGGCGGCGGGTGACGCCCGACAGTCGGGCTCCTGACGGGGGCTCAGGCGCGGAAGGAAGGTCCGAGGTGGCGGCCAGGGCGCTGCCCGTGCGCGGCGGCGGCGGTGGCGAAGGCGCGGAGGGGGCTGCCAGATCACAGCCAGGGCCAGGTCGCCAGGCGCCCGCCAGTGAAGCCCTCGGGGCTCCGGCGACGCCGGGCCGCGCGGAGGAGGCTCGGCGGCGGGTGACGCCCGACAGTCGGGCTCCTGACGGGGGCTCAGGCGCGGAAGGAAGGTCCGAGGTGGCGGCCAGGGCGCTGCCCGTGCGCGGCGGCGGCGGTGGCGAAGGCGCGGAGGGGGCTGCCAGATCACAGCCAGGGCCAGGTCGCCAGGCGCCCGCCAGTGAAGCCCTCGGGGCTCCGGCGACTCCGGGCCGCGCGGAGGAGGCTCGGCGGCGGGTGACGCCCGACAGTCGGGCTCCTGACGGGGGCTCAGGCGCGGTGGAAGGTCCGAGGTGGCGGCCAGGGCGCTGCCCGTGCGCGGCGGCGGCGGTGGCGAAGGCGCGGAGGGGGCTGCCAGATCACAGCCAGGGCCAGGTCGCCAGGCGCCCGCCAGTGAAGCCCTCGGGGCTCCGGCGACGCCGGGCCGCGCGGAGGAGGCTCGGCGGCGGGTGACGCCCGACAGTCGGGCTCCTGACGGGGGCTCAGGCGCGGAAGGAAGGTCCGAGGTGGCGGCCAGGGCGCTGCCCGTGCGCGGCGGCGGCGGTGGCGAAGGCGCGGAGGGGGCTGCCAGATCACAGCCAGGGCCAGGTCGCCAGGCGCCCGCCAGTGAAGCCCTCGGGGCTCCGGCGACGCCGGGCCGCGCGGAGGAGGCTCGGCGGCGGGTGACGCCCGACAGTCGGGCTCCTGACGGGGGCTCAGGCGCGGAAGGAAGGTCCGAGGTGGCGGCCAGGGCGCTGCCCGTGCGCGGCGGCGGCGGTGGCGAAGGCGCGGAGGGGGCTGCCAGATCACAGCCAGGGCCAGGTCGCCAGGCGCCCGCCAGTGAAGCCCTCGGGGCTCCGGCGACGCCGGGCCGCGCGGAGGAGGCTCGGCGGCGGGTGACGCCCGACAGTCGGGCTCCTGACGGGGGCTCAGGCGCGGAAGGAAGGTCCGAGGTGGCGGCCAGGGCGCTGCCCGTGCGCGGCGGCGGCGGTGGCGAAGGCGCGGAGGGGGCTGCCAGATCACAGCCAGGGCCAGGTCGCCAGGCGCCCGCCAGTGAAGCCCTCGGGGCTCCGGCGACGCCGGGCCGCGAGGAGGAGGCTCGGCGGCGGGTGACGCCCGACAGTCGGGCTCCTGACGGGGGCTCAGGCGCGGAAGGAAGGTCCGAGGTGGCGGCCAGGGCGCTGCCGGTGCGCGGCGGCGGCGGTGGCGAAGGCGCGGAGGGGGCTGCCAGATCACAGCCAGGGCCAGGTCGCCAGGCGCCCGCCAGTGACGCCCTCGGGGCTCCCGGGGCGACGCCGGGCCGCGACTCGGACGAGGCTCGACGACGGCGGGGAACGCCCGACGGTGAGGCTTATGACGGGGCCAGCACGCCGTCCGCGTGCGGAGGATCGGCGCCTCCGACTGGACAGGTAGATGGAGCGCGCCAAGGGGCGATTGCCCACCACGCAGCCGACGGGCATGCGGCCTCCCCGACGCGCCGCAGCCCGCTGGAGGCCACCCTGGATCGCGAGATCTCCCCGCCGTACTTGACACTCGACGAGAGGCTAGAGTGGTACCGCAGCCGCCGTGGAGGCCGCGCCCCGTCGACGTCGACGTCGCCCCGACGCCCGGGGCCGCCCGCGAGCCCGTCGACGTGTGGCCCGCCGCCGTCGTTCCAGCAGGCGTCCTCGCGCGTTGAGGGCATCTCGCGGATGCGGGCCCGCTTGGCCTGGGGCCAGCCGGCCAATGACCCCCCCAGTCTGGCCGCAGACCCGTGGCGGCCTCAGGGCGCGTCAGCCTTGGGCCAGCGGACGTCGCCCAGCGTCTCCCCGCGGCTTCAGGGCGCGTCAGCCTGGGGCCAAACGACGTCGCCCGACGAGTCCCCGCGGCTTCAGGCCGCATCGGCCGGGGACAAGCCGGCGCCTGCTGACGTCTCACCGTGGCTCCGGCCCGCGTCAGCCTGGGGCCAGCCGGCGCCGCCCGAGGTCCCCCCGCATCTCCAAGCAGCCTCAGCCTGGGGCCAGCCAGCGTCCTTTGACGTCTCTCCGCGGCTCCAAGCAGCGTCAGCCTGGGGCCAGCCAGCATCCCTTGATGTCTCTCCGCGGCTCCAGGCCGCGCCAATTTGGGGCCAGCCAGCGTCCCTCGACGCTTCTCCGCGGCTCCAGGCCGCGCAAACCTGGGGTCCGCAAGCGCCGCCCGACGTCTCCTCGCAGAGGCTCCAGGGCCTGTCGGCGGCATCGTCGACGGCCTCCCCGCGGCCCCTGGCGCCCCGCCCGTCGGCGCAGCAGGCGGACGCAGGGCCCAGCGGGCCGTGGGCCTGGCTGGACGCGCAGGCCGCGCAGGGCGCGGGGTCGCCACCGGCGCAGCGGCCGGGCAGCCCGCCGTGGCGCGACCCGCCCCTGGGCCTGGGCGACGGCCGCCAGGCGGACGGCCCCGGGCGTTCCTGGGCGCTCGGCGCCACGGCGCCGAAGGAGGGCGTCGCTGCCAGCGGCTGGTCCGCGGCCCTCAGCGCGAGCACGGCTGCCCCCAGCGCGAGCAGCCCCTGGCCTTCGGCGCCCCGCCTCTCCTCTCGCCTCTTCTTCTCTGCCTTCGCTTGCCTGCCCCTCCACCCGTCCTACATCCTCTCCCTCCTCTCCCTCCCGCCTCTCCTCCCTCCCCCCCGCCCTCCCTCCCTCGCGAGCTCTTGCCCTTCCGCTCCCCGCCCCCCTGCGCGCTCAGACCTGCAGTACGCGTGTACCCTGCCTCCCCATCCGTTCCTCCCCTCCCTCCCTTCACTCCTTCTGCTCCCTTCGTCCGCCCCGTCCCCCAGAGGCCCGTCTACCTCCCTCCCTCCCCCCCTCACTCCCTCTCCCAGACCCCCGACGTCATGATTTGCTCATAACGTCGACCCCCAGAGGTCACGACCCATTCGAACGGAAAAGTTGTTCATCATGGGTCGTTCCTGACAGTCCCGAGGCCCAGGAACGGCCCCCAGAGGCTGAACATACAGGAAAACTTCCGTCGTCATCGTTTCATGGCCCAGGGGGTCCAGGATCCCCTCCGCTTCCCTCTTTCGGACGGGGCTAGGACGAGGATATATCCGTTCCAGAGCGTTCCAAAACGCTCTCAGAGCCTTCCGGAGCGCCTTGAGAAGGCCGCGGCGCCTGATGCATCCTGCAGAGCCACCGGATCTCAGAGATTCTCGATCTGTCCTCACCCGATGCCAGCCCTGTCTTGGCTTCGTCTTCCCTCCTCCCTCCAGCGCGCGGGCAGCCAGCCAGCGTGGAGAGCGGAGGGCACGCCCGCGCCCGCGGCGAGCGGCCCCTGGCCCTCGGGCGGATGGGCGCAGCAGCCGGAGCCGCGGGGGCGCGCCCCTCCCCAGGCCACCTGCCGTCCCAGACGCCTCGCCCAGTCCTCGTCCTCGTCCTCGTCCTCGTCCTCCTCCTCCTCCTCCTCCTCCTCTTCCTCCTCCTCCTCCTCCTCCTCCTCCTCCTCCTCCTCCCCCTCTTCATGTTCGACAATGAGCGGACCTGAAGAGCAAGCTCGTGGCGTTGGTGAGTGAGTGCAAACGAATTGCAGCATGCTGACTTTAGACCAAGCGCAAGCGAATGAGGCCCGACGGGCGCAGCAAGACAAGGAACGGCAAGGATACGCGAAAAGCGTGCAGGCCCCTAGGCCTTCAGAGTATGCGTCCGCCAGGCCGCAGTCATGAGCTAAACCTGGTGGTACCGTGGTGACCCCACCCCATGCCGACCCGGCGGCGTTCTGGGCCGACGCCGCGACATTGGTTTCGGCGGACCCAAGCCAAATCATAATCATACTTACTTTAGAGTTCCCCAGTCAGACCTAAATCGGACTTGGGCCGTACGGCCAGAGTTCAACCAGAGTTCCAGTCAGACCTAAATCGGAGTTGGTGCTGAGGGCCAGACTTGAATCAGAGTTCCAGCGCAGACATGAGTCTGACCTTCATCAGAGATTTGGGCCTGAACAGAGAAACGGAGTGTGCCCCCCAAAGACACACTTAGCCTTAGATCGAATCCACACTCCCCCTTAGTTTATCCAGGCAAGCTGTGACGAGGCAGAAAGTTAGACGTGCAACGCGGTACATGTAACACAAGCATGCGGCTCTGAGTGTACGCTGCAGTGCCTCGTGTTAGCTTGGCACTCCTCCCCCGCGAGTACCCTCCCATCAGGTAAGTGTCAAGCCGTGTCAGTCCAGGCGCGCAGCGCTTAAGGTAAACGAGCACGTTGACAAGTAGAGCAGGAGAGGCGAGGCTGGCGGCAGTGAAAACCGTCGTGCTGAAGGGCTGTCGCGAGCTGAAAAGGCTGACCTACGTAAGTAGACAGACCAAAAGGATAAGGCTGGCCTATGATGAATGTTTTGTGCTGGCGAAAGAGCCGACCAGCCTCAAGATGGCAGGAGGTAAACGCAAACAAGATGCCGAGTACGGAGTGATCGAGGCTAAGACTTTACAGTGAACAGTCAAGGGAGAGTGCAAGGTGTGATATGGAAGATTGCCGATGGATCTTCTTACTCGCGGCCCCGCGAGGGGCGTAGCTCTAAGGCCAAGGGCCCTAGTTCGAAATAAAGCGGCAGCGGTGGGCAAGGGATGCAACACAAAACCCTTCGGGAGCGAGCTTGAACCACACTCCTCCTAGTCGCCGTTTCGGTCGGTCGTGGCCTCTGACAGGCCTGAGCGGGGACTATAGCAAACAAGTCACTCGCCGGCAAAAACCACGAAGATAAGCAAGCAAACGGCTTGCACTGTATTACGCAGCATACAGGGTATTCTCAGCAATGGCCAGGGTTCGATCGCGATGCGACAGAATCCACAAGGAATATAGCCATCTTCTCAATATACTAGGTGCGATCGTCATCACAACAAACATTGTGCGCACTGAAACGAATGAAGCTTCCAAAAAAACGCGGTGTTACGCGGGGATTTTTTCCGGGTGTAAAAGCTGCGATTCGGAATGCATAAATCTTGACCGGGCGTATGGTGTTGGCAACGATGCGGAATACATGAATCTTGACAGGGCGTATATGGTATAGGCAGTAGAACATTTCCGGTCTGATCGGCCAAACTGCCGTCAAACCACGCGGGGGTCACCTTTTTCTTCGGCTTCGCCAGTTTGTCCGCTAGATCTGATCCCTGCCAAACATCTCTGACTGCGAGCTTCCACCAACGGCCCTTGAGGTCATTCATCACACTCTCCGGGAAGATCGTGAAATCGGGATTTCCAAAATGACACTGCCGAAGCAGCCACGAAGCGTGCTTCTTGCAGGTCTTGCAAGTGATGTATACAGTACGCGGGTTGTGGCCGATGACCACATCATGATGAGGAATGCCAGCCGCGCAACTGATCATGCCACTCGGCTGCACCGTCGGGGAAGATCCGCTCCACGACACAACACCGGCCGATGAGGCTGAAACGGAACCCGATGAACTCGTTACGGAAACCACGGTTGGTGATGCAGGGGCCGAATTCCCCTGCGATTTTACTGTTCTCATCGTCCAGATCCCCGTGCTGATGCTGCAGAGCATTGTGATGGCGGTTCGCTGGCTGGTGGTGGTTCTGTCGGTACCTGTGGCGGCGGCGGCGGCTGCTGAATCGCAGCCGATGCTGCGGAACTTGATGCCTGTGCGCTGCTGAATACGTCCGCGTGGGACATCGTGATGTCACCATCGTGGTCACGATCCTGTGGGATCGTGGGTGGTACGCCGCGGCGTCGGCCGAGCATGCGGCCGTCCCATTCAAGGTGCTCACCCATGGCCTTCGCCTCGGCGGCGCTCTCCTCGTTGGCGATCGCGCTGTTCTGCCGCGGGATCGTCCAGAGCGTCATGAAGATGCCGAAACCGATAGCCATGCCGAGGACCAGCGTGAACGTCAACAGGCCAATATCGAAGCTGTAGTCCGGCATAGTCGGCGTAGGCGTAGGCTGTCCCTTGACCTTTCCAAGGCAGGTGAATAGGACTGATGCGAGCATAGCAGCGCATGGCTGCCGGGTCCCATAGGTATGTTTGCGAGCCCCGAAGAACGACAGCAGGACGCCAGCCTCCATCGTCTTCGTTAAGGCGTCCGCGACCATGGTCCAGGTAGGGATCCAGCTGAGCTTGAGCGCGCTGTTGGGGTGCACGGCCTCCTTGATCATGGAGGCGACGATGCGAAACCGCTTGTCAGTAGACTGGCCCACATCTGAAGCGATGTGCGTCACGAGACCCTTGCTGTTGCTGTAGATCTCCCCAGGGCGCTTGTCGGCGAGCGCGTCGATCTGCTCGAGCGCCGTCTTGGGGTTGTAGGCCTCGGTCAGCAGCTGTCGGAACCACGCGTTGGTCTCCAACCCCTCGAGGGTAGCGCTGCCCTCGGCAGCGAGGGTCGACTTCACCGACCTCTTGACTGTGCCAGAGCGCCAGGCGACGGGCAGGCACAGGTCGTACCGGCCGCCGACGACGTCGCGCGGGCGATGGGCGAGCCCCATCACCATGCCCCACTGGGTCTTGACGCCGTCCACGTTGGCGAACGCGGCGTCGCTGAAGCACGTGGTGATCGCCGTCTCCAGGTCGACGAGCTTGCGCTTGAGCGCGATCGCGATGTTCGCGGCGGAGTGCACATATGCGACTGTCTTGTTGAGCGTCTTCGCGTCGGCCACGGTAGCGACGTCGGTGCGTCGAGCTGCAAAGCTCACCGGGCAGGATGTCCACCCGGGTCTGCACAGTTAGCCGCACCAGCTGCCCGGGCGCGTGGCGGTAGCTCGTCACCTCGGTGGCGGTGAGTCGGTCCTCAGCTCCTGGGCCCTTCTGGGCTTTCAAGTCGACGTAGTCCACCTGTGCGGCAGCGGTGGCCTGGGTCACGCGGAACTCGTCGTCGAGCTTGGTAATCGTGCGTCCGCAGTACTTGATGGCCCCTTCGACTGGCTTGAGGTGTAGCTTCTTCCCCAGCGATGTGATAGTCGCCTTCCACCTGGTGGCGTTGTTGCGCTGGGCGATAAGGAAGTCACCCACGTGTGAGTGGACCACCGCGGCGAGCCCACCTTCGTCATAGAAGTAGTAGAGGCCCTTCTCGAGCTCGCTCTCTACGAGGCCATGCTCGGCGAAGACCTTCTGCGCATAGAGGTACCGCTGCCACCCGGCGTCGCGCGTCCCGTAGATCGCGCCTGTGGCCATCGCGATCTCGCCGGGCCGGGTCCCCGGCGGCGGGTTCTTGGCCGGCATGCGCAGGAGCAGTAGCCGCTCAATGTTACCCGACTGCAGGCAGGCCGCCATCGCGTCGCAGGACGAGATGTCCCAGTCCTTCTGGGCCGCGGCGGCCAGGGTCAGGTACGGCGAGTCCCTAGACCCTGCAGGCGCGTCCGCCCTGATCTGCGACTTATCCCCCTGGCAACCCTGCGCGACCAGGCGCGCCTTCATGACGTTCTGGCCTTTGCTGGTCAGCACCCAGCGCGCGCCCGCAGGGCGGGTGCCAGGGTTGCGCCGCAGGAGCTCCTTCAGCTCCTTGGGCGGGAGCTTCTTGTAGGCGCCGAACTCCGTCCACTTGGACCACTCGGTTTTCATGGCGGCGTCCATGTTCTTCTTCTCGGTGGCACTCAGCGCGTCGTACTTGAGCTCCTTAGCGGTCGCGTTGCCCGGGAGAAGTGCCTCATGGAGTCGTGTGCTTGCGTGGAGCTCGTCCGCGTGCTTCTGGAAGTAGTTGTCTAGGTAGAGGTCGACCTTGTTCGTGTCCTTCGGCCGCTGGAAGCACTTGGGCAGAATTTCCAAGAAGTCCTTGCGCTTGGCAGCGCGCTCGCGGGGTTCGAGCTCGCGCTGGGGTCACGTTGCAGTGCCACTGGTGCGTTCTCCTGTTGAACTTGGCGCTGCGTCTTGGTGCCGCGCAGGTTCTCGGTGTTCGGTGGGCGCCGCGACGTCGTCTCCTGGCGCGCCTGCTCCTCCGCAATCTTGGCCCATTCACGAATCCGAGCCATCGGACTCGATGTCATCGTCGACCTGGCCCGGGGGGGCAGGTCCAGGAGGTCGAAAATCTGCGGCAGCAGCGGCGGAAGTGGCTGCAGGAGCGGGAGCGTCGCCTGAGTCTGAGGCTGGCGCCGGCGGGTCGACAGCCGCTGGTGGCGGCGGCGGCTCCGCTGGCGGTGGCAGCGGCGGGGGCTGCTGTACGTCTCCTCCCGAAGGCGGTGGGGCCGGTCCTCCACTGCCGCTTGCCCCCCCACTGGTTGTGAAATCGCCGTCTCCTTGTCGGCGTGCCAACCATTCAGCGTACTTATGAGCGCGCTGGCTCGCTTCGGAATGCTCGATGTTGCCGAAGTTGTGCTGCTGGATGGCTGGCTGCTGGTCGGGTGCTGGTGGCTGGCCGTCACTGCGGGGGCGCTTCTTCGGTGTCGGTCCCGTCAGATCAAGGAACACGTCGTCGTCGGCGTCTGGCGGTCCAGCAGGGTCTCCTCCTTCGCCAGGATCGGGCAGAGGGGGCCCGCCCCCTGCGCCACCGCCGCCTCCTCCAGGGCCTGGAGGGGGCGCGGGCCCCGAGGTCCCTGGGGGGGCGCCTGGCGAAGGTCCAGGCGGTCGGTTGCCGTTCAGCGCGTTCAGCACTTGTCCCCACGGAACGAGCTCCGTGGCAGTGGCGTGGCGTAGGTGTCCACGGTTGACCTTCGCGGTCGTGGAGCGGTGGCTGGCCCGCACGTTCGACGCGCCCTCGATGATGTCGGCGGGCCCGTGCCACTGCAATGCCCATTCTGTCTTGGGCTTGTCATTGCCCCTCCAGTAGTGCACCTGATCGCCGGGCTGGTAGACGTCGCTGGCGTGCTGAGCTCTATCTGCCCGAGATCGGGCCAGAAGCGCCCTTGAGAGGGACTGGTTGGACCTCAGGTGCTGCATGGAGGTCTGCGCGGCCTTCATGATGGCGACCCTCTCCGGGAACGGCTTGTCGGACACGATGCGCTCGTGCAGGGACAGCCTGCCGGCGTTGTCCAGCAGGACATACGGGAGGCGAAGGCCTCGCCCGAGCACCCACTGCGACGGCGAGTAGCCCGTGGAGTTGACCTGGCTGTTCATGGCCCAGCACACGGAGGCGATCATCCATTGGATTTTGCGAGCGGCCGCGGGCTGGTAGAACCTGATGCTGAACTGGTCGATCAGCTTCCTCGCGTGCACCTCCCACATCCCTCCATGTCTTTCCACGGTAGCATTATGCTGCGGCGTCGCCGCAGACGTCGTCATCAAGCGGCAACCCATGTCCTCGAGCTCCTTGGAGAACTCTCGCTCGAACTCGCCTCCCCCATCAAATCTGACCCGCTGGGGCGCGCCAAAAGGCGTAATCCAAATCTGCAGTAGTCGAGCGAAAACAACCGATGGGCGCCTTGATGCGACAGTGCCGCGCATCATAAAACCTGAGGCCAGGTCGACTACGTTGATGTAGACCAGCTTGTTGCCAGCGTAGTCGGCCAGGGTGAACCTGTCCACTCCGATGGAGTCGTTGAAGTCCCTGTCCAGTCTGATCCGGCCCGGTAGGTGCGGTAGTGGTCGCTGATGTGCTGCACAATCCTCGCAGTAGAATTGAGAGCCATATCGATGGATCCTTGCGATCCACCAGTTACACGAATGGCTCGGGCAAGTGAATCATTGGACGGGTGCCCCGTGTTCACGTGGAGCTGCGTGCTGGCGGACCGTAGTGTCCGCTCCTCCGCGGCTGTGAGCGATGGCTCCTGAGCGGCTGCGGCGGCTGGAACCGTCCTTCCTCTTGCCCTTCTCGTCGTCGATGCAGGGTGAGCTTCTCGCACGCGTCGGCGGTTCCGACGTCGCAGCTGCTCGGCTGCGCCGTCGCGAGCTTGGTCGTGTAGTTCTCGCTGCGTTTCGCGTCCTTCCCGCGGGCCTCTGCGCGTGGGTGCCCCCCGCTGCAGAAACGCCTGAGCGAGTCGTCGAACCCGAAATGGTCGGTGATGATCCGCCACGGCTTCTTGATGTGGATCCCATTCTTTGTCTTGAGGTTGAACGCGCAGCCGTCGAAGTCCACGACGCGCGGAAGCTGCTCCAGCAGCTGCTTGGCAATGGCGTTCTTGTTGGGGTCCCATCCGTCGCAGCACCTCGGCCACTCGAACGAGACGGCGAGCTGGGCGCCGAACTCCTCGCGCAGCCGTGACGTGGATTTCAGGAACAGGCCGATCATCTGCTTGGACTTGTCCCGATCCCTTTTCAACTTGGGGATCTTGCTCGGGTCGATCTTGACGACGAGTCGTTGTAGCGATGTCCACGGATGGCAGGGAAACGCAGCGTTTTCGCACACTCTTGCCTGTGGCAAAGTGCTTCCGGACCCTGCCCTCCAGCTTCTGGACCACGACCGGCTTGGAGAGGTCGAAGCCTGGAAGACCTCACCTGACAGCAGTTCTTCCCTTCTTCTTTCAGACGGCGCTGAGCTTGCTGTCCGGGATGCAGCACCACTCGTAGAGCACGGTGCTGTTCGCTACGGAGGTCGGGCTGGATCTGGTTGTAGACTTGGCCAGATTAATGATCAAGGCCTGGCCGGTCTTGTGCGGCTGGATACCGCTCTTGCTGGCGACGAATACTGAGCGCTTGCCAGCGATCAGCTGCGGCTTCGTCCCTCTCTTGAGCGTCCTCACGCGTAGCTGCTCCTCCTCCACGATGTTGGCCTCGGGTGCGAGGCAGCCGTTGGCGACGGCGTCCAGGCCGTGGCTCAGGGTTACGGGCGTGCCGAAAACGCAGTCCGAGCATGACCCTTGGTGGCTGCAGGCCTCGAAAATCGTCTCGCTACAGGCGATGCAGTCCTGCAGGGGCTTGGTCACGCACGTCGTGGGGTAGGTCGTCTGCGGCAGCGTTTAGCGCGAGGTTCGGAGCTGGAGCTGCGGTGGAGCAGCACACCAGAGCTGAGGCTACGGCCGAAAGTAGCCGCGACCCCTTCGGTCGCCGAGTCTGGAGACGTCTCGGAACGTTCAGCTCCTTCTTCGTGACGAGGTTGTTGATGGTGTCGATCAGCGCGCTGGTCCTGGTAGTGTTGTTGACCGTGGGCCGGTCGCCCGTCCTCGTCCTCCGATCCCGTCGGTCGAGCGTCTTTTAAATTTCTGCGTACAGGGTCTTGTCCAGCTGTCGCGTCCTTCCGGACGAGCTGGCTGCGCTGGGCGGTTGCTCCATGCCGGGATCCTTGATAGCTTGGCAGCCCTCTGGCTGCAACTTGATTGCGGGGTGGCCCGCGGCGCTCGTGATGAGCTTCTGAGTGGCGCTCCCGATGCGGATCTGGCCCTTCCAGAGAGAAATGTCGATCTTGGAGGGCTGGATGAAGTCGCGGCCGATGAGCAAATCCAGCGTGGGGATGTCCACGTCGCTGAACACGATGTGGCCAGCCTGGCCGCACAACACAAGCGGCGCGGTGACGCGCAGCTTGCTTGGGAGTGTACCTCCGTTGCCGAACCTGTAGACCTCTCGTCCTCCGGCTCCTTGAGGATCTGGTCGGCAAGTCCCATCCTCGTGAGGATGTCCTTGTAATTGTCGTACCACTTCTTGCCCGGGACGCAGAAGAGGCAGGCGCTATCGACCATGCCGACGCCTTCGTCCACGGGCTTGTCCCTGCCGATCGCGACGTTCACGTTCGGCAGGTGGTGAATGAGCCGCTCCGAGACACTAGTCTCTGGGGGCGGAGTGACTGGTCCCTGCGGGTGCAGGGCGATCTCCTCGTCCGCGAACTGGACCTGCTCGGTGATGCGCGCCTAGCGCTGAGGACGGCCTCCGCGACCTCCTCGCCCACCGCCCTTTGACTTGCCGTCCTTGGGCGCGAACTTGCGAGCCCCTGGCGCGGGGCACTCCTTGTCTCCTGTCCAGTGTCCGGTCTCGCCGCAGTCCCAGGAAGAAGTGTTCCTCTTGCGCTGGCCGACCCGGCTCTGTAGCTTGGTCGGGCGGCGGTTCGGTGCGGACTTCCCCTTGCCGCGGCCCTTGAGGGCCTCCCGAGCCGATCTGATGGTGGCCATGGCCTCGGGAATAGCGGCAAGTTCAGCTGCGACAGCGTCGACCTTGGCAGAGTCGTCGCCGTCGAACAGCTCGGAGATGTCTACGTTGGAGGACCCGAGCTCGGCGCTGAAGGCCTCGAGCTCCTGGCGAACCATGTCCTGGACGTCGATCTCGTCCTCGTCGTCCTCCTGCTCTTAGTCGTTCTCGTCGTCCGGTTCGTCGACGCATTGGTGGAGCGCCCCCCGCGGCTTGAGAAAACGTTGTTGCGCCAGCCGCCTCGCGAGCGCGACTGGTTGGTCCATGACCGCGACGGGGGGGCGCGGCGCTCCGACGCATGTATATCCGGGAACATCTGACCAGCGGCCCGCGGATGCGCTGGTAGCCGTAGTGCTCGTCGGGCAGGTTGCCCACGACACGCTCTCGGCGCTCTGCCGTGAACCCAGCCTTGCGCAGCAGGAACCATCCCGCCACGTCGTCCAGCGCGTTGAGGTCCACCCCATTCTCGCGTAGCTGCTGTAGTTCGCACTCGAATCGGATGAGCCAATCCGTCATGCGTTCGCCTCTTCGTCGGTGATGTTGAGTCGACTCGAAGAATTTCTCGAGGGTCTCGCCCTTCTGCACAGGCTTCTGCTGGCCCAAACTGGCCTCCAGGTGTTGTAGCACGTTCTCGATGCCAACCTGGTTAATATTGCGCTTCTTGTCATCGGGGTCTTCGATGTCCGCCGCGGCTGCTGGGTGCAGCTGCGCTTCAGTCATATTCAATGCTGCACCGCGGGCAGTCCCACTCAGCTTCAGCACGAGCTTCGATGCGAGGCTGTGGGCCACGGCGAGGTTCTCACTGAGCTTCCAGAGCTTGACCTCCTGTTTGTAATCTCTCCTCTTTTCCGGGTCGCCATTCCATGTAGGGGTGGTGTTGTACGCATAATTATCCGCCATTATGTCGAGAAAGAGAAGTAGCTGGCGTCACTGACACCGCTGTCGGGGAAGTAAATGTTGATGCTGGCGTCGCTGACGCTGGCGTTGGAGAAGTAGACGTTGATGCTGGCGTCGCCGACGCTGACGCTGACGCTAGCGTAGGGGAAGTAGGCGTTGATGCTCGCGTCGCTGACGCTGGCCTGGGAGAAGTAGGCGAAGTAGTCGTTGATGACGGCGTCGCTGACGCTGTCGTGGGAGAAGTAGGCGTTTATGTCGGCGTCGCCGACGCTGACGTACGGGAAGTAGGCGTTGGTGACGGCGTCGCTGACGCTGTCGGAGAAGTAGGCGTCGATGACGGCGTCGCTGACGCTGTCGGAGAAGTAGGCGTGGACGTCGGCGTCGCTGACGCTGACGTGGGAGTTGGCAGGGTAGGAGTTGATGACGGCGTCGCTGACGCTGTCGGAGAAGTAGTAGGCGTGGATAGCGTCGCTGACGCTGATGTACGCGCCGAGCAACAGCGCGAGCAGGAAGCCGTTGGGCTTCGATTTCTTGGGTCGCGACGGCTTCGTCGTGGCTGCACGAGGGGATGGTGCGCAGCGCCAGGATATGAATGGCGCGCGGCGCTGGGCAGCTGAGACTCGCTCCAAGCTACCACTGTGATATGGAAGATTGTCGATGGATCTTCTTGCTCGCGGCCTCGCGAGGGGCGTAGCCCTAAGGCCAAGGGCCCTAGTTCGAAATAAAACAGCAGCCGTGGGCAAGGGGCGCAACGCAAAACCCTTCGGGAGTTCACGCAAGGTTGGCAGCAATTCTTGGGCTGCTACACTGGATTGCGTGGTTCACCCTTAGAATCCAGGGCCGCGGGCACCACGTGCTTTCTGTAAACCTCTCTCTGTTTTTTTTCTCACGAACCCATGTAAATTCAATGGCAAATTCAGGGTGCACAGCGACTGACTTGCTGAAGGGAGTGCTGCGTATTGGGCTGACTGTGGTCGGTAGTCCACAGTGGAAGTGTCAGGCCACTCCCCTACCGAAGTGCCAGAATTGCAACTCATTGAAAAAGCAACTAAGGCTGCGGTATGCCACTGTTGCGAAACATGTTGAGTCTGGCCATACATAGTGGCTGACCTTTGTAGATTGTTAGCTGCTTGAGATTGCACTATGTTGTTGGGCCGGCCACGCCCTATGGTAGGGGGGCTTGAATAATGATTGTGTGCGCTTCAATGTCGAGGAGCTAGATGTGCGACTGCGGCCTGCTGTGAGCAACCACCCGTCCCCGACCACTTCTCATTCATCCCAGCCAGACCTCTCAAAGTAATTGACAGGTTTCGGTTGGAATGCTGGCAAAAGAAAAGCTCTGAGCTGAATTACATTGCTGAAGCGGCGTGAAGATGAGCAAGGGAGCTGTCGAGTAGTGGCAGCTGTGAGTTCGGTGGGAGAAGCAACAAGGCTGTGACGGTGGCCAGATGCTGAGGTCCTGAGAGGAAGCTAAGTGCCAACAACAGTCATTTCAAAATAGGCTGGTATGCATGCCGAAATACAGCAAGTAGCCCAGCCGTCCGTCCCCCAATCCCCGATGACCCAAGCCTAGCCGCAGGTGGGAGTCCCGTTAATGGGCCGGCGTTGCCTGGCCCTAGTAGTGACGACCCGGGCGTGATGGCTGAATCAAGGTGAGCTAAAATGACTCTTAAGTAATGTTCATAATGCCTGCAAGTGTAAGAAAGGGCTGGCAACTGTGAAGCTCTGTGTGGCTAGATGGGGCCACTCCCTGCAAGAAGGGTGACTGAAAGATGTAAGTGCCAAGCGCTGAAGCTGCTGAAGGTAAATGCTGTGCCTGTTGTGGCTCGTCAGTAGGCAGCGAAAACGTGAAGGCGAGGGGTCCTCCTCCTCCTCCTCCTCCTCCTCGTCCTCGTCTTCGTTCTCCTCCTCCTCCTCCTCTTCCTCCTCCTCCTCGTCCTCGTCTTCGTTCTCCTCCTCCTCGTCTTCCTCCTCCTCCTCCTCTCCTCGTCTCCTCTCCTCCTCCTCCTGCCTCTCCTGCTCTCCCTCCTCCTCCTTCCCCTCCTCCTCCCCCTCCTCCTCCCCCTCCTCCTCCTCCTCCTCCTCCTCCTCCTCCTGCTCCTCCACCTCCTTTTTTTCCTCCTTCTCCTCCTTTGGGAAACGTTCGGCATCTCGGGGCCCTCGCTGGGCCCCAGCCCCTCGCGTCGTGACAAACGAAGTTACAGCGAGAGGTTTTTGTTGTGGGATTTTCGGCACCTCGGGACCCTCGCCGGGCCCCGGGGCCGCCAGAGAACGGCTCGGGATGAGAAGCGGGTCGCGGGGAATGGGCCGAGACCTCCAGGGGCCCACGCTGTGAACCAAGTCATGGCGTCGGGTGTCTTGGCTCGCAGAGGCTTCGCTCTGGGATCGCTCCTCCTCCTCCCTCCCTTCCCGAGCTTACCGTTGGGCTCCAGAACTCGGCCAAGGGGCTAAGAGAAGACCACATGTCGGAGGGAGGAGAAGCGATACCAACATCACCACGGGGCCCACCTCCAGCGAGGAGGTCCACGATGCCTCCCCGAGCTGGAGGCTGGGGATGTCTCCAGCGAGAGGGGGGACCACACCTTGCCTCCTCGCATCTCCTCGCCTTGGTGGTGTTGGTGTCGCCTTTCCTTGTTCCTGACGCCACGCTCTGGGGGGCCGCGGCCCCGCCGTCGTCCTCCTCAGTAGGCGCTCCGCGCGCGCACGGAGCGGTATCGGTGCTCGCCTTGTCTCTCTCGCTCTCCTTTCCTCCCTCCCTCCTCCCTCCTCCTCCCTCCTCCTCCCTCCCTTCTCTCCATCGCCCTTCTCCTCCCTCCTCCTCCCTCCTCCCTTCTCTCCCTCGCCTTCCTCCCTCCTCCTCCCTCCAGCGCTGGCGGGCAGCTAGCTGGCGCCTCAAAGCTTGGAACGCCCTCCTCCCTCCTCCTCCCTCCTCCCTCCCTCCTCCCTCCCTTCTCCCTCCCCCCCCCTCCCTCCCTTCTCTCTCTCGCCCTCCCGTCCTCCCCCCCTCCTCCTCCCACCCCTGCCCCTCGGCCCGCGAAAGCGGCTAGGCGCGGCCAGCAGAGGTTCGTTGCTTCGTTCCCCTTCGGTCTGTCTGGGCCCCGGGCTGCGGGTTTCGCAGGCCGCGGCGGCTTGAGCATCCGAGGCTCGGGGGGGGGGGGTGACGGGGGCTGACCAGAATCGGGAGTGAAAAAAGGGGCCCTCGAGGGGCCCTTTGGGAGTCAGCAGTGGCCCTAAAGAGCTCCTTAAGGGCCCCTTTTCTCGACCCCCCTTTTAAGTCACCCCCCATTAGACGCCAGTCGTAGGTATTTGTGAATTCCCAGATCCCATATTTACGTCAATCGCTATCTCATTTCCAGAATCAGCACGCGTTTGCTTTATTTTGTTGTGCTCTGGAAGGGCCTGAACCCAACCTATGTTATTCGCCGTCCTACTTCATGTTGTTTCCTACTTCTTCCGACCGACGTGTGCCACCCACCTGACTAAGGCTGGGAATGCCTGGGACACCGTGCCAACGATCGGTCTGATCGCACCTTGCTTCCCTTTCGCAGATGGTGGCGCGCGTCTGCGCGAGGGCGCGCCAGGCCAGGGCGCGCCCGAGCGCCCGGCCGCGGGCGGGGTCGCCGGTTGCCTCTCGAGGGGCTGTTCAGAAGCCAGGCGGAGGCCGGCAAACCCGTGGCTGCTGAAACGGAGCTCCAGGAAATTCTGATTTTCTTCCGGGGAGCAGCCCGTTCACTTTTCAGTGCGCTGAGTTTTATTCCGGGAGTTTGTTTTGTTCTTCCGGGAAGACCGTTTTAGCAGCCACGGATTTGCCAGCCCTCGCCCAGCTTCCGAGCTGTGGCCCCCCACTCCCTCCGATCCTGTCGGGAAGACCGAAATTGGTCCGTCCCTGTCGTTGACCTCCTCCTCCTCCTCCTGATCCCAATCTACTTCGAGCGCCTTCCTACAAGAATCGGTATGCTGCGCTTTTATTGCGTTTTGGTATTCTCTGGGAGGGCCCGAACCCAATCAATGTCATCCGCATGCCTACTTCATGTTTCTGCCTACTTCTTCCGACCGACAGATACGGAAATAATGTGCACAAAGACTGGCACCATTTCCTGATCATTTAGGACAGACGTCGTTGTCGGTGTTGCAGCGGACGTTTTCCATTTGAGACAGAAGGCCGCTTGCCGAACATCGGCCGCTGCCAGTTTTGGACAATTTCTGCTGTTCGGCATCGAACTCATTTTTTAGTTTTCATTTCGCTCGCGCGCGCAAAGCCTGGGCCCTTCCACGCCAAGCGCTCTCGCCACTCGTGCCTACAGCAGCTACACACGCCTCCTCCCCCGCCTCCCTCTTCCCTCCTCCGCATTTTCCCCCCGCCGCCTCCTCCCTCCCCCATGCCTCCCTTCCCCATTCCTCTCCTTCTCCTGCCTCCCTCCCTCGCTCTCCTCCTCCTCCTCCTCCTTCTCCTCCTCCTCCTCCTCCTCCTCCTCCTCTTCCTCTTACTACTACTCCTCCTACTCCTCCTCCTTCTACTCCTCCCCTCCTCCTCATCATCATCATCCCCCTCCTCCGCCTTCCTCCTCCCTCCTCCCCCAACGGGGATCTCTCATCCACACCCTCCCTCCCTCCTCCCCCTCCTCCGCCACATCTTCCTCCTCCTCCCTCCTGGCGCCGATAGGGCCCCCGGCCTTGGTGGAGCAAAGTTAGGAGCGGCACCGCTCCACCGAGTCATGAGCAATGGCGGCGGCTGGGACGCGTCGCACACATGGAGCTGCAAATAGTGCGGGGCCACCGACTGCTGGAGTACGCGACCGACATGCTACGCCTGCGTGAGCAAAAGACGCAAAGGTGGCAAAGGCCGCGGCCGAGGAGGAGGAGGAGGCAAAGGGGATCGCCGCCCTCCATCGGACAACGACGCCGACACCGCCGACAAGGACAAGGAGTCGGCCCAGGAGCGGCTCGCAACACTGCGAAGCCGCCTGCGCGACCTGCGCGCGCAGAGCGAGGAGCCAGGCATGGACTTCCTCAAGCAAGCAGCTGATCGGATGCAGCAGAGGGTCGAGCAGCTGCAGGCGCAAAAGGAAATCTCAGTACCAGTCTACTACACGGAGGTGCAGGTCAACAGGCAGCTCCGTGGCCTACGACAGAAGCACACCAAGATCGAGAAGCGGCTCGAGGAGCTCGCCAAGCAGCAGGAAGAGCTTACCAACACCGTGGATCTCGAAAACAACAAGCTGGAGACCGCCAAAAAGAATATCTTTGAGCTCGAGGCCACGGTCAAGCAGTTGGCCGAGGCACGCCAGCCCGCGGCGGGCGCCGGCGAGGATTGGCCCACCGCCGCGCAGCACCTCAAAGCCGCCGTCTAAACTCTCAACAAGGTCAACGAGGGCGGCGATGCCGACCCGTACACGGAGCAGGTCGCCAAAGCGTTCGCCCACGCCGAGCAGGAAGGGCAGGAGAGCAAGGACAGGGCCAGGTCCATGCCCATTGAGCGCCGCAAGCGGGGCAGAGACGCGGAGGCCGAGACAATCGCCGTCCCCCCCGCCAAAGCCAGCGCCGAAGCCATCGAGACCCAGCTGAAGGGCATCGGGGTTCCCGAATCAGAGGCCAAGACACACGCTGCTCAGCTTGCTCCTGTGCTGGCTAACGTGCAGGACGGCTACACCCTTGACTTCAAGAAGCCGCGGCCCTCTTCCTAACGCATCCTGGACGGGACCACGGGGATTGCAGCGCTTCGTCACAGCCAGTGCCAACACGTGGAGCTCATTGGATAGAGTGCTGGAGCGCAGCAGACAATACGACGCTAGAGCAGTTACCTGCGCGCAGGAACTGCAGCTCACCTCCGACAAAATCGACGAGTGGAGCAAGAGCAAGCACACCCAGGGCTGGAAGACTGCCGTGGTCGCCAGCCCCGCCACGGGAAAAGGAGGAAACCATGCGGGGGTCGCCATCCTTGTCCCGAAACACATCGGAATGGACTACCTGGGCGGCGTCCTCTTCGACAGCTCGTGGGACGCTTCCCCCGAGGACTCCCTGGGCAGACTCGCAATCGCCTGGGTTGACACGGGCGCTGCAGGAGGCATGGCAGTGGCATTTTGTTACCTCTGGTGCAGCGAAGGACCTACCAGGAGGAACCTCGACACCCTGGGGAGGTTTGCGGCGATCGTGGAGGCCACAAAACTTCCATGGTTGCTCGCGGGGGACTTCATCATGGACGCGCACACTATCGCCAAGACGGGCATCCTGGTGGGCATGGGAGGCCAGATCGTCTACGACAGCGACCACGGCACGCGCAAGGCGCCGGAAAAGCCCGACAGCGCCAGGGATTACTTCATCGTCTCCCACGCGCTGCTGGGAAAGGGAACGCGGGCACATGTCCTTACCGGCATGGTGGTCGAGGCCCGCTACTCGCCGCGCTCGCCAGTCCAGACGCAGCGGGGTAGGCGCGCGCCGGACAGGCTAGTCCAAGTCATGGGCCGGCCTAGGCGATGGTCGCTGGAGATGCCAGTCGGGTGTTGCCGTGAGCCGCTCGACTGGCCACCGGTGCTAGGCGAGAGCGAAGCACTGGACGCGAGGCCATCCCAGGCCAGGCACTGCATCGACCAGTGCTGGGAGACGCTCGCAGACACCTACGAGAAGAGCCTCAACAGGTACTTCGCCTTCGACGGCGGAGACTTCAGCAGCCGCGCTGGGCATTTGTTCCGCTACGGCGCCAAGCGGGCCCCCCTCAGACCACCTCGCCCCTGCCGAAGGGGCCCGCCTGATGAGGCTACGCTGGCGGCTGAATGGGCGCGCTACAGGCTTCAGCGCCTCAACGTGGCGGTGGCCGAATCCATCAAGTGCGGCGCGGCGGAGGCGCTGCAGCTCGTCCAGACGGGCTACGCCAAGCTCATCCACTTGGACTTCGCGGCCCTGCCGAGCGACTACCCGTGGGCCGCAGTCAAGGCCGCCATGCTTCGCGACGGCCAAGCGGTCGCCAGCCTGGCAGCCAGCATGGAATACATCCGATCTTGGGCAAACCAGGCCAAGCGCATCGCCGACGACCTCAGGAACCAAGCCCGGAAGCGGACGAACGAGGCCAGGCGCCAGCGGGCGCATGAGCACTCGGACTGGGGAGCGGGCCCGCTACACAAGTTGACCAAGCCAGATACCCCGTGGCAGCCATTGGTGCCACCAGACGCAGGAGTGGCAGACCTCCAGATCGCCGTGCGCCCATGGGTCGCGGCCGAGGGGGCCCTCGCCGCGTGGGGGGCGATCTGGAAGGAGGAGTGCGACCGCGACGCCCCGCAGCTGCAGCCGCCCAGCCCTGACGAGCCCGAGCACGACCCCATCGCTGTCGAGATGGTCGCGCAGGCCAGCGAGCAGTTTAAGCAGCGGACGGGGCTCGGGGTCGCGGACTGGCACCCGCGCATGTGGATCAGGCGGAGCTGAGGGGCTGGCGCGCGTGGCAGCGGTCCTCGCAGCTATCGAGAAAGGCGCCCCATGGCCCTTTTCTCAAAACGAGTTCTTATTCTTCATGAAACCCGAGCCAGCAGGAGGTCCCCGATGTCTTGGACTCCTCCCAGAGCTCGTTCGCCTTTGGGGAAGGAAACGGCGGCCAGAGATATGGAAATGTCTCTACGGGACCGCCATCCAGGATCTGAGGCAAGTTGCAGCCATGGCCGACCCTGGCTGCAGAGCGGGCAGGTCCACGCCCCTCACCCTGCTTGGAGGGAGCAGACCCCGCCGTGTGTACGAACGCGGGCCCAATCGTGCAGTGGTCGTTGGCGTGGCACGATGCAGCCAACGATGCTGCGCTCCAGGAGCGGCTTATCACTGCGTGGAAGAGATGGTCCATGCGCCTCGCCTCGGCTTCAAAAACCCTGGGCGCTCGGGAAAGGCCCAGCTGGGGCCCTCCTGGGAACCGTCCGCCGTCTGGGATGGCAGTCTCAGCAGTCGTGGTCCATCAACGTAGACAGCTTCATATATGACCTTCGCTCCGAGAGCGCGTGGGCGCCCTACGAGCGAGTCCAAGTAGCGTGCGCTGCTCAACTGCAGCAGCAGTGGATTGGGCGGCGGGGGTCGGAGCTGGGGATTGCGGGAAGGGTGTTCATTGAACCGGCCGCTTCGATGGCGCAGCGCCCGCTGAGCAAAAAATGGGCCGCGGCTCATAGGACTCGAGTCAGGGCGCTCTACACAGGGGCCATGTGGCCCCAACCGCGCCTTTTCAAGAAAGGGCTGGCCGCCTCACCGCTATTCGCAGCTCGTTGGCCAGAGGGCCGCACAGATAGACACCGCGCGTTTCGCTGCCCAGCAAGAGCCGAGGCGCGCGGGCAGGATCATCGGGGGCTCCAACACCGCGGGGCCGCTCCTCCTCCTCTATCTTCGGACCTCGAGGCTCTCTGGGGTTGGGGGCTGGCCCAGGATCCTGCTCTGCGCCTCAGGCCGCTGGGGTTTCCCATGACATCGTCCGAGAAGGTCAAGACGATGGTTTCATTTCGGGGGGATACATGCACTGACGGCTCCCTCCTGGACGGAAAATATTAAGCCATCCGAAGGGCGGGCTGGTGTTTTGCTACCGTGGACGGAGTGGGCCGGGATATTTTCAAGGCCTACGTCCCGCTGCCGCTTCCCCACGAAGATCAGAATCCATTCGCCGCTGACCTTTCGGCAATCTGCATGGCCCTCACGAGCGCAGTGGCGCCAGTGCGCATCCACGCGGCTGTGCAAACGTGATATCGGGAATTCAACGTGGACGGGATTGGTGCACCAGGCCCACCAACCCCCATGCTCGCACGCGGCATCGACTGTGGCACCTCGTCGAAGAACACGGCGGACTCAGCCCGATAAGCTTCTTGAAAGTCAAAGCTCACGCTACCCTTCAGAACGCGCCCAGATGGGCGATAGGGATTTCTTGGGCAACGGCGTCGCGGATCTGGGGGCCAAAGCAGGGGCGCGCATGCTCCAGCACCCAGAATGGCAGCGCCAGCAATAGATCACCCTCTGTAGCGAAGTTGAAGGGATCCTCGAGTTTGCGGCATCCGTCGGCGTCAAATCGTCAGACGTAGTAGACTCCAAGAAGGGCCCCCTCCTGAGCCGACTCCCCCCTCGGGCACTGCGGAGAGTGGTGGTGTTGGTGGTGGCCCTCCTCCCTCTCTTGTTCCTGACACGGCTCGCGGGGAGGGTGACAGGCAAGACGCCCCCAGCGGAGTGCTAGCAGACCGACTGGCGCCAGCGCGCAACAAGGGCCACATTTTCGTGCAGAGGTTAGGGGTCGTCTTCTGCAAACGATGCGCCTGCTATGCGAAGTTGCAGCGGGAGATTTAATTCGTAAATCTTGCAAGCCCGCTGACCCCCGCACTGCGCAGGGAAGACTCTACCGGCCATGGGAGGGCAGAGACCCTAAGACCGGCCGTTTTCTTTAGTCCGCCCCGCCCCCGCGAGGGGGTCCGAGCCAGAGAAAACTGCCTCGGCAGTTTTAACTCCGGCCAGGCCTTAATCCGGGGCGGTTTTCGGAGTTTTTGGGCGCCGCCGCGCGGCCGTGCAGCAACTCCAGCTGACCTCATCGGCTCTAGCAGGGCAGTGACCGCCAAGACAGGCCGATCTCCAGACGGGGGTCTGGAGCTGTAGCAAACTATAAATGGCCCAGCGGCACCGCCTGTAGTTTGTCTCTTCGGACCGGTGTCATAAGTCGGTTTGCGATGCCATTGAGTTCATAGAGCCTGGGACTTCAGCAGCAGTTAATCTAGTTAACCCCTCCTCGTCCTCATCCTCCTCCTCCTCATCGCCCTCCTCCCCCCCTCCTCCTCCTCCTCCTCCTCCTCCTCCTCCTCCTCCTCCTCCTTCTCCTCCCCTTCTCCTCATCGTCATCCCCCGCCTCCGCCTTCCCCCCCCTCCCCCCTCCTCCCTCAACGGGGATCTCTCATCGACGCCCTTCCTCCCTCCTCCCCCTCCTCCTCCTCCTCCTCCTCCTCCTCTTGCTCCTCCTCCTCCTCCTTCTCCTCATCGCCCTCCTCGTCGCCCTCCCCTCCTCCTCCTCAGCCTTCTCCTCCTTTTTATTTTCATCTTGTACGCGTCGATATGCAGAGTATGGCAACGGATGAGGAGACCCACCGCGCCCTTCGCGATGCGCAGAAGCTGCTTGATCGACCCTATTGGGGCGACGCTGCAGGGGGGGGCGCGACTGACAGCGCGCGGACCCTTGCTGCGGACAACGAACCGGGCGCGAGCGCCAGGAGGCACGCGACGACGATCGTGGCGGACTACAGCAAGCACTACGAGACGATTTCCTTGGAACGGGCCAGAGATGCGCTACGTCGTCTCCAGGTCCCAGTGGCCATGGGAAAGGTGCTGTTTCATCAGTGGCGAGGACCGAAGATTATACGGCTTGGGCCCCATCATGGTCCGGACCCACGTGGCGCTCAATATGGTCTCCCTGCTGGTGATGCCTATGCCGACGTGGTCATTGATCAAAGCGCACGCCCTGGAGCAGTGCGACATCTACGTGGCGCTTCATTTTTGTCGTATATCGGCGACATCTCGGTTTGCGTCGACAGCGACTCGAAGGCCACAGTGCTCGACGTGGCAGTTGGCGGCCAATGGGGTTTTCAGGTCGGGAAGGTCTTCGGCGCGACGTCTCAACGACAAGCTGGCGATTGTGAGCAACTCGAAAGGACATCAGCGACGGCATCGCCCATAGGCTGAAGGCCGGTGCGCACGCGAATCAGCGGGCCGCCACCTTCTTTGGGACGGACCTGGCTGGGGCCAGGGTTCTGGGCGCGAGGGGCGCGCGCGAGAGTGAAACAGCAAAGAAGGTGTCGCCAGTGCAGGGATCGGCTTAGGAAGCCGCGGAAGTACCAGAGGGTGTCGCCCAAGTAGAAGGTGCAACGGACTGGCCAGATCTATCGCGTGGGAACAAGGCTAGGCATGACATGCGGCATCGAGATAAGCGGTGTCGACGATGTTTAGCTGCGGCGTCTGCGGCGAGACAATGGTCGATACCAGAAGCCATGCCGCGGGGGCATCTCCATAACTGCGAGGCTGGCCCTGCTCGGGGACCATGCTGTTCGGCAGGCGCTTGCTCCAGCGCTCCAGAGGTCACGGATGGTCTGGGCGGCGGTATCGCAAGCAGCAACGCACCCGCGCCGCTCATGTTGCTGCATGTTTGGTGGCGACGTGCTGTGACGGACCCTGGGGTCGCCACGAAGTGGAGCCAGACACGTGGGCCGCTACAGCGTGCAGCAGTTTCGGTACGACGGGCAAGTTGGACAATCAAGACGGGGCCCCCCTGGGTCAACCGCCGCGGCGACGAGGTGCACGTGGGCCAGCTCGCACCAGGACTGTTGGAAATGCTGCTAAGTCGAGAAATTGCTTACGAGCGCGAAAGGGCCTTGACGACGAAGTGGAATATGCCTGAGGAGACCCGCGTGGCCTTTGACCTTCTCAAGGGCTGCGCCAGGCCGCGCAGCAGGATGTTCAATAAGCATCAGAAGTTCTGCATCACGAATTGCGCGTGCGACTTAGTCTGGACAGAAGCGAGGGCGCAGATGCGAGGGGACCTTGCTGACGGGAAATGCCCGCGTGGTCCAGGCGGCCGCCAAGTCGATCGGCTACTCGATCGTGCCCAGGCTCACGTCCTCCAAGCGAGGGGGGAGGCTGCAGTGCCTTCGGCTCACCTCCAACGTCTACGCGGTGAGGCCTCCGACCGAATCCTACTTCAAGGTGCGTTCGCGCGTCCAGGGTACGAGCTGCCCGCCATGGACTTGGGAGCGCAGAGTGTCATCATCAACGGCGAGGGCGTCGACGTGGAATGTGCCCCCGAGACGATGGTCGCCAGGGCGCTCAGGGAGGGTGATCAGGTCATGGAAGTGGCGATCGACGGGCCTTGCTCCGGACCAGCGATTGCGCAGGAGTTCCAGGCAGGTTGGGCGACCGCCCTACTCGATCCTCGCTCCGATCGGCCGCTTCGCCTGATGCACGCGGCATGGCCGGCGTCGCTCCCACGGACATCGGCCATGGCGGAGTATATGGCCTACGCGTGCTCTGCTCCGATCGCTGATCGTCGTTGCTTAGGATGTGCAGTTTTCATGGGCGCAGCGAAGCTCGCGCGCAGGAGTCCTGAGAGGCTGGTCAGCTCCAGGACGCCGCGCGCATGCGTGGCGCTCTTTGCTCGAGGCTGCCCGGGCTTCGGGCGCGTCGAGGCCAGATGCCGAAGCGCGCCGCTCTGGCCAAGAATAGGAGAGGCCCGACGCGGATGGATACGAGAAGGATCGCCCACGGCAGCGTCGTGGCAGAAGTCAAGGCGATAGAAGGCGCTGCGCGACACGAGGCGATCAGCTGGGGTTTCGGTAAGGCCGTCGAGAGGGCATCGGCGCATGCGCTGCGCTTTGCTAAGCCGGCCGCTGCCGTTCTTTTCCTTTTCGGCAAGGAAGGGGATGGGAAATGGGCGAGGCGACCGGCGACGGCGAGGAGAGTCAGGAGTGCGCGAATGGATGGCTGGCATCAGTGGGGGTGCACCGAGCAAGGGAAGCAGCGCACGGCGCGCCTCAAGCTGCGCGCGCCCGGCCGGGAGCTCGCCCTCCCAGGTCGCGCGGGCGCCCCGACCTTCCTGAACCAATGCCTGGCGCAGCCGCTCGGCCCCTGCCTCGTCGCGGCCAACCAGCAGGGCAGGGCGCTGTGCACGGACGCGGTTCCCATGGCACTCGCATGCCCGCGTCGCGGGGCCCGGGGGCAGCGGCGGCGGCGCGAGAGGATCCGATGCGCGCGCAGGCCACCATCGAAGGAGCGCGAAGTGTTGCCCGACCTCCGCTGCGGGCGGGGGCCGCGCGAGACGCCGGCGAGACGTGAGCAGACGACCGCCGTCAGTCCCGCGGCCACTGAGGAGCACAGCTGCGAGGACAAGATGGCCGCGCTGTTGGAGCGAACCAAAGCAAAGGAGAAGCAACGCGCAGAGGAGGAGCAGGACACTAACGCGACCTTCGGGCGCACTGCGCTGTGCGCTGGGCACGCGGCAGCCGCCGCGCCACCGCGGCACAGGATTCATGGCAGGCCAAAGGTGGCTAGGTCTTTTGGCTTCGTTGGCAGCGGCGCCTTGTCCTTCGCTTGCGTCAGCTCCGTCGAGCGCTGGGCCAGCGTCGCCATCGCCGAGGGGGGGGCCCTGGCGGGCCCAGAGTGCGCGACGGGATGCAACGATTGAGTTTGACTAGGCACTCTGAAGACGCGCGCGACAGGACCTCTCCCGTCTGCGACAGCGGCGAGATGCAGGGGTCTGCCAGGTTCCGACCTGGCCGAGGGGCGCGCGAGCACCCTGAAGACAGCGAGGGGAATTGTCGGGGGGCCTTTCCTGCAGCTTCCCCCTGCCAGGCGAGGGGCTGGACCTGATGGCGCCGAGGCGAGAAGTCCATCGCCCGCGACGCGTGCCCCGAGAGGCGACAGGGCCACCCGCTGCAGCGGCGAGTGGCCCAGAATACAGTGAGTTGCGTCATCGACAAGGCCGTGCACGTGGCCCCCCTGCCAGGCGAAGGGTTAGGCCTGATTGTGCTGAGGCGCAGGGTTCATCACCTACGACTACTGCTCCGGGAGGAGGGGGGCCACCTGCTGCAGCGGCAAAAGGCCCAGAATGTTGCGAGCTGCATTGTCGAGGAGGCCACTCCTGTGCTCCTTACCAGGCGAGGGGGCGGGCCTCATGGTGCTGATGCGAGAGGTTCACCGCCTACGACGCCTGCCCCGAGAGGCGAAGGGCCACCTGCTGCAGCGGCGAGTGGCCCAGAAGACAGTGAGCTGCGGCACCGAGAAACCCGCGCGCGAGTGTCCCTTGCCAGGCGAGGGGGCAAGCTTGAGGGTGGTGCTCGGAGCAGGGCTTGAAGTGCGAGCATTTCGCCATCGTCATGCTGGTCGACGCGCATGTCTTGCTGCCCCTCTGAGGACCGAACGGGCCGACTCCCGAGACCCGCGGTCCGCGGGCTTGTTCTTTGTGATCCTTTTATTGCTCCCCTCTCTCCTCCTCTCTCTGGCCTTCGCCTGCCTCTTCCTGTCTCCTCGCACATATTATTCCTCCTCCTCTTCCTCCTTGTCCTGGCATGGCTTGTTGCGTTCCCCTCCTCCTTTTCCTCCTCCGTCTCCTCCTCCTCCTCCCCCCTCCTCCATCCTCGCCCCCCTTCCAGGCACGAGGCTCCAACGCAGTCGCAAGAGGGTCGTTTAGGGGTTGTCTGCCCCCCCTTCCTCCATCCTTTGCCACTCCTTCCTCCCTCCTCCTCCTCCTCCTCCTTTTACACCTCCTTGTTCTTGCATAGCATCATTCTCCCTCCTCGACCTCTTCCTACTGGTCCTCATCTGCGCCCCCCCTGGGCTCAGGAAGCCGCATGACTGCATTGGAGACGCCCGGGACGACGGAGGCTGTTCCGCCATTGGGAGAGTCGACGTTCGATGGGCGATGTCTGGGGAGGTTCCGTCGCCGTGTTGGGGGCCACTGGGAGGCCCCCCGTCGCCGCGGCGGGGGGCCCCTTCGGAGTTCCTTGCCAAACCGTGCCCCTCGAGAGATCCAGAGGTCGACCTGGGCGAGGAGGACCCAAACCTTCAATTTTCTGCAGAGTATAACGACGGAGTTTTCTAGCAGTGGTCGTCCTCCATCCATGAACCGATCTCGGGTGCTCTTTTGCGGGCTCCAGGGTCGCGGCAAAAACGATTCTGGATGAGACGCTGGCCCTGGATAAAGGGGTGAGGATCAGGAGTTCGAGGTTCGAGGACTCGCCCCCGAACGGGGCCAGAGCAGATGGGGTCGGAGGATTGCGCCGCGCCGCACCGCCGATGCAACGGCGATGCATCGGCGACGCCAAGATGGAAACGAACGAACAACGGGCCCCACATCGCGCCGTATCGCCGACGCATCGGCGATGCGGTGCGATCCTCCGACCACACACTCGCGGACGACATGTATGCACCGTAACGCGCTGGCGTCTCCCGAGACGTCGTCGATCATCAACCCAGAAGTGGTGTGGGCAGCTTCCGTATGACAGGCGCTGGCATGTGTCGCGCGTCAGCTTGAATGGCTAGTTCACTTTGGCGATTCACCCTTGCGAGGGCAGCTGCTGTTGTGGCTATCTTTTGGGAGCAACGCACTTTAGATCGTAACTCACGGAAGCTTCCGCTTGTATGGGATTGAACGTATGTCGGCGACTAGCGCTCAATTGCGCCTTATACAAGAAGGTTAGGGCTCGGCTCGGTCAGGTTTAGGTTCCGAAGTGGTTCTGGTTCGATTATGTTCGGTTTGGTGTCGTTGTCCGTCCGGTTCGGTTCGGTTCGGCGATGTGATCCTCCCTGTCCAGGGTTTCGTCCGGTTCGAAGTAATGTTTTTTCCGGTTCGATTTTGTTTGGAATTGGCGTTCGGCTGTGGCGCGTTCGGCCAGAGCAACATGGCCCAGTGCGCGCTGCAGGCGGCCGGCCGCGAGGTGCCTCGCCACGTCTGTCGCCGTTCGTCGTTCGTTGTCGTCGTCGTCGGCGTCGGCGTCGGCGTCGGCGTCGGCGTCGGCGTCGGCGTCGGCGTCGGCGTCGTCGTCGTCGTCGTCGGCGTCGTCGGCGTCGTCGTCGTCGTCGAGGAAAGGACCAGGAGCAGGAGGAGGAGGAGCCAGCACAGCAGAAATGCAGACAGCATACAAGGGAGCATTTGGGCACTATTTGAAGTAGTGCCCAGTAGCGCCGAGTAGCGTTCAAATGGCACCCAATAGTGGTCAATAGCGCTCAACGGCGCCATGTGAGGGAGGTGCATTCTGTCCGCTCTGCGCGCGATTGGGCGCGCAATTGGACGCCATGGGGACGACCAACAGCTTCTGTCAGTTGCTTTCTAAAGGTATGGTGCCCCCGGTTTCTGCCATTTTGTGCAAAAACCCAGATGTCGCCAGCCGGCTCGCCTATTGCAGGTTGGTCTTCGTGTGGCTCCGGGCTGGCTCGGTGCAGTCCAGTGGCAGTGGCACAGTCGTTGCAGGGGTGGGCGGTTTTGTGCCGAGGAGAAACGGGCATAGGCTCAGAAAGACAGTCGTATATCGGGTTGGGAGGATGGGGCTGGGAGACATGCTCGGATGCTCCGAATCGCCTGCGTATGTTGAAGGCGCTCATGCCACAGCCGTGCCCCGTGCCTTCCCGGCCCCCCTCCCTCCCAGCACGAGAAGCGTTATCCTCCATGGCGCCCCCGGGCGCGTGGCAGGAGCCCGCCTTCCCGCACGGCGTGCAGCAGCCGGGACACGCCGCGGAGTGCCGCCCGAGCGCGCGGGCCTCGGGGGCTCGGCGCGACGGGACCGCACCTGCTGGAAGGGGTCGAGCGCTGGACTCAGAGGATCGGGCGGGACGAGAGTGTGGGATTTCGGGGGCAGCCAGGATGGGGTGATGACTAGGGACTCGGGGTGTGTGTATGTGTCTGGATATCGAGGTGGCGGCCGTAATATATATATATATATATATCATATATATATGTATGTACAGATATACTTATATTTATATATATATACAAGGCTGCAGTGGCGCTGCGCGCCATGCACCTTGGTTCTTGAAGTTCGGCATGCTGGCGGAATAGCAGGAAGGTCAAGCTGACAATTTAGCGATAACTCCTTGTTGCCTTTTCCGGCATCGCCGCTATGATAATATTTTTCGTTATATTTCCTCTTTGTTTCTTTTTCATCATGTTCGCCATACCTTGCGCATTCTCCCCATCCTCCTCAGCTCTTTTTTGCGGAGGCTCCTCCTTGGAGAGTCTGGGGGCCTCACAAAAGTTGTTTCAGGCTTTCTTAAGTCCTTTTGGAGGCCTCCTGGGCATATTCTGGTGGCCTTCCTCGGGCCACCCTGCCTCCAACCGCGGTCTCCCTGAACGACCGGGTCACGATTTGGAATGCATCGGAGGGTGTCTTGGGGCCATTTTGGGCCGCCATGGGGCTCTCTGAGGGCCATTTTGGACCCGTGTTGTGCCGTTTTGGGGCTCTCTTGGATTGCCTGGAAGCCCTTCCGGATGGTTGTGGGGCGATTTTGGAGCCTCCCAGGCGGCTTCGGACGCCCAGAAGACCGCCGTCTTGGAGCGTCGGGACGCCGAAAAGAGGAGAACCCCAAATCCACCAAAAACCAACAGAAAATCAATGATTTTGCCTCTTGGGGCCTTCTTGGGAGTGCTTTTGGAGGCCTCTTTGAGGCCGTCCTGGAGGCCTCTTGGGCCGTCTCGAGGTCACGTCGGTCACTCTCGGAGCGCTCTTGTGCTGTCTTGGGGGTCTCTGGGACGTCGCCGATGACCCCCCTGATCGCCCTAGGTGTGCTGGGAAGGCCCGGCAAAACGCCTTGCGAGGCACGGGGGGCCGCTTCGAGGCCCGTCCGGACGGTCCCAAAGCCCCAGATCTTGGGAGTCCGGTTTTCCCCCCGCCCGGGCATATAAACAAGGGCTCCCTCGAGGGCGCGAAGTTATTCGCGCTTCGCGCTTCGCGGTCCTCGTTCCTTCTCCCCCTCCTCCTCGTCCTCCTATTCTCCTTCTGGGAGGGCGGCGCGAGAGCGCGAAGTTATTCGCGCTTCGCGCTTCGCGCAGCGCGAAGCGCGAAGTTGGGAGCCCTAGTTGAAGACGTCCCCTGGCTTCCCCCTGGGCCGCGTACGCGCCGTGGGCCGTGATTTTGCGCACGCCCCATCTCGGACGCCCCCGTTCTGGACGCATCCGAGGATAGGGGATAGGGACATCGGGGGGTACGATCACCACCCACCAAACCACCCCAACCCAACCCGAAGGCCTCAATTTGCCCTCCATTTCCAGTGGGGGGGGGTCGGGGAACATTGAAAAAACACATATGGAGCCCGTACCCCCCCCAACCCGAAATTGGGGTCTTCGGGTTGGGTTGGGGTGGTCTGGTAGGTAGTCATACGACATGTGCTGCATGCAGCTGGTTTCCGCCCGCCGCCGGGCCCACTCTTCGATACGTGGGCGCCTCCCGACGCCAGGAGGCGCCAGGAAGACCAGCTGCGTGAGTTGATTCTCTACCCTACCCTTTGCTCGCCTATACCCGTTCGCCCCCCCAGAGAGGAGGGAAGGATGCCGCTATCCCCTCGAGCAAAGGTAAAAAGCACGACGGAGGGTTTTTCCCTATTCTTGGCCGCTGGGGGGCACCGGGCCTCGGGGTCGTCTGTAAAAGCAGCTCAGGACGAAACGTGGTCCTGGCAGATGGTTCGGGACCTCTGGGGCTCCACGTTGTGAAAACAAACGTGTCGTCAAGAATTTGGGAAGGGGGCTGGTCCTGGAGAGCCCTCGTCGCCACGGCTGGATGCTCCTCGAAGTCATGGTTAGGATGCGCCCTGGGAAAGGTGCATTGAGTAGCGGTATTGGTACCTTTTTTGCTCCCACCATGGACGCTTCGCCGAAGTTTCCGAAGAATCAGACATCAGCATACATTGTAGGCATTGCTGTCGAAGACTGGCGCGAATTTATCAGATCTGCGATGGTCCGCCCTGGCGGCGCCGCCCCTGGCGCGCTCCGCGCGCCAGGGAGGGGGCTCCAGCGCCGATCCGAGAGTCCGCGGGGACTTCTGATTGTGTTCGTATGGGTGTACCCTCTCAGTGATCCCCACCACCCTATCCAGAAGCGATGCCCAGGCGAGGCGAGTTGCCCTGATCAGGGATTGGGGATGTGCAGGAGCGTGCAGTTGCAGTGGAACGCGCGCGGGCGTGTCGAAGGGGAAGGAGGAAGGAGGTGGAAGCGGAGGAAGAGGAGGAGAAATCTGCATCGGAATCGGGGCAGTTGCGAGGCAACATCAACATCCAGTAACACCCCACTTCCATCTCAGAACTCCCCGAGCGTCGAGACGACCCAGAGGCCAAAGAAGAGTAAGAATATGCTGCCTCCGGAGTCGCCCTGTTGCACAATTGACACCATTAGTTACTCAGTAAGTGAGCAATGGTGACCATGTTCCTCAACTCTTTCCGCCTGCAAAGCACAAGCCCTGGAACGCGATGATGATTCTTGATTCAGGAGCAGTCTGCGCACCACCAGTAACACAGCAAAGAGAACATTGATGATATACCTGTCGACTGCTCCTGGAATGTGATCCAAAACGGCCCGCGAAACCACCAACAGCACAATGAAGTGAAAATTGATCAGACACTCGAAGACCGCCATGAACCACACTCGCGCACATTGAATCAATAGGAACAGCGAATCAGATGCACAATTCCCAGGAGAAAATATCGCCGCCTCCCCCGCACGTGTTGATCAAAGTATTGTAGATGATGTCGCTAGGCGCATCTTGAGCCTCCTCACCTTGCTCAGCAGCGGCAGCACCCGCTGCATCTGCCTGCGTTTCTCGCATGCGCTGAACCAGACGACGTAGCCCAAGCACTCGTCCGAGGCCCATGGCGACACTGTAGGTGATAACGTGCCGAAAGGCCCCGAGGGGCCCCGACGCTTGCCAAGCCACCATCACTTGAAACCGAACCAATGTCGGCGCAAATGTGGGTCTCCTGGACAGCTGCCTTCATCATAAGATGCTGGCACGTCCAGTGTCCAGTACATAGTTATACATCGATCGACTTCGTGCCACCGGAATCGGCTTCGCACCCGTGGCGCGTCTGACCCGGTGCCCCTCGAGCGCCGCGTGGAGGCGCGGGGCGCGGCGCCATGATGCGTTGAAATTCAAAAGGAAGTATTTGGCTTGGGCCGAGGAGGAGAAGGAGGAGGGAGCGAGGAGGCGGAGGAGGGCGAACAGACAGAAGAGGAAAGTGACGGAGCAGAAGGGGGTGAGGATGATGATGATGATGATGATGATGATGACGATGACGATGACGATGATGATGATGCTGATGATGTTGATGATGATGTTGACGCTGATGATGATGGTGGTGGTTATCAGGAGGAGGAGGAGGAGGAGGAGGATTGTGATTCTGGGGATGGGGATTGGTGTTGATGATACGGTATGTGATGGTGATGTTGATGATGTGGGTGAGGGTGATGAATCTGTTGATGCTGATGGCGATGTTGATGTTGATGCTGATGATGATGTTGATGGTGTTGTTGTTGTTGATGCTGCTGCTGCTGATTCTGATTATGATGATGGTGATTGTGATGGTGGTGGTGACGGTGATGATGTTGATGATGTGGCGAGAACGGGGAAGAGGATGAGGGTGATGAGATGGGCGGCTGATGAGGAGAAGGATAGGGGAGGAATAAGGCGACGACCACTGGAAGCATGCACAAAGGCCCTGGCGGAGGCCTCTTAGAACTATATGTGGTGGTCTCTTAGGGCACTCGTGATGGCCTTCTTGGGGCTATCTTGTAGGACATACATCAAAACGGGGCGAGCTTTGATATGCTCCCCTTTGAGGGGCAGACGCATCGCATCGTGGAGCCCCGTTGGGACGCTCTTGGGGCGCTCTTGGCCGCTCCTGGGGCTGTATGGGGGCCCCGCTGGGCCCATTTAGGGCTATCTTGGACGATCTTGGGGCCACCTTAAGGCCTCAGCCACAGCCCATCGGACGCCCAGGATTTCGGCCGCTCTGGGGTCTCCTTTGGAAGCTCGTGGCCACTTGGGGCCTCCTCGGGGTGGTACCTGAGTCATCTTGGATGTTATCTTGCGCTAACTGAAGCCCTCATAGAGCCACCTTGGGCCATCCTAGACGCTCTGACCGCTCGCGGAGTCCCCCGTCCAGATTCAGGGTAGGGTGTAGGGTGTAGGGTTCGAGATTAGTCTCTTCCCGAAGGGGGAAGACGGACTGTAACAACGAAGTCGCTAAACCACTACGCCCAGAGGGCTGGTGGGATTCAGCAGCGGCGCTGGTATTTCTTCGGGTCTCCTACGGACAGCGATGGGGGCCCTCCGGGGCCCCAGAACGGAGAGCACGTCTTTCCCTGACCCCTCTCCTTGAGGATGTTGGCCTCCCTCGCGGCAATCTGCGTCCACGCCACCCCCCGGCCCGGCCAGTAGATCTTAAGCACCGACCTTGGGCCCAAGATGGGGCGTGGCCTGGATCGGTGCAGGTTTGCAGAGAGCCTTGCCCAGCAGAGCCTTCGTCGAGACAACGGCGCGACAGCCGTGTTTTCCATGCTTGGGGCGAAGGACGGGGGACGAGCACGCTTCGAAGCACAGCCTTACATCCTGAGACTTGTTCCCCTTCTGGGACGCCCTCGTCGCCACAGCTGGATCCGCCTCGACATTCTGACCAGAACGCACCCCAGGCCTGCGTGGCCTCCGTGCGCCGCGCGAGAGCCAACCGCGGCGGCCCGCTGACCTTTTCAGCGCGCCTCGGCTTCCGCTGGGGTCCCGTTGCGATCTCCGGATGCCGTGAAGAAGCGGCCCGGGATCTGGACCAGGAGTTGCAGAAGCATCATACTATATATATGTATATAAACATACGCATGTGCGCATCTATATATATATATATATACGTGTGTGTATGTATATCTATACATATATATATATATATATATATATATGCATGTGCTGTCGGGGGTCCCCGCGGGGAGGCGCTGGAGGCGCGTCCAGCGCCGACCCAAGAAATCCGCGCGGAGCTCGGAAAGCGTATGTTTGTGCAGCTGCATCTCCCTCTGAGCAGCTGGCCCCCAGGAGTGAGGGTCGGGAGCTCCCATGGGGCCCCCATGGGGCCGGTGGGTCGAGAGTGCTGTTCCAGGCTTGCGCGTGGGCCGACACGCCCCGGCATTTGGGAGCGCACCGCCCAGGAGTACACCACGACTCGGGAGCCACGCCCGGTGAGGCTGCGGGGCACGCGCAGGCAGTTCCCCCAGGTAGTCCAAGCTGGCCTCAACAGGCCCCCCGAGAAGTCCGTGGCCGTGTCAACACCTGAGCCCTGGGGCGCGGGTCGCCCCACGGCCGCCGCCGGAGGTGGTGCCAGGGTGTCGAGACCGCCCCAGGCTACTCGGGGGATCTGTTGGGGACAGCCGGGGTCGGCGACCACCTGCTGCATGAGCGTACTCGAACTGAAAGGTCGTGCTTTCGTTTGCCACGGTTCCCACATTCTCTATTTCCTCACCATTGTTCCTGTCTTGCTTTGTCTGCTCAGCTCTTCCACCGCGATTTGCCCTTTGAATAGAAAGATGCGTGACTGTACTGGGGCTCCGCCCAGCGGCGGCTTGCTCGTGTGCTACGCTGTGTTTCTACATTGCTGATCCTCCTTGTTTGGTTTCAGTTTCCCGAGGGTCGCTCTGGTCTGGGCAGGCCGTCTTTACACATCACACAATGTAGCAGCTGATCCAGTACAGCCTACTCTTGCTGCCCATCGTGGCGTGCTCGTTGCTTGTTCTTTGTATGGCAGTAGGGGGGATGCTCGTGAGGCGCTCAAGCCGCGGCCAATCCCCGTCACCATCATTGTCGGCATCTCCTTCTTCCCTCCCTACCCGATCCCTCCCTTCTCTATGTCCCCCGTGTCTTCCTCCGCGGATGAGGATATGGGTGCGAGGACGAGGACGAGGAGGACGACCAGGACGAGGACGACGAGCACTCAACCCAGGTCGAGGACGTCCACTCGAGGCTGCGGAGCTGGGCCTCGCGCCCGCTGCGGCGCACGAGCTGAGCCCCGCTCGCGGCATCCTGCATCCTCCTCCCTCCGCCTTCCTCCCTCGTCCCCGCGCGCTCTCTGTCATCCTTCCGCTGCGGTCTCACCCTCTGAGGGGGCGAGACCCTTCTTGTCCAGGACGCCAACGCCTCAGGAGCGGGCTCTGGCTGGAGGCTCACCACCGCCGCTTGGCAGGGGGGCAGGGGTGGCAGACATGGGGTCGGGGGGCCGCGGTGGGGTGCAGGCAAGATGCTGAGCTAAATGCCACTTTGGGCTCAGGCAGGGCTCCGGTTTTCGGGCCGTTCCTTAGATCCAGGTCGGAGGGTTTCCTTTCGAAGCCGAGTTTCGCCGTGGCCAGAACATCCTCTGTTCCTTATTCAGCGTTCTTTCTTGTGGCACCGCGACGCGCTGGCGCCCTCCGGCGGGACATCCTGCGCGCCACGAGGGACACCCTGCGCGCCACGACGCAGGCCGACCTTGGCACCGCCCAGGGTGCGCTGGCGGTGAGCCTCCCCATCCCCCTCCATTGTAGGATCGCCAGTGGTGCCCCATGGCGAGCTCGGTGCACGACCTCGCCAGGCGCGCCCCAGGGGAGGCCTCGCGTCAGCCGGGGGACACCAGGTGCGGGCGAGAGAAAAGGTCCTCCGCGGCGCCGTCGGGTGGGCGCGACAGGCGAAGAGACGGGAAGGAGGAGAAGGTAGTACGCAGGGTTGGGGGAGGGGGCGGAGGAGGAAGAGGAGGAGGAGCAGGAGGAGGAGGAGGAGGAGGAGGAGGAGGAGGAGGAGGAGGGATCGTGGGCCCCCAAACGGTGCGGTGACCGCGCCATGTAGTGAGTCAGTGGGGATTCGGGATGACCGAGCCGTTTTGGGGCTTGGGTCGTTCTCAGAGGACGTCTCGGGCGACAGGGACCGCCAAGGTCCCCAAACCAGGCTGTGACGGTCCGTGCTTTGAGGTCCTTCGGAAGGTAGAGGTCACCGTATGGTTTGTCATTTGGGCCCAGAGGCGGTGGAGGAGGAGGAGGAGGAGGAGGAGGAGGAAACGGACGCCGATATCTCGCAGGAGGGGGTGTAGCGGGGGAGGGGGCATATAAGGAGGAGGAGGAGGAGGAGGAGGAGGAGGAGGAGGAGGAGGAGGAGGAGGAGGAGGAGGAGGAGGAGAGGGGCAGAGGGAATGGGGGGATGGAGACAGGGGCAGGGCAGAGCAAGGGGGAGGGGGATGGGGAGGAGGATGAGGAGGAGGAAGAGGAGGAGGAGGAGGAGGAGGAGGAGGGGCAGATGGGGAGCGAGGGAGTCGCACAGGGAGAGCCAGGGGAGGAGACGGAGACGAAGAGGGGGACAAGGGGGAGCCAGAGGCGAGTGTGATGAGGAGGAGGAACAAGGACAAAGAAGAGGAAATTCCTCGTTGTCCTGCTCCTCATCCTATCACCCCTGCTTCCAATGGAAACCCATGCCAAGAAACACCCTGCTTGCCTCCAGGGTGCACTGGGCGTTCATGGATTTCGATGATTTTGCGATGGAAAGCGTTACTCAGAGCGTGGATTACCTACCCCGCTTTCGCTTCCAGGCAAAACCAAGTTGTACCATACGCCTCCTCGTCAAGCGGCCTGACCAGTACATGCCGTAGAAAGGCATCGCTTGGTATCTCTTGGAAGCGAGGGTGGTCAAAAGCGAGGTAGGTTTGTTTGCCCCCTAGTTACGCTCCCACACCAAAAGTCAATGGACATCCTGGGGTCTCAGGGTTGGGTTTCTTGTGGAAGGTTTCTTGTGGTCGAGCTCCTACTGTATGAAGGGTTGACCCTATAAGGCGGGTTCAGTCGTCAACTGGGGGAGGGGGGGGGAGCTGTCAGTGGTGAAACGCTTCCGCCCTTCTTCATCGTTCCAGGGGGGCCCATTTCGATTGGACCCCCCGTCATTTCTTCCGAGTGGGTGGTCTGTCTGCGCGCGATTTGTCAGTTGCCGGCTTTCCCAACTGCATCGGAGGCGGGAACCTGTAGCCCCAAGATGACCCCGGACATCGCCGCGTCCGCGCTCTTCCCCCAAAATGACCCCAGACATGGCCGCGTCCGCGCTCTTCCTCGCTCGCCTCCACTCAGTTCCTCCTGGCGTCTCTGGCGTCCGAGTCGAACCAGCGCCCTGGGCGCGCGCTGTAGTGCTGAACAGGCGTCGATCCCCGCCGCCGCCGCCGCTGTTCGGGGGCCATGTGCGAATATCACGTCGGTCACTGATGAAGCACCCCCCCGGGTGTTTGATGAATACTTCGCCGTCGCCGTTTTTTCTCAGGATGTCTTGGTGTCGGAGGTCATCGTCGTCGTCGTCGTCGTCGTCGTTTTTTCCTCGACACCTCCTTGCGTGCTTCGCGCGCGCACGCGTGGCGGCCACTGAACGCGCCCACAGAGGCCGCAGGTGGAGCTCCTTGCGGGTGGGGCGTGCCGAGCGGGGCGCACCGCGGCACTGCGAAAGGAGCCCGCAGAGCGGGAATTGCAGCGCCCGCCCCCCCCCCCCGCGGGAAATTGGCCCGCAACTCTCGCGACCGCGGAGCAGAGGGCATGGGAGAGGGAGGGGGGGGCAGCGACCTCAGAAAACAGTCCCAGAGACAAGGTTCGAATGCCGCCGCCCCACCTATGCCGGCACACCACTGACATGGATCGTACCCCACAGGAAGTTCCGCTACAGCCCCAGAGAGATGGCTCGCAGGCGTCCCCACGCTCATAACGGGACACCTCTCACACGGATCGCGCTCCACAGAGACCTCCATGCAGGCGACCTCCACCGACGACCCCACTAGATATCATCGCCATCATCATCTTCATCATCATCATTATCATCAGCAGCAGCATCATCATCATCGTCATCATCATCCATCACTTATCATTCATCATGCATCATCATCGTCATCATCGTCATGAACAAACCCGTCCGCCTGAGTTCTCTTCCGCTGCCCTTTATTCACATCGAAGGTTTCTTTACTCATCCTCATCCTCATCATCATCCTGCCCATCGTCATCGTCTTCATTACAGCCGGTGTCATCAACATCAGCATCGTCATGTCCATCATCATCAACGTGTCCCTCATCCTCAACAGCAGCGTCATCTTTCCTTCGTGTTCCTCCTCCTCCTTCCCCTCCTCCTCCTCTTCCTCCATATCCTCGCACTCCCCCCGGGCGGCGGCGCACGCAAGAGGGAACGCGAAGACGTGGGCTGATCCCACGCAGCGACGAAAGCGAATGACGAAGGAATTCGGAAGGCTAAAGGAGCCTCTCGGCCTGTCGGAAGGCCCAACTGATTTTTGTTGAAGGCCCAAAGGGTCTGTCCGGAGGGCCCCATAGGCTTGTCGGGAGGCCCAAGCCTGTCGGGAGGGCCCAAGAGGTGTGCTGGGAGGCCCAATAAGCTTGTCGGAAGGCCCAAGAGGCTTGTCGGAAGGCCCAAGAGGCCTGTCGACTGGGCCCAAGAAGCCTGCCGGGAGGCTCAAGGTGCTTGTCGGGAGGCCCAAAGGCATGTCTGGAGGGCCCAAGTGGTCCCTGGGGAGGCCCAAGAGGCCTGTCGGGAAGCCCACGAGGCCTGTCGGGAGGCCCAAGAGGCCTGTCGGGAGTCCCAAGAGGCTTGTCGGGAGGGCCCAACATGCTTGTCGGCAGGCCCGGGAAGCGGACCACAGCAATTCGCAGCGTCAAAGCTGAGAATATTCATATTGGGTTCCAGGAGTTGAACGCCTCTGCCTGAGATTGAGCCCTTCTGCTGGGGATTACCTGTTTCTCCCCCCACCCCATTGCCCCACCGCCTAGCCAATTACACAGCAAACCGCTTATCGAGATTTTTGGGAGAAGCTGAGACTGGTGGATATTATGAAGGTCAGTCAATGAGACATGGAATAACTGAGGGGTTCTGAGCGTTGGAAGGATTGAGGAATGTTGGAGGACCGACGGATTCTGACAGAGCGAGAGGCCTTCTGGGAAATTGAAAGACTTTTATCGGTCGTGACACTTTTGCAGATCGTTAGTTTCAGAGAGAGAGAGAGAGATAGAGAAACAAAAGGAAGGTTCTTGAGAGCACAGCAGAACTTTCGGAATTCGCAGAACCAGAGAGTCTGATAGAGTCTGACACATTATGAGGGATTACAGGGTTGAGGCGCTTTGGGCCACACGGATAATCTGAAAAGTTTGGCGCCCTGAGAGGTTGACAGAGTCAGATACCGAGAGTCGCTACAACTCTGGGAGGTTGATAGGTCTTGAAGGCGTGGGCCGCTGTGAGAGATTCAAAGGTTATGACGGCTTTAAGACATCTGGAGATTGACATAAGCTGAAAGCTTAAGAATAATCGCACCGACTTGCGGGTTTCATCATAGTTTGGAGGTTACGAGTTACGCAGTGCGTCTGGAAGCTTGAAGCTTGCAAGGTACCGAGAAGTATGCATATTCTGAAAGATTCAAAAGGTTCTGACGGGTCTCGCAATTATGGAATAATGAGGGTGTGGACGGGCATAACAGACTAACCTATTCTGGGTGATGGTGACGTTCTGGGGCATTGAAATCAAAGCAGAGAGGTTCTGGGAGTTTGAGTTTTCTTGGGGAATTGATGGAATTCCAGGGGTGGAGAGACCCTGAACGCTTGATAAGTTCACACGTCCTGTCAGGTTGGGAGGTTGTTCAACAGTTGGCCAGCCCAGGGATGCATAGTGTGCAGAGATAAGGAAGCTGATACGAATGGACACGAGAGAGATAGTTGTGTTTCACATCGGTTTGAATTGTTTGAAAGTTTCGAAGATCAGAAGGTCTTGACATAATGGAGGAATCTGAGTGTCTCAGAGATGCTGGGAGATCAAGGGATTATGGAGAATTAGTGAGTCAAGCGCGAGGCGGACTGAGGGATGTTGGAGATTCTGACAGGTTGGGAAGTTCCGCTTGGGAATGAGAACCCAGAGAGACTTGGTGATGTTATGGCTTTGGGAGACTAAGCCCTTCGGAAAGACGTGGTTCTTACGAAACGAAAAAGACGGCAGAACACCAACAGGTCTCCCGTCCCCCACAACCCCGAGTAATGATGATGGCATGGTTGATCTTGGCGGCGGAGATAATGATGGCCATGGTCATGATGAGCAGGTTGTTGATGGTGGTTCTGTTGGTCGTGGTACTGGTGGCGTTGATGATGATGATGCTGATGATGATGCTGATGACGACGGTGATGATGATACAAATGCTGATGCTGGCACTCTTCATGCTGATGCGGATGCTGGTGCTGATGATGATGATGTTGATGAAGATGATGATGGTGTGGTGATAGTTATGCTGATGGTGGTGATGTTAAGTCCGATGGTGCTGGTGTAACTTGGTGGTGATGGTGATGTTGGTGTCGATGATGTGTTGGTGAATATGGTGGTGATGGATGTCCAGTTGGCATGGCGGTGAGGGCGTCGTGGTGGTAATGATGCTGCTGGTGAGGATGAAGTTGATTGTGATGGCGAGGGGGATGATGGTAGTGGGGATGTGTGGGGTGGTGGTAGCGTTGCTGGTGATGGTGATGGTGACGATGCGAATCATGGTGGTGACGATGGAGACGAGCATGGTGATGCTAAGGGTGATGATGGTGGTGGTGGTTGTGACAATGGTGGTGGTCATTGTGATGATATGACGGAGATAGTCATGCTGACGATAGTGATGATGATGGCGGTCGTGTTGGTGACCGCGATGATGACCATGAACACGATGGTGACGATGGTAGTGGTGGAGATCGTCGTGATGGTTATGGTGACGGGCGTGCTGGTGTTGACGATGGTGGTTGGGACTGTGTAGGAGGTGCTAGTTGTCATAGTGATGGTTATGATGGTGACGATGGCGATGGCGTTGCAGATGGTCGTGATATGATGATGCTGTTGTTGATGATGATGCTGATGATGATGGTAATTCGTGCTGGTGATGGGTGAGATGATGTTGATGGTATGGTGGCAATGTTGGTGATGATGATGATGGTGATGATGATGATGATGATGATGATGATGATGATGGTGGTGGTGGCCCAGGTGATGGTGATGATGATCATTATGTTGGAAGTGGTGTCGGTGGTATACGATGGTTGCGACGGTGATGAGGAACGCCCACCAGAAGTGGGTTTAGAAACGCGTTCCGAAGGGACATCACCCGTTGCACTGCAAGGATCAGGTTCGTATCCTCCTTGATGCCGTGCTCCTCGAGGCCCCCCATCGAAGGGCACACTGGAGACCCCAGGCAGGACCAGTTTAGTTATGTCTGTCTCGCGCCTCTCCCGCTTTCTGTCGTTGGCGGTGTGGGCGATTGTAGACTCCGTGCGTCTGATGGAGGGGCGACCGAAGCCGACCTCTTCCTGTCGGCACCGAGCGGCCTGGCGGCCCCGCCTTCGACTATCTCGTCTCTCATGTCGGGTGTCTCTCAGGCCGTGCGTAGGGAGGAGGACGAGGGTCCTCTTGTCCCTACTGTCGGAGGTGCTCCGCAGGCTCCTGGCCAAGCCACCGTCGCTCAGGACTCTGACAGCTCAGATTGACTTGCGGCTCTCCCGGCCTCATTTCTTTCTCTTGAAGTCGCGGGCTTTCCGTCCTCCTTCTCGCCGGGTTCGCTCCCCGCGGGACGTCCCGTAGTTCCCGCCACAACCGCGGGTCGACGTGTCGAGCTGGCCGGAGCCCCCTGGCAACACAGAGCGGTGGTTGTGACGGTAGTTAAGGAAGTGAGTGTCATGATGGTGGTGGTGATGGTGCTGCTGATGGTGGTGGATAAGGATACCACCTCCTCTCCTGATAACGACGCCAGGGTGCTGAAGCGCCCCCCAGACCAGAGTACAGATTGCGAGTCCAAGGTGCGAGTCCCATCCCCCCCTTCCCCCTTCTCCCTCTCCTTCTCCTTCCTCCACCTCCCCCTATTCCCTCCCTCCTCCTGTCCTCAACCTGCAGGCGGAGGCCAAGAGGAGGCACCTCTGGGAGCGCTTCTACCCGGAGGTGCACCCGCCCTTCCCCAAGACGCCCGAGGCCAGGAGCCCGAGCACGGTGGGCTCCAGCAAGGGGTCGCCGGGGGTGTCCCTGGCCCGACGTGCCCCCCAGCCCTTCGCCCCGTCTCTCGGGGAACCACCAAGTACAGTGGGAGCCCATGCCAAGAAACACCCTGCTTGCCTCCAGGGTGCCTTGGGTTTTCTGGGGGTTCGACGGTTTTGCTGTGGAAGGCGCGACGTTCTCACACCAAAAATCGATGGACATCCTGGGGTCTCAGGGTTGGGTTCCTTGTGGGTGGTTTCTTGTGGACTGGCCTCCACTGTATACAAACTTGACCTTTCGGAGGTCCACGCGTATTTCCCGGTTCGGCGCTGGACCCTGAGCTCTTGCTCCGCGTTCTGGAGGTCCCCCCCAACACAGTGGTCGCTCAGGAACGAGGGGGATTCCAGGGATGCGCCCCCCAGGGTGCGGTGCTATGGGGTCGCACCCCTATCGGGGACGGACGCGACCCCCCTATCGTACATCCTTGAGTTGGGCCCCTATGTCTGGCCCGTTCGGCAGGCGAAAATCCCATCAAGTCGGGGATGGGGGTCGCCGCCTCTCCTCGCCGAGGCCTCCCCATCTGGGTTCCAGTAGACGGGGTCGGGGGATCGCACGATCCGCAGTCCAGTGTGTCAGCTCTGCACCGTCCCGGCGGTGTGCATCAGCGACGCGGTGCAATCCCCTGGTCCCATCCACTCGGGCCCCGCTTCCCAGACGTCCGGCGTCTCGATTTTTTTCGAGACGCCTGCCCCCGACCTCTCGCCCACTTCCCCGGGGTCAGTGTTTCATCCCGAGCCGTTGTTTGGACGGCCCGGGGGCCCGGCAAGGGCTTCGAGAGGCCGAAAGCTGTGGAAAGAGACGCCTGATGTCCCGTTCGGGAGGCCTCCGCTCCCGGCCACAGCTGGGCGCAGCGCGCACAGCCGGTCGCGGTGTGGCCCCGGGAGGGCTCCGCGGGAGCGCCTCAGGGCCACAGCGGCCCTCGTCGGGTTCGCGCCGCCCCCGCGCGCGGCGGCGCGGGCGCGGGCGCTCGAGGTGGAGCAGCCGCCAGGGCCTGCGTCGCGCCCGGGCTTCGGCTGGAAGCAGAGCACGGCGCGAGGTCGATCGGGGAGAGTTCGGTCGCAAGTCACGGGATTTTTTCGCATTCCCTCATAATCCAGTCTTTAGAATGCATCAGCGCCGATTAGCTTTGGGTTGTCGATGACGTAGCGCCGATTTGGCGTCGATTGGCATCGATTAGAGTCGGTTGAGCGTCGGTCAGCTTCAAGTATCGTCGCTTCGCGAGAGCCAGCGAGATGGTATGGGAGCGTCCCGCGAGTTGCCCCCGAAGGGAGAGATGGCGCCAAGTGAACCGCAGATGATCAATCTTCTAGTCCCACCCCTAGGCGTGCACTGCGTGTTAATGGGACTATGGAGATCTTCAATTTGTCGGCTGGGATACCTGCAGGACGTCCCTGGGAGAGGCCATTGGGCATGTACACTGGCCCCAGGAGGACCTTCAGACGCCATTGTGTAGTTTCTTTTCTGGTTTGACATGACACGGCCAGTTCTGCGCCATGCTCTGGCACCCCAGCTAGCTTGAATTTGAGCGCGCACGAACCGCGCGATGTTTGTACCATATCTCATGGAAAAACTTACCCGAACCATCGCTGGCGGGTGGGGGGCCAGGGGCTTGTCTTTGTACGGGAGTTTGCACCGTCGCGAAGTGCGTACGAATATTGGAAGCGATATTGCCGAATATTTGTCCTGATTATCCTAGAAGTCCTAGGTGCTGTCATCTTCCTCCTCGCCGTCCTCCTCCAGCTGCTTCCTATGTTATTGTCGTCCTTCTCTTATTTAGCCTGCCCGTCGTCTTGAAGCTTCTTCTTCTCCATATCCTAAGATAGGGTTTTTGTTGTTCCCCATATTCGAAGGAGGATGGGGCTCCTGTTATTTCCGACCGCGCCGACTCCTCACCTCCACCTCCCTCCTCCTCCTCCTCCTCCTCCTCCTCCTCCTCCTCATGTTAAGTGACGGTGTACCATGGCATGATATGTCATGATGTTGTACGTTATGCTATGTCGTGTTATGGGATGATAATAGTGATGATTGTGGTGGTGCTCCTGATGATGCGGCTCCTGGAAATGATGATGTTGATGATGATGATGCTGCTGCTGATGATGATGCTGGTGCTGATGCTGATGATGATGCTACTGATTATGATGATGATCATGATGATGGTGATGAGATGGTGATGATGATGAATATGAATATGATGATGATGCTGATGATGATGACGATGATGATGATGGTTATGATGAAGACGATGCTGATAATGATGATGATGATGATGATGATGATGATGATGATGATGATGATGCTAATGATGATGATGATGAGGAGGAGGATGAGGATGTTGATGAGGATGAGGATGGTGATGATGCTGCTGTTGCCGATGATGATGATGGTGGTGGTGATGATGATGATGAATGGTGATGATGATGCTGCTGCTGCTGCTGATGATGATGACGATGATGATGATGATGATGATGATGATGATGATGATGGCGGCGGAGCACATTCTGCGGATTTCTCGAGCGAGGCGCGGGTTGCGGCACCCCACTAGGGGGGAGCAGCCAGGGGGGATTGCACTCCGCCGTTCGCGCCAACATGGCGGGGATGTCTCTAGCGGTTTGCTCGTTTTCCAGCTCAACATCTTCGGAGCAGATTTGGAGGATGCCTCGAGCGAGGCGCGGCTATCAGCACCCCCTTGACCCAGGGGGGAACCGCCAGGGGGTATTGCACTCCCCCGTTCGCGCTAGAATGGCGGGGACGTTTCGAGCGGCTTGCTTGTTTCAAGACCTAACATCCTCCGCTTTCAGAGCAGATTTGAAGGATGTCTAGAGCGAGGCGCTCATGCTCGCCTCCAAGGAGAGCCAGATGTTCAGGATCGAACGGCTTGTTTATTTTGCTGGCCAGACTCGTGGGCACGGTGCCTCTTCAGAATGCCACAGAAGGCTCCAGGGGGCCACAGGAGATACCAGGAGGTATCAGGATGCCAGAGGAGACTACAGGAGGTCCCAGGAGGTTCCAGGAGGTCCCAGGAAGCTCCAGGAGACCTCAGAGGAGGCTCCAGGAGGCCCCAGGAGGCCACAGGAAGCCCCAAGAGGCCCCAGGAGGCCCCACGAAGCCCCAGGAGGTTTCAGGAGGCCCCAGGAGCCCCCAGGCTCATGCGCAGAGACGCGCTCGTACTACTGGGGCTCATTCACACTCCAACTAATTCACAATTAGATTCACTTCCAGACTGTCGATACCCAAGCACGGTTCTATTTGAACATTCTCGCGCCTAGACGCTCACTGGGGACAGGTCCATGCTACTAGATTTACACATGGGGAGCTCCACGCAGTGAATAATTACTTAGACGCGCCTCCTACTCCTTTTTCTCCTCTTCTCCGTCCCTCGTCTCCTCCTATTTAGATTCCCTGATATTCATACTTTCTCATACACAGACATGATGATGATGTTGATGATGATGCTGATGCTGATGCTGATGCTGATGCTGATGCTGCTGTTGATGCTCATGATGAGGATGACGATGATGATCATGATGATGATGGTGATGCTGATGGTGGTGGTGGTGATGATGGCGGAGCGAATTCTGCGAATGTCTCGAGCGCTGCGCGGGTTTCAGCACCCCCAAGTGGGAACCGCCAGGGGGGATTGCACTCCACCGTTCGCGCCAACATAGTGGGGATGTCTCGAGCGGTTTGCCGGTTTCCTGGCTCAACATCTTCCGCTTTCGGAACAGATTTAGAGGAAGTCTCGAGCGATGCGTTCATTGTCGCCCCCAAATGGTGCCAGATTTTGATGACGCCTCGATCGGATCGCTTGTTCCCCACATGCTTCATGGGGTTCTGGTTTTCTTCCCTTCCGCGTCTCACCCGCGTCTCCTCCTCCTTCTCCTCTTCTTCTCTTCCCAGCTGCGCTGCACCCGCGGCTGGAGGAGAAGGGGAGGGAGAGCACGGCAGGCGCGGCACCCTCTCGACACCAGGAGGGTGCGCAGAGGGTGCGGTCTCTATGCGTTGCAGGCGCGCAGGGCACGGCAGGCGTGGGAATTCTCGACACCAGAGGGGGTGCACATGGGGTGCGGTCTCTATGCGTTGCAGGCGCGCAGGGCACGGCAGGCGCGGCACTTTCTCGACACCAGGAGGGTGCGCAGGGGGTGCGGTCTCTATGCGCTGCAGGCGCGCAGGGCACGGCAGGCGTGGCGACACCAGAGGGGGTGCAGGGGTGCGGTCTCTATGCGTTGCAGGCGCGCAGGGCACGGCAGGCGCGCATTTTCTCGACACCAGGAGGGTGCGCAGGGGGTGCGGTCTCTATGCGTGGCAGGCGCGCAGGGCACGGCAGGCGCTGGGTGCACAGGGGGTGCGGTCTCTATGCGTTGCAGGCGCGCAGGGCACGGCAGGCGCTGCATTTTCTCGACACCAGGAGGGTGCGCAGGTGGTGCGGTCTCTATGCGTTGCAGGCGCGCAGGGCGCGGCAGGCGTGGGAATTCTCAACGCCAACGGGGTGCACATGGGGTGCGGTCTCTATGCGTTGCAGGCGCGCAGGGCGCGGCAGGCGTGGGAATTCTCGACACCAGAGGGGGTGCACATCGGGTGCGGTCTCTATGCGTTGCAGGCGCGCAGGGCACGGCAGGCGCTGCATTTTCTCGACACCAGGAGGGTGCGCAGGGGGTGCGGTCTCTATGCGTTGCAGGCGCGCAGGGCGCGGCAGGCGTGGGAATTCTCGACACCAGAGGGGGTGCACATCGGGTGCGGTCTCTATGCGTTGCAGGCGCGCAGGCACGGCAGGCGCTGCATTTTCTCGACACCAGGGGTGCGCAAGGGGTGCGGTCTCTATGCGTTGCAGGCGCGCAGGGCATGGCAGGCGTGGGAATTCTCGACACCTGAGGGGGTGCACAAGGGGTGCGGTCTCTATGCGTTGCAGGCGCGCAGGGCACGGCAGGCGCGGCACTTTCTCGACACCAGGAGGGTGCGCAGGGGGTGCGGTCTCTATGCGCTGCAGGCGCGCAGGGCACGGCACGCGCTGCATTTTCTTGACACCAGGAGGGTGCGCAGGGGGTGCGGTCTCTATGCGTTGCAGGCGCGCAGGGCACGGCAGGCGCTGCATTTTCTCGACGCCAGGAGGGTGCGCAGGGGGTGCGGTCTCTATGCGTTGCAGGCGCGCAGGGCACGGCAGGCGTGGGAATTCTCGACACCAGGCGGGGGTGCACATCGGGTGCTGTCTCTATGCGCTGCAGGCGCGCAGGGCACGGCAGGCGTGGGATTTTCGACACCAGAGGGGGTGCACAGGGGGTGCGGTCTCTATGCGTTGCAGGCGCGCAGGGCACGGCAGGCGCTGCATTTGCTCGACACCAGGAGGGTGCGCAGGGGGTGCGGTCTCCATGCGTTGCAGGCGCACAGGGCGCGGCAGGCGTGGGAATTCTCAACACCTGCGGGGGTGAACAGGGGGTGCGGTCTCTATGCGTTGCAGGCGCGCAGGGCACGGCAGGCGCTGCATTTTCTCGACACCAGGAGGGTGCGCAGGGGGTGCTGTCTCTATGCGCTGCAGGCGCGCAGGGCGCGGCAGTCGTGGCACTTTCTCTGCACCAGAGGGGGTGCACAGGGGGTGCGGTCTCTATGCGCTGCAGGCGCGCAGGGCACGGAAGGCGCTGCATTTTCTCTACACCAGGAGGGTGCGCAGAGGGTGCGGTCTCTATGCGCTGTAGGCGCGCAGGGCACGGCAGGCGTGGGAATTCTCGACACCAGAGGGGGTGAACAGGGGGTGCGGTCTCTATGCGCTGCAGGCGCGCAGGGCACGGCAGGCGCTGCATTTTCTCGACATCAGGAGGGTGCGCAGGGGGTGCGGTCTCTATGCGTTGCAGGTGCGCAGGGCATGGCAGACGTTGGAATTCTCGACACCAGAGGGGGTGCACAGGGGGTGCGGCCTCTATGCGTTTCAGGCGTGCAGGGCGCGGCAGGCGTGGCAAAGTCTCGATAACAGAGGGGGGTGCGCGTGTGGTGCGGTCTCTATCCGTTGCAGGCTCGCACGGCGCAGCAGGCGTGTCATTTTCTCGACATCAGATGGGGCGCGCAGGGAACGGCCCCCAACATCATTCTCACATGCTTCTTTTCAGCTATCATCACTCCAGCCATAATATAAGTATGTGGGGTTCCTCGGTAGCGTAATTTTGGTGGCCAGACTCGTGAGCACAGATCCCCCCCAGGATGCCACAGGAGGCTCCAGCAGGCTCCAGGAGGCCCCAGCAGGCAACAGGAGGCAACAGGAGGTCCGAGGAGGCACCAGGAGGCACCAGGAAGACCCAAGAGGCAGAAGGTTGCCCCAAGAGGCTCCAGGAGGCCCCAGGAAGCTCCAGGAAGCTTTTCCAGGATGCTCCAGGGGGCCACAGGAGACCACAGGAGGCCACAGGAAGCGCCAGGCGGCACCAGGAGGCTCTGGAAGGCACCTCGAGGGCCCAAGAGGCCCCAGGAGCAGGAGGCCTCACAGGGCCACATGAGTGGCTCCAATCGCATGTGGTGTACGTATGTTCCTATAGATTGGGACCCCACTGGAGCACGAATCCGTTTTGTGTTTTATGCATGTTTCTATAGAGTGTCCTTCCCTTGCGTATTCAATCCTAAGTGTTTTACGTATGTTCCTTTAGATTTGGCCTCCCCTGGGGCACGAGTCCTTGGTGTTTTACGTGTGTTCCTGTAGATTGCCCTTCTCCTGCGGTTCCAATCCGTGGTGTTTTATGTACGTCTGTTCCTATAGATCGGGCCTTTCCCGGGGCACGAATCCTCCCCAGGAGGCCCCTGGAGGCCCCAGGAGACCACACGAGGCCTCAGGTGTCCCCAAGAGGCTCCAGGAGGCCCCAGGAAGCCCCAGGAGGTTTCAAGAGGCCCCAGGAGACCCCAGGCTCATGCACAGAGAGGCGCTCGTACTACTGAGATTCATTCGCACTCCAACTCGGTCACACTTAGAGTCACTCCCAGACCGTCAGTACTCAAACTTGTTTATATTCGAGAACTCTTGCGCCTAGACGCTCTCGGCGGACAGGTCCATGCTAGTAGATTTACTCATGGGGAGCTCCACGCAGTGAATAGTTATTGTTCCTTATCTTCCTTCTCGTCTTCTTTTCTCCCTCACTCTGTGTGCGTCTGTGGCGGTATGGAGGCTTGGGCGTGGCAATTTCGGGCTCTTGCGGTGCGCGGACGCCCTGGGCCCAAACCTGGGAAATCTTCAGGGGGTTTGGCCGAGGGGGGTGGTTCGGGGGTTGGTTAGGGGTTGGCTAGAGGTTGGCCAGGCTCATCTTCCACCCTTTGCCCCTGCCACCCCAGGGTCTCCTTTCTTTCCGTTCCCCCTCCCCCGCTCCGCTTTCGTTTTCTTTTCCTCTCCAGCCGCCCTTGCCCGTCCCTGCGGAGGCAAAAGGATGCGTCGGGGGAGCATGAGGAGGATATTAGAGAAAGAGAAGAGGAGGAGGAGGAGGAGGAGGAGGAGGAGGACGAGGAGGAGGAGGAGGAGGAGGAGGAGGACGAGGAGGACGAGGAGATCGAAGAAGAGGAGGAAAACCAGGAAAAGGAGGACGAGGCAAAGGAGGACGAGGATAAGGAGGACTAGGAAAAGGAGAAGGAGAAAACGGAGTTGCAGGACGAGGAGGAAGAAGGCAAATGACAGAGTTTACCAGGAGGGAGGAGGGATGTAATGAGGATATGGGGTTGTTCGGACGTGCCAGCTCACGCACGGCGCAGTTCGCTGCGCCACCGTTGTTCGCAAAGATTTCATCAGGGAGTTCTCTCGAAGAGTGCCGGATTGCGTTCGGCGATCATCCTACTGCCAGCGGTGCTGTCAAGATGGCAGGCCGAGCCTGCGGGCTCTTTCGATGAGCCTCCCGCTGCAGGGCCCGTGTCTGTTCCCCTTCGTGTCATTCGAGCGCCCCTCCCGTCAGTTTCGTAGACATGCCGGTTTGTTTCCACCGCACTTCACGCTGCCAGCGTTGTTACCAGGACCCGCATGCCGAGCGTGCTTGCTCGCGTTGCCGGCAGGAAGCTTTCTCCGAGCGTGCTGGCTCACGTGTTGAATTCTCTTTTTTTTTTTTTTTTCTTTTTTTTTTTTTTTTTTTCTGTTTTTTTTTTTTCTCTTTTTTTTTTTCTTATCTTTCTTCTTCTATTCTTTTTTTTTTTTTTTTTTTCATTTTTCTGCACAGCTTGGGCCAAGGATATCGCCAGGGAGTTGATTCCAAGCGTGCCGGCCCGCGTTCGGCCATCATTCCATTGTCAGCGTTGCTGCCGGGGAGGTCTATATCCGCGTGCCGGCTCGCTTCTGGTGCGGTTGTCCGTGCCCGAAAACGATTCGCTTGGGTTTGCTGGGGGGAGGGGGACTGCAAGTCTTCGATCAGGCTTTTCATAACGTGCAGTGGCAGATGTACGCATACTGTCTTTCTGCATAATGTCATATATATAGGAATATGTAAGTATGTGTGTGTCTGTCTGTCTGTCTGTCTGTCTGTCTGTCTGTCTGTCTGTCTGTCTGTCTGTCTGTCTGTCTGTCTGTCTGTCTGTCTGTCTGTCTGTCTGTCTGTCTGTCTGTCTGTCTGTATCTGTTTGTTCATTTGTGTATGCACGTATGTGAGTATGTACGTGCGTACGTACGTATGTAAGTATGTATATGTATGTATGTATGCATGTAAGTAAGTATGTATGTATGTATGTATGTATGTATGTATGTATGCACAGGTATGTGTGTATGCACTTGTATGCTTATATCCGTAAGAGTTTCGCCCCCTGCCGCCGGCCCCTTCTCTATCATAATCGGATATATCAAAGTCGCGTCGGTGCGTCTCGGCGCTGCCTTGGCGCATCTGGGAACATCATGCGGAAATGGATATTGAGACGTTGGCGTTATCGGAGACGCCTACGGCGAATCACCGCCGCCCCCCGCCTTCTAGAATCGCCCATGTGGCCGAGCGTTGTGGCAAAAGCTCTGCCAAGGTATCGGGCCATGTGTTCCCCCAACCGTTGTGGAAACACTTCGGGGAACACTTGGGGGAGGATGGCGGGGAAGATCAAGAGGAGGCGGAGGAGGAGGTGGAGGAGGAGGAGGAGGGGGCATCTTGGGAGCCCCTGGGGACGCTCTTGGGGCCTCGTGGGAGCTTCCTGGGAGCCTCTTGGACCTTTGGGGCCTCTCGGGGGCCTCTTTGGCCGTCTTGGTGGGCTCCTGGCCCGTCTGACGCCGTCGGAAGCCGTCTTGGGGGCCTCTCTGGGCCGACTTGGGGCTTTCGTGGGGTGCTCCAGGGCCGTCTTGGAGGCCATCTTGGTCTTGGAGGCCTCTTGGGCCATCTTAGGGGCCTCCTGGGGCCGTCTTGGGGGCCTCTTGGGCCGTTCTGGGGCCATGGAGACCTTGGGCGATCTTTGAGGGTCTCTTGGGCAGTCTCGGGCCGTCGGAAGGCAGAACAAAAAAAGCAAATGCCACAATCCTTCAACAACCCATGGGAAATCAATGATTGTGGCCTTTCGGGCCTTCCTGGAGACCCTCGCGGAGGCCTCTTGGGCCGTCTTGGGCCATCTTAGGGCCATCTTCGGCCGTCTTGGTGGGCTCCTGGACCGTCTGACGCCGTCGGAAGCCGTTTGGGGGGGCCTCTCTGGGCCGACTTAGGGCCCTCTCGGAATGCTCCATGGCCGTCTTGGAGGCCATCTTGGGCGTCTTAAAGGCCTCCTTGGCCGTCTTAGGGGCCTCTTGGGGCCGTCTTGGGGGCCTCTTGGGCAGTCCTGAGGCCATCTTGGAGGCCTCTTGGGCGCTCTGGGGGCGATCTTGGGGGCCTCTTGGGCCGTCTTGGAGCGTCGGACAGCCGAAAAGGAGCAGATGTCAAATTTCTTCGAAAACGTTAGGAACACCACTGATTTTGGCCTCTTCGGGCCCTCGTGGATGACCTCTTGGAGTGGACGCCTCATGGGCCGTCTTGGAGGCCTCTTGGAGGCCCCTGGGGCCGTCGTGGGCCACTGTCTTGAGTGCATCTTGGCTCGTCTTGGAGGCATCTTGGGGCAATCTGAGCCGTCTTGGAGGCCATCTTGGCCGTCTTGGATGCATCTCGGAGGCCATCTTGGGCCGTCTTGGAGCCGTCTGGAGCAGGAACAACCCTTTGCAACCGGGTCTGGAAGATCTTTCCGGGTGGCCGGCGGGACGGGCCGAAGCCCCAGGGGGAGTTCTTTTGGACAAAAGACCACAACCAAAGCCGAAAGGGTCTAGCATGCCAGGCACCCCTGCGATGAATCGACAGGGGGCGGCGGATTCTAGTGGCGTTCTGCCCATCCCTCCATCTTGCCTGAGTTGTAGGTCTGAGGCGTCTTGTCTATGTGTTGGGGTGTCGTGGGGAGCCCCAAGAGGGCCTCGTGGAGGTGGTTTGGGCGCGTCTTGGGAGGCTCGTGGGGCCTCTCGGCGGCCTCTTGGGGCCTCCTGGGAATTTCTCGGGGCACAAATTTTCAAATGTTCGGTTGTTGGGCGGTTCTCGGGCCATCTTGGAGCCCTCTTGGGCCGTTTTGGGGCCTTCTTGGAGGCCTCTTGGGCTGTCATGGGGCGGTATTGCGAGTTTCTTGAGCCGTCTTGGAGCGTCGGAAAGCCGAAAATGCGAGGAGGCCAACATCCGTCACTAACCTTCGTAAAATCTACGATTTGGGCCTTTGGGGGCTTTCTCGGGAGGCCCCTTGGAGCGCTCTTGGGGCTTATGTGGGCCCTCTTGAGCAGTCTTGGAACCATCTTCGGGCGCCTTGGAGCACTCTCGGCCTCGGTAATGCGAACATGGAGTAATTTGCAAAACGGTATGGCTTCGGGGACGCGGGTATGGCGTAATTCAAAAGGATGTGTTGTCTCAGGGACGCAGGAATTGCATACTGTACAGGGGTTTGTGGCTTCGGGGACGCACGCATTGTGTAATTTACGAGGGATTGTGGCTCTGGGGCGAGAGCCTCATGTATTCTGAACGCTTCGCGTATCCCAAACAGCCGTCTTCTGTCGTCCGGGTGTGCCCGTCGGTCCTGCTCGTCTCTGACGGTGCCTTGTGCCGACGCACACCGAGTGATTGACCTCTGCGTGTTTATGGTCGCGCCGCCGCGCCATTTTGGTTGCGCTTACTTGCTGGTCGCAACCAGGATCTCCACGCCACCGGGTTGGGAGTTTCGTTTCTGGCTCTTCTTCTGAGTGGCTGCCCGCGCGCTCGCTTCGCTTGCCTCTCTTTTCTTGCTGCCTAGTCGCGGCCCGACTAGTATTCGGACGGTTTCCGACTTGCTTCGCGAGCCCGCAGACCAAAAGTATCCCCAACAACCCATCCATAAACGATGCCCAGAGAGTTGGCGGGGGGAGAGGAAGCAATGCGCATACTCAAATAGCGAGGGAAGCGTGGGAGATTCCGTGGCCATCTCGAACCGTCTCGGAGCAGTCTTGGGGCCGTTTGACGCATCTTGGGAGATATCTTGAGCCAGCTTGGGCTATATGAGCCATCTTGGAGGTCACCCTGGGCTCTCTGCGCCCGCTCGGGTGCCTCTTGGGTGCCTCTCGGATGCCCTGTGGAGCCCTGTTGGGTCCTCTTGGGGCGCCTTTGGAACCCTCTTGGGGGCCTCCTGGGAACCCTCGAGGGCCTCTTGGGGCCATCTTGGGGGCGGTTGTTCGAAGGGGGGGTACTCGATTTCCCTCCCCCCCTTCGGAGGCCACGATCCTAGTGAGGGGTGTTCGAAATTTGTTCTCCCAGGGGCAGAAAAAAAAAACCTCCAACGACACTTCGCGACCCTTTCCAAACAACCTCAGGGAAGGGAGGGGGAGGGTTCCCTTCCCCGAAGAGAAGAGGGGTTGTGGAAGAGGAAAGGGACCCTCCTTGGACCAGCTGTCGCCCAAAGGGCTGGTGGGATTTTTCCCCACATCCTAAGTGGGGTTATTAGTTTGTTTGCCCCCCCGCGCAGGTTCTCTTCCTCCTTTTCTTCTTCACCAGTCACCCACACACTCACACGCTCCCATCATCATCTTCATCACCACCACCACATCATCACCACTTACACACTCACATTCCGTCGAACAGTAACATTTCTTCGTAACCCACCCATTCACGACCCCACTCAGTCACTCACTTCTCCTGGGCGTCTCATTCATTCACCCATTATTACCACTGGGTGAATACCGAGGAATCCTTAGGCGGGAGCCTCCTCCATATGGGGCCCGCAGATCATGTTACGCATCCGAGCGGGTCATCGGGATTCCATAACTGTCGTCACTTTTGGCTTCCTTTGGCTTGAAGTTGGAGGACGTCTCTTTCTTGGGGGCTTAATTGGCCGTTGTGGAGCGATCCCAGCGGTTTGTTGGAACGTCTCAGAGCGTCGGTGGCCGAAACTATGAGAACGCTGAACACCTTCAAACGCCAATGGGAAATCATTGAATTTTGTCATCAGGAGGCTTCTTGGGAGTGGTAATGGAGGCATCTTCGGGCGTCTTGGAGACTGTTGAAGCCGTCTGGTTATCTTGGGCATCTTGGGGCGACTTCGGGTGATTTTGGGCCCTGTTAGATGCTAGACCGTCTTGAGGGCCTCTTGAGACGTTCTTGAAGGCCCTGAAAACAGCCCTTCGAAGGTCTGGCATCCGTGACGGGGACCGTCAGGGGGCCGCTAAGGATTTGCATGTGTTATTATTCGTCTGGGAACCGACCCCCAGTGGCAGCCAAGCGCGCGCGAACTAGTTATGTATGTGTACAGGTTCCGATTCTTATTTTTGTATTACCTGGAACCCCCCACCCACCCATCCCCTAAACCTGACCCCCCTTCCAGAGACGCTCCGAACGCCCTTTCGGACGCTTCGGCGGCCCCCTGGACGCCCTTGGAAAAACTTCGGTGGCCTTTCCGGGCCTCCCAGGGCGCCTCGCTGGGCCTTGCGAGCCGACTGAAGGCGATCAGAGGGGTCGTCGGAGAGGCGCAAGAGAGTTCCCAAACAGCACAAAAACGCTCCTAGAGAAACCTCGATGGTCTGAAGACAGCCCAAAAAGCCCCCAAGACCCCAAGAGGCCGTTAAGAGAGCCCCGAAGAAGCCCAAATCGTCACATTCCCTCTGGAAATACATTTGTTTTGCATATCCGCTTCTTGGGTCTTCGCAGCGTCCAAGACGGCCCAATGAGCCCGCGATCTCGCCCCAGGACGGCCCAAGAGGCCCCCTAGAGGGTATGAAGACGGCCCAGGAGGGCCCCAAGACTGCCCCTGAGAGCCCCGAGACTGCCCGTGAGAAGCCCGGGATGCCCCCAGAAGGCTCCCAAAAGAGACCCAACAAAGCCATGGGATACATCCAAGAAGGCCACTGGAGGCCCGCAAAAGGGCCCTAGATGGCTTCAGAAGACCTCTGGAGGGCCCCAGCTCCCCAAGACGGCCGAAGAAGCCCCCAGGACGGCCCAAGAGTGCCCCAGGACGGCCCAAAAGAGCCCCAAAAACGACCAGACGGCGTTCTCCTACGGCATAAATCAAGCTGACCCGACGATTTTGGTTCCACGCTTGAGGCTCGAGGTTTCAGTAGTTCCCCGATCGAGAGAGAGAGAGAGAGACAGGCAATGGATCCAGATTCGAAATTCGACGATCGAAGATTTCCTGAGTGTCTGGAGCCCTCCAGGCATTCAGGAAGCGATCACAAATCTACCTGTTCGGAACTACTGTGACTTCTTCGGCGTGTCATGGGAACGCTCCTCACTTCCTCAAAGGACCTTCGCGCGTGAACAACTCAGCATTATGTCTCTACTCCTGCGCATAAGCGTGCAAGCGCATCGTCCGAACGCGGCATCAGCAGGCACCAGGGATATCGGAAAAATGGGCGGGTCGCCCGTCCAGGCCTCGAGGTCCTCCCCGCTGAAGCAAGTTATGATATTGCTTTGCCAGGGAAGCGTCGGGAGCAAGGCGGATGGCGCGAAGCGCCAATGCAGTCTTGTGTGTATATATGTATATGTATATGTATATGTATATGTATATACATATACATATATATATATACATACATACATATATATATGTATACAATGCAGTGGCGCTTCGCGCCATGCACCTTGGTCCTTGAAGTGTGGTATGCAGGCGGAATAGCAGACAGGTCAAGGCGACAAATTAGCGATAACTCCTTGTTGCTTTTTTTCCGGCATCGCCGCTATGATAATGTGATTCGTGATCCTTCTTCTATGCTTCTTTTTCTTCATGTCCGCCATACCCTGCGTATTCTCCCCATCCTCCTCAGCTCTTTATTGCGGAGGCTCCTCCTTGGAGAGCCTCTGGGGGCCTCACAAAAGTTGTGTCAAGGTTTCTTAATGCTTTCAAGAGGCATCCTGGGTGTATTCTGGGGGCCTCTGGGGGCTTCCTCGGGCCACCCTGCCTCCAACCGCGGTCTCCCTGAACGACCGGGTCACGATTTGGAATGCTTTGGAGGGTGTCTTGGGGCCTTGGACCCGTGTTGTGCCGTTTTGGGGCTCTCTTGGACTGCTTGGAAGCTCTTTCGAATGTTTGTGGGGCGATTTTGGAGCCTCCCAGGCGGCTTCGGACGCCCAGAAGACCGCCGTCTTGGAGCGTCGGGAAGCCGAAAAGAGGGGAACCCCCAAATTCACCAAAAACCAAAAGAAAATTAATGATTTTTGCCTGTTGGGGCCTTCTTGGGAGTGCTCTTGGAGGCCTCTTTGGGGCCGTCCTGGAGGCCTCTTGGGCCATCTTGAGGTCACGTCGGTCACTCTTGGAGCGCTCTTGTGCTGTCTTGGGGGTCTCTGGGACGTCTCCGATGACCCCCCTGATCGCCCCGGGTGTGCTGCGAAGGCTTGTCAAAACGCCCTGCGAGGCCCAGGGGGCTGCTTCGAGGCCCGTCCGGAGGGTTCCAAAGCCCCAGATCCCGGGAGTCCGGTTTTTGGGGGGGAGGGGGGTGATGGGTTTTCCCCCCGCCCGGGCTTATAAAAATATCGGAAGAGGAATACATATATATATATATATATATATATATATATATATATATACACATACATATACATACATACATACATACATACATACATACATACATACATACATACATACATACATACATACATACATACATACACACACAAACTGGCTTTAGGCCCACCCCGCCACTGCGCTTGAGTTGTATGCCGGGGGCCTCTTGGATGTCTATGGGGATGTTCGGAGGCATCGCGGAAGCCTCTTGGAGGCAGTTTGTGGGTGTCGTGCTGTCTATCGGGGGCTCCTTCGGGGCCTATTGGAGCTTCTTTGGGGCCTCTTAGGGGTTTCATAGGCTTCTTGGGGGCTTCTCCGGGGCCCACTTGCGGTCTCGAGGGTCGCCCTTGGGGGCTTATGGGGCCGGTTTGGAGCGCCTGAAGCGCGAAAATGCGGGAATGATATTATTTCCATTGAAGTGCGAAGGGAACAACATTTGCCTCTGGGAGCCTCTTAGGTTCCTTTTTGGGCGTCTTGGGGGCCTTGGCATCTTTTGTGGCCCCCTTCTCTTCGGAGAATCACGCGAGAACACGCGGAAAAGGCCCAAGAGTTCCCGAGAACGTGTGGAACTCGGGGCTACTGACCTTCGAAGGAGGATTACGCACCCAATGATGAGAAATCCAATGGGTTTGTTGACACTTCACTTCGTGCTTCGGGGCACATTGGCGTATACATAACACATGCATTTTTCCTATATGCATATATATATATGTATTTATACATAATACACACATAGACTGGAATACAGAGACAGAGAGAGAGAGAAACAACACAAATAAAGAAAGAGAGAGAGAGAGCGAGAAAACAACAACATTGAGTAAAGAGATATATACAAGAGAGAAGAAGCGAGACAACCAGCAAGCACAGGGGCAGACAGCAGGAATAAAAAGCAGAAGGGAGAGCAAGGAAACAGGAAAGAGGCGGACGCGGTGGAGGGAGACGGCGGTGACGATCACGGCGGCGGCGCCGACGACGGCGCCGCGCCCAGCCTCTCGGCGAGGCCCAGGCGAGCTTCCCCGCCACGGTGGTGCGCGCGCCGCGTGAGGAGGGGGAGGACCGCCGCGTGCCCGCGGGAGCTTTGGGCGCCCGCGCCCGCGCTCGCATCGACCACGGGTGCCCCCTCCTCGACACTCGGCGCCAAAAGCCCGGGCCACCGCCCGCCGCCCCCACCAGCGGCGCCCTCCAAAGCTCGGTCCACGGAGGCCGTCGCGACGGAGGCCTTGACTCCGCCTCCTCCTCCTCCTCCTCCTCCTCCTCCTCTTCCTCCTCCTCATCCTCCTCCTGCTCCTCCTCCTGCTCCTCCTCCTCGCCGACCCCCTCCTCCTCTGACTCTTCCTGGCCGCCTCCTCCTGGCCTCCTCAGGGCCTCCTCAGGGTGCCCTCGGCGCCAGAGCCCCGTTCGGCCGAGCAGGCAGCGGGCGAGATCGAGGGCTCAGTGAAAGCGCCGTGCGCGGGCTGCCGATCCCCACTCGAGGTGGCGGGCGGCGGGCGCCTCCGCGGGGCGGGCGCCGTCGCCGCGCTTGCGGGCGTGCCCGTCCTCGCGCCTCTCCCCGCTCCTGGCTCGCATGTTGTGTGATGGCGGCTGCGATCAGAGGCGTTCGCTCGGCATGGAGTGCTGCGCCACCGGCTCTTGGCCCAGTCGCGCTTCGGCTCCGAGGCGCCGAGCACGTCCCAGTCCTCGGGCGCCAGCATTTCGAGCACGGGGAGCAAGCAGTATGCTCAGCATGCAAGGCGCAGCGCGTCGCAGGGGCTGCCGCCGCAACGCTCGAGCACAAGAGTTCCATGTCGTACCATGCAGGGTGTCGATCAAACATGCTTGGGGGGCGTCGCGCAACAGCGCCCTGCGCGATACTTGACACACTGGCTTCTGGCCGTGCTGATGGGCGCCATCGGTGTCGCCGTGGTCGTAACTTTAGGTCGCATCATTCTTACCCCCTGGATCATTCCCCCACGGCGCCAATAACCCTTTTGTTGGTAATCGTGTCCCCCGTCGTATTCGGTTTCCTGTGCTATTTCGCGGCGGTGTTGTTGGTGATGTGCGGGGTGGGGTTGGCGGCCGGAGGGGAGGCGGACTGAAGGGCTCGTCGGCGAGGCGCCTCGTACAGGGGGGAGCGCAGAGTCTTGGAGTGTGGTCTGAGGCGGACACCGAGCGCTCGTTACTCCCCTTGGGAGTGTTCAGGCCGCCGCAAACGTCGGCGCGGCCTGCGGCTCTTCCTGTCGCCCACGACATGAAACGTTGTGGCGGCAAGGGCATTTGTCGGCGTTACCATCGTCTCGTTCAGTTTCGGTCATGTGTGCAGCTTCCCCGTTTCCGAAGGAGAGGCGCGCAACTGCACAAACGGTTGGAAAGTTTCTTTGTTGTGTGGTTTCGCTTGTAGCAGGCAGCAAGCATCATTGCCGCGGCGCCAACTTGAGAAATTGCTCGGCATGTTGTTGCGGTTAGTTGTCGAGAGCGTGCAGCCGCTAGCAGTGCATGTCTCATGTGCTTGCAGCTTGGCCCGAGCAGTGCGCAACACTGCGACTGACACAAGATCCCTATGCGCCTGTGTCTGGTGGACTAGCCTGGCAGAACCAGGGAAGATACGGATACTCTGTCGCGAGTGAAGAGGCAGAGTGCCGCACTCGACTTCGCGAGCGCGCCTGCAGCGAGTCTGAGTGATGTGCGGGGCGCACCGGAAACCAGTCTGAGTGATATGCGGGCTATCCAGTGAGGTGGGCGATGCGGAACCTGCATCGAGCGTCGGCTGCGTTCGGAGTGGCTCGGCACCGTGGGGCGTAGTGCGGCTCCAGATTCTCCTCCTCGCCAGAAGGGGGAGGAGCAGGAGAAGGATTCAAGCCAGCCGGCTCGAACGAGTCTGAGGGCCCCGCCCACTCTTACTCCTCCTCCGCCCCGCAACATGAGAATCAGTGCGGCAACGGGCAACCAGACATTAGCATTCGCGCGCGCGTCAACCTAGCGAACGGAAGGCGTTCGAGGTCGCACGTGCAAGCAGCCCCGCTTCCGACTTGGTATAGGAGCGGCACGAAGGGGGAGGGGAGATCCAATCGCGGCGCCTTGGCAAGAGCACTACTCAGGCCACGTGCGGCCAAGTTGCCGATGTGATTCGCGAGGGCAAAACATGCGCCGCGCCATCGTGGGAGCGCCGCTTTCACGCGCAATCTGCGCGGCGCTCGAGCGAGAGTGACATTTCGCCAGCTCGCGCGCGGCCCCGTTTCCGCTTGCGACGAGGTGGTACCAGGGTCATCGAGAGAGAGAGAGAGAAAGAGAACAAAAAAAGATTGACACATTCAGAGAGAGAGAGAGAGAGGGACATTTTGCCCGCTCGCAGACTACCCCGCTGCGAACGCATTGGCGAGCGAAGAATGCACGCCGCTCCCAAGCGGGAGCGCAATGCTCAGAAGCACGAGGTGCGCGCGGCGCTGGGGAGATAGCGACATGTTGCCCTTTCGCACGGGATGGGCGCTAGGCCGTATTCCTGATATGTCTTTGCATCGTCGGCGACAGAACGTCAACGTTGAGAACATATACGTCCTCTGTGTGACTTCCTATTGCTTTTTGATATTTTTGATGGGTAGGGTAGAAGGCCTCGGGGTCGGTTGCTATCGGCCGCCCAGGTCACAGAGTGGGAGTTTGCATTCGTGGCGAATGGGGATAGGATGGGTGATGACGAGGATGGCCGTAGGGAGGAGGAGGTGGGCCCGTCCTCCTTCTCCCCCTTGTGCTGCCTCATCGTTGCCTTTGCCGTCACCATCACGCTGCGCCTGTAACGTTGGCTGCACAGCGAAAGGAGAACGTGTCAGGAGCGAGGACGACGACGGCGACGACGACGTCGACAGTGGCCGCGGCGGCGGCGCTGACGGCGATGCGGGCGGCAGGGTGCCCTGGCCCGCCGGCCGTCGGGGCTTGCCAGAGCCGCGCGGTCTCAGGGGGGCGGCGGACCGGCGCCCCCCCCCCCGGCCCCACCGCTTGCCCGCACTGCAGGAGCAGGGCCTCGTCTGGCTCCTCTCCTGAGCTCCCCGGCCCCGTCCCCCCCTCGCGGGCGCGGGCGCGGCGCCCTCCTGTGGGCGTGAAGCATGTCCACAGCCACGGCCTCGCGGGCGCCGGGCCTCTCGGCCGTTCTCGGCCGTGCTGGCCAGAAGTCACGACGGAAGGTTTGGGGGCCGCTTTCGGCCTTTGGGGGCCCTCGCGGGGCCCCAGGGCCGTCACACAAACAAGGGCTCGGGATGAAAAAAAGGGCCCTTGGGGGGAAGGGGTCGGCACCTCCCGCTAGGTAGTGACTTCGCAGATCTCCGAGATTCTGTGCAGCCCCCTTGGAACCTTCGCAAGCGTCCGAGAGCCTCTAGAGGCCTCCGAAAGCCGTCGAGCGTTGCCGAACACTTCAAAAAACCGCATTCATCCTGTGGAACGTCTCCGTGCGACTTCGTAGCCACGGGATCGGGCTCCGGCGACTTTGTAACCGCGAGGGCGTGGGTGTAGGCTGTGGCCACGTGGGCCGCTCGTGGGCGCTGCTGCGGCCCGCGGGGCCCCTCTCCTTGCCCTCTCGCCTTGGGGGGGGGGGGGAGAAAAGGGCTCCTGAGGGAGACGGGTCACGGGCCTTGGGGCTCGGGGCTCGGTGCAGTGGGAACCCATGCCAAGAAGCACCTTGCGTGCCTGCAGGGTGCCCTGGATTTCTTTGGTTTCGATGGTTCTGCTATGGAACACGTGACGTTTCCACACCGATAATCAGTGGACGTCCTGGGGCCTCAGGGTTGGGTTTCTTCTGGAAGGTTTCTTGTAGGGGGAGGTGGGAGGGCTTCTCAGAAGCACCACTGCTTCTCCGAAGGCGCGGGCCTTCTCTGCAGATGTCGAGCGGGCGCCTTCTAAGAAGCAGCCTCCTAAGAAGCCCTCCCCCCTCCCTCCACCCCCTTGTGCGCGCCGCCAAAGTACCGCTCAACCTGTCCTCACCCCTGGGCCATGGTTTCGCAGCCTCACTTTCCCGCACCCCCAGTCGGGGATGAGCCCCTCGAAAGCAGCAGGGGGACGGCCCACAGCACCGTTAGGCCGAGGGGGGCATCCCACTAGTTCCAAACGGAGCTAGTGCTTGACGCTTCGTTGGCACCTGGGCTTTGAGACCCTGCCCCTGCGCGTTTTTTCCAACTGGAAGGATGGAAGGTGGGAGCTGTACAGAACGGGGCCTCGCCTGAATGGCAAAGGCAGACTCACAGGGCGTGCGTTCGTGCTTCGCTTCTGCTTTCCCCACACCTTGTGGTCCGAAGGTTAAAATGCCCATCAATCCCACTGGTGGAAACAGGTGGTTTCCACAAAAGGTCTCTCGCTTTATCGCCGCGCACATTTCGTTGTCGAAAACCAAACATATACACGGATGGAGGGCGGCAAGTTTCAGGGTAAGGGTCGGCGCCTTGGCGCTGCGCATTTGAGCACTAAGCAACAGTTAGATCGCAGATGGACGGCGGGTCTTTTCAAAATGGGGCTCCCGCTTGAGATGTGTATGAGCCGACGTTCTGTGTGTGCTAACACGGATGGAAGGCGGTTCTCCTTCTTCATTGGAGTTCTCGTTGGACGGACGTATTCTTGAAGTTAGTAGAATGGGAGATGAATCCTTTACAAGATAGGGGCTTCGCTTGAATGGAAGGCCCACGGAGCGTTCGCCTGTCTTGGGGATATTTTCCACAGCGGGAGAGGAAAACATACAGGACCGAATGAGGAGAGGATTTGGGACGGGAGGATGTATTCCAGCACGGGTGACGCCTCTTCGGTTCACCCTGGTCCGCCTCTCCTCCTTCCGAAAACCCTTGGGCGCATGTGTTAGTTCTGCCAGCCTTCCGCCGGCGGAGGCGCCCTCGCTTTACTTCCTCCGTCGTCCGCCGGCCCGCCGCTTTCCGCCGAGGACGGGACGTCAACTCCCTCGATCCTCGAAGGCGAGGCGTATCCTCCGAGGCGTCGCTTCGCTTCCCACCCCCCTCGAGAGTCCTGGCGATGCGTGCAGGACTCGCGCTTCTGCAATCCGCAATCCGCCTGCTCGACCCGGCCGCCTGGGCCCTCATTCCCGACCCGCCGGTTAGATCTTGCCCGCCTGATTTGCCCTGCTGGCTTTGCCACGTGCTTTCTGCTCCTAGCCCCCCTCCTGCTAATCTCTCTCTCGTGCTTCATCCTCCTCCCTACCCCTTGTCCCTTTCTTCCATCCGTCTTCTCTTCCCTGTTTGCCAAGCGTACGTTGCAGGTCAGGAAGACATAGCCCTCAGGGGGTACGATCGAAGACGAAGAGGGTAGGTATCGATGGTTTGGGATATACGTACTGAATGGCACGCGAGCAGATAAGAGCGAACAGTCTTAAAACAATGGCTATTGGTGTTGCTATTTTTCTTGTCATTGTTATTGGTATTGTTGTTGTTACTGTTGCTGTTTGTTGTCGTCGTCCTCGCCCGCGACCCACCCGCGACCCACCCGCGACCCACCACACGACCCACCCGCAACCCACTCCGCTACCCACCCGCGACCCATCCGCGACCCAAACGTTGCTTCGACGGCGTAATCGGCGCCTGCGGCGGGCTCGTTGTGCAACGCATAAAATGAAGCGGCGCCTGCCGCGGACTTCTGCAGAGCCGCGCAGATTGCCGACGACCCGCCGCCCCCTCACACCTATCGTTCGGTAGCAACTCATGGGAGCCTTGTGTACCCTCTCGAATCTGTCTTTAGCGCCCGCTAGCGTCGATTAGCGTCGGATGATCGATGGGACAGCGCCAGCATAGATCCAGCGTAGATTTAGCGTCGACGCTCGTCGACTCGCAAGAGCCATCAAGATGGTATGGGAGGCGCCCTCGAGTTGCCCCCGAACTGCAGCCAACCCGCATAGGAAGGATGAGCAATTTTCCATGGTGGCCCTTGCACCCTTCCCCTTCGGCCCATCCTCGGCCGCTCTCGCTGGCCGCGCCCCGCTCGCCAAGTGTCGACATGGCCTTCCAAGGCCCTTGCGTCCTTACCGTGTGTCCTTATCATACGGGTGGACTGTAGATTTAGCGGCGACTAGCGTCGATTTGCGTGAGTGATCGCCGAATCGCAAGAATCAACAAGGTGGCATGGCAGGCCCCCGTGAGCTGCCCTCGAACTACCCGCACCTACGGGGTGCTGCGTGCAAATTCTGGCCTCGGGCAGCGGCGCTGTGCTGTTGGCTCCGGCGCACGCCGGCTCGGTGCCGGCCTGCCGCGCTCGACGCGGAGGAAGCTGCGCGCGCGCGCGCGCCCGCCCCCCCCCCCCCAAGAGAGAGGAGGGGAGGGGGGGGGAGGAGGAGGGCGAGGAGGAGAAGCAGGACTGGGCAGCACTGGCGCAAGCAGGCTCCATGAGCGCGAGGGAGCCCAAACACGGGGCAGCCTTAGGCGGGCGGCGAGGAGGAGGAAGAGGAAGAGGAGGAGGAGGAAGGAAGGACGGCTGCGCTGCTTGACGGTCCCAATGCCAACAGCAACAGGAGGACGGAGGGGGAGGGGGATAAGTGTGTGGGGGGGAGGAAGACGGCAAGGAGGAGGGGGCGAAAGGAATTGTCGCGATGATCACAGTCGGTCTAAGCTTGCCTAGCGTCAAGAATGGAAGAGGAAGACAAGGCGGAAAAGGCGGACGAGGAGTGTGAGGAGTTGAAGGAGGATGAGGAGGAGGAGGAGGACGACGACGACGACGACGGGAAGGAGTAGAACGCCGCGCGCGCCCCCCCTTCCTTGCCGGGGGCCTGCATTGAGCCCACGCGTCGGGGGATGGGCGCTGTCCTGGCCGAGCCACTCGTGCCAGGAAGCCCGAAGGTGTGTCTAGAGCGGCGTGTGCTCGAGACGGGCTGGACCGGAGGCTCGGGTTGGGGCGCGGCCGAGGCTAAAGGGAGGCCCCCATCCCAGCAACTCGGACTCGGTTTCGGCTCGTGCCGTGCGTGACGTGCACGCGTGCGGGCCAGGCGAAGCTGCGCGAGCTCCTGCGCTAGCTGGAGCCCGGTCGCGCCAAAATGGGTCGCGTCCTGGCTCGCTGGAGCGTGCGCTGGGTTGTCCCACGTGCTTGATGGTTATCCCGATGGTTGCCCCGACGGTGGTTTGATGATGGTCCCGACGGTTGTCTGGATGGTTGTCCCGATGGTTGGGCCCGATGGTTGTCCCGACGGTTGTCCCGATGATTGTCTCGATGGTTGTCCCAGCAGTTGTCCCGATGGGTGTCCCGACGTTTGTCCCGATGGTTGTCTCAATGGCAGTCCTGGTGGTTGTTCCGACGGTTGTGTGTTCAAGTTGTTTCCTTGAAATTCGGCGCAAGCAGAATCGAGTGTTGTTTGTTTCGTGTTTGTTTCCTCACAGCAGTAGTAGTAGTAGTAGTAGTAGTAGTAGTAGTAGCAGTAGTAGCAGTAGTAGTAGTAGTAGTAGTAGTAGTAGTAGTAGTAGTAGTAGTAGTAGCAGCAGTAGTAGTAGTAGTAGTAGTAGCAGTAGTAGCAGTAGTAGTAGTAGTAGTAGTAGTAGTAGTAGTAGTAGTAGTAGTAGTACAGAGGATGTGTTGTGAAAGGGCTGGGGATTGCTATTGTTCTTGTTAGCGGGCGCAGACACGCGAGTAAATTGGCGCTGCGTGGCCTCATCCGCGCCTTCCAGGCACACGCCAGTTTAGAGAAATCCGCGCTCCCCAAAACGTAAGCCCAGGATCGAGCTTGCACGCCGCTCGTGGGTCCGTCAACCATTGGTCTGGTAAGGACGCAACTCCTGGGAGGCTCGATTCAGCACCAGGCTGGCTTATCCGTGGTCGAATACCGGCTCAACACGGCCGAACCCCAGTTACTCCCGCTTAATATTGTGAATGTTGTTTTGTCCGGCTTTGGTACCGTGTTTAATTCGACCAAAACGGGCTCAGTGGCCTCTTACCATGAGCTGTAGGCTCTTCGCCGTTCCAGGAATTGCCTCCTTGGTCTGATCCGGGTAGGTCTGGGTGGATACTTGGCGTCCTCTTGGCAGGGGCGAGGTGCATTGCTGCAACGCTCCAAGAGCTTGTGAGAGGCGCTCGACACCTGCTAAGTTTGGTCGGCTGCTGAAAGACGCTCAGCAGCCAAGGGCCAAGGTGTCACTGTCGGATTCGGGCAGGTGCTATTAAACATGGGGGCCGGCAGACATGTCGGTCGGTTTCAACCAAATCAGGGGCATTGTGGTGGGAGTTTCGGATGAGCGCTCCGATTCCAGCGCCGTGCATCGTGTTGCCTGCTCTCGCCCGTGCGTGCGGCGCCGACATCGGGAGTTTCTCCCCGCGCCCACATTGAGGACAGCACAACCCACCCCCACCCCCTGATAGGACCCCCACTCCCGACCTGGTGATCCACCGGGTCCTTGCTGGGGGGGAGCGTGGTTTTTTGGGCCCCCAGCAAGACAACAAACAAAACACCCACCCTTAGGCAGGACCTCTAGGATCACCAGGTCGGGAGTGGAGGTTCTGGGTTTTGGCTATCGGATTACGTGTTCCCCAGTCGTTGTAGAAAACCTTCGGGCAACACGAGGGAGAGAAAGAAGAAGTGGCGAGGGAGGCAAAATATGGAGGAGGAGGAGGGGCAGGAGGAGGGATAGGCCTCTTAAGCGCCTCTTGGGGCACTCCTTGGGCCTCCTGGGAGCTTTCTGGGGGCATCTTTGGAGGCCCCTTGGGGGCCTCCTTGGGCCTCTTGCTGGCTCGTTGGGGGGGGGCGGTCCCCGCGCACCACGCTCGAGCGGCCGCGGGCTACGGGCGGCCAGGCCCGCAGGCGCAGCGCCCCGCGGGAGGGCCAAAGAGGGGGGCACGCGCACGCGGGGCACGGGCAGGCCGCGGGCTCGCGCCGCGCCCGAGCCGGAAGCCGGAAGCCGCACGCCGTGCCGAGCAGCAGCGAGGCGTCCCGGCCTGCCTGCACCGGGAGAAGGAAAGGCACCCCGACCCCGCCAGCTGGCGTTTACTAAACGGCCCTGGGCGTTCACTAAACAGCCCTGCGCTGTCCGATTCCTCCCCGGGGTGCGTTTACTGAACGGCTTCGCCTGTCGGGGTGCTTGTTATGGGGGTGGATTCTCTGCCCTCCCACTACAGGCCCAGCAGAGAATGTTCTAAGAACCCTCTTCGCTTTCCAGCAAACGGTCGTAGAACATCTTTGGCCGATGCCGTCTGGTTTTGACACATCGATAAAAGAGAACTTCTTGGTTGGCCTATGAGAGTGCCGGGACCGGTCCAGAGCGCGGGCCACGGTGGGGCCCTGGAGGCACGATGAGGCACGCGGGCCACAGGCCAGGATCCAGGCCTCCCAGAAGTGGTTCGAGTAGACGGGGTCGGTCGGAGGATCGCGCCGCATCGGCGATGCGGCTCGAGGGCGAGCACGGTCTTCTCCACGCCGGGGGCGATGCATCGCCGATGTCGCCGCTACATTGCCGATCCATCTGTTGGGATCCCCGATTGGGGGCTTCTACGGGGGGCCCGCAGGCCACTGGCTCGGGGCATCAGGAGCCCTGTTTGGGCGTTCCTCCAGGGAGTCACGAGTTGGCCGCGAGGAGCCAAAGGCCCCGTGGCCACGGGCATGTCGTTGCCTCAGAGGGGGGATCGGATCACACCCTGACGGCCATGCCCTTCATCGTTTTCTCCTCCGTGGGCTTCCTGGGGGGCCTCGTCCAAGTTAGAACTTACCCCGGGCTGAGGTCCAGGGAGCAGCGGTATCGGTGTTGTGTGCCGCCCCCCCCCGCGCTCATTCAATGGGACACCCATCGGGGGCCCAGGAGGAGGCAGCGCGGAGGACACACAAGATGCCACGGGCTGCAGGGCGATTGGGCCTAACGCCGACATAAGTGCACCTCGTCAGAGGAGTCTGAGGCAGTGTGTGTGTGTTGTGCGATCATTCTTGCTCGAGCCATTTTTGGCTCGACCCTCCTGCTCATGCGGGGCTTTATCCCACCTGGGCTCAAGGTCGCTTCTGGATGCTGGACACTTGGCGAGGATCTCGACCAGACTGCTCCCACTCCGAAGCGGCAAGAAAGAAGTGCAGGCCAGGATCTCGACCAGAGCCCGACGCCATCCATGCTACACTTCAGGTTCCCGCGCGTGCTAGTAGGGTCCTGCCCCCAGGTAGGGCGCGGGCCCCCCAGAGGGGCCGCCGCAGAGGCCTCTCGAGAGCCACACGAGCTCGAAGAGGGCACCGACATGGCATCATATGCCACCAACGTGACCCCAACATGGCGAAGATAGCCCTCCATAGTACCATAAACTTGGCATCGCTCGGACGTGTGCATTTTTCCTCGGCGAAGACTATCTAGGGACATGCTGGAGCATCGAGCAAACAGCAAAACACGCACGAAACCAACACATGCACGGGGAATGGACGTCCCAGCGATGGCGGGAAATGGCCAAGGTTGGCTGTCAGAGCAGCTCAAAGCGTCCTCGAGAAGCCCAAGGGAGGGCCCGAGAGAGGAGGCTCCCAAAACCGCTGAGGCCAAAGTTATCGAGCTCCGACACCTTTTTGAATGATTCTGGCGTTCTCGCCCAAAGAGGCTCCGCCCGACAGTACGCCTCAATGACGCCTCCAAGAAGATCCCTGGAGTCCCCCCCCTGGAGGCATCCGAGGGCTCCGACGAGATTCCGAAGGGAGCGCCCTCAAACAGTCCAACTGCTCCGCGAGAGGCCTCCACGATGGCCCAATGTGCTTCCCAGACGCCCAAGCGCCCGCCGGAAGACTCGGATGGTCCCTGGCTTTCTGAGAAGTTGTCCAAGCCTCAATCGAAGGCACAGACAATTTTTCAGGAGGCCGGAGAGTTTCTTAGAAGCCCCGCCGCCCTTCTGAGAAGGCCTCAACCTCCACCTCCTCCCTTCCCCCCTGGGCGCGCCGCCGAATCACTTCACCAGTCTAGCCACCACGACGGCAAGACAGCAGGCGGGCAGACCCTCAGGCACGCGACCCTCGGCAGTCCACGGGCCCTCCGCGGCTCCCCAAAGGCTCCCTGGCGCTCTTCGGGCACGCCTTGCCCCTCTCTCAATCGCTCCTCGCTCTTCTCGCTGGTCGTTCCTCTATCCTGGGGCCCCTCGCTTATCACTCCTGGCTATTCGATCATTCCTTCTCTCTCCGAGTGTCTCCTCCAGCCCCACGCGGTCCCACGAGAGTCTCAAGAGCGCCTCGGGGAGCCCTGTGACGGCTACCTATTGCCTCCTCCCTGCTCGTCCCTCCTTGCTCACTCCTTGATTGTTTCTCCCTTCTCGCAGCTTAGCCGCCGGGACCGATGTCAATACGAAGAATTTCCAGCAGCGTTTCCGCAATCACACCACATGCCATTTAGGACAGATTTCGTCGATAGTAGTCGATTGGTCAACCCTGGTCAACTTCACGGCTAGGATCAGCGCGTGCGAAACAGAGGGACAGTGGCAGCGGGCTCTGACGCTACTCAGTGAGATGCGGGATGTAGAGTTGGAGCCCAACGTCGTCAGCTACAATGCTGGGGCCAGCGCGTGCAAGAGAGCCAAGCAGTGGGAGTGGGCTTTGTCGCTGCTCAGGGAGATGCGGGCAGTGAAGCTGAAGCCCGACGATTTACTCGGCACCACACTACCCGGCATCCTGCGTGCCAGGAAGGTCCACTCTGAACGACTCGGGCCGCGGCGCCTCCGCGGCCCCGCTCCAGGGGCGACGCCGTCCTGGCCCGAGAGAGCTCCAGGACAGCCCAAGAGGCCCCGGGAGATCCCCCGATGGCCACCGGAGAGTCCCCAGATGGCCCAGTCCCGTGCCAGACAAGAAGTTCGAACCCAGCAGCGCAAGATGCCCCCCGGGACCCCCCAAAGTAACATTGAGGGTGCGTCCACTGAAGGGTGCTTGGGTGGACAAAATATTCGAACTCCTAAACACCTACCCATGCTACACTCAACATTGATTTCGAGGGCGGGGGGGGGGAGATGAGCACCTCCCTCAAGTGTGTGCGTGTTCGAATGTTTTGTCCTTGCACTGTAGGTCCCCAAGACGGCCCAACAGGTCCCGAGCACGGCCCGAGGGCTCCCAGAGGACCCCCGAGAGTGCGGCGAGGACCGCACACCTCAGACGTTCTTGAGCTGCCCCCGCCAGTGCTTGCACGGAGGGGCTCCTGCTTGCCTCGGTATGGAATCTGGAGGCTCGGGCGAGGACAGTCCACGTTGCCGCCCGTGGCCGCCTCGTGCGCTGGGTGGATGCAGCGAATGTTTGCCGCGTTGTCGCCTGTGGCGGTCTCATGGCCGCTTCGTGCGTTCGGTGGGTGCTGCGAGGTTTTGCCACGTTGCCTCCCATGGTCGCCTCGTGGGCGCACCGTGCGTAAACAACATCGCCCACAGCACCACAAAGCTTATATCTCGTAGCTCACACCATGTTGCTTACACCGCATAGCTCGGATATCCTAGCTCACACCACGCAAGTTGAATTGCATAACATTGCACAACTTAGATTTCCACTTGTTGCGTACAACACACACGACTCACGCCACACATATTGCAGCACATATGTGACACCACATAGCTCACGCCACATATATTGCATTGCGTATCTTGTACCACGTAGACTGCACCACACTTCGTGCACCACATAGCACGCGCCACATATAATGCACCATATAGGATACACATCACAGCGTACACCACGTAGTTGTCTCATCACATGGATTGCGCCACATGGCTTGCACCTCCCGTGCAGCATCTTACTGTTTTGTGCCCATGCTGGCAACCATTGTGTTTTTTGTGTGTATAACAGTCCTTCTGTTTGTTCTCTGGCCCCACGACCCCCAAGATGGCCCAGGAGCACCAGGAATCGCCGTAAGGCGGCCCAGGCGCCCTGAGACGGCTCCAGAGGCCCCCAAGAAGGCTCCGTAAACCATCCAAGAGTCCTCCGAGGCGGGTCCAAGAGGCCCCACGACGGCAGAAGAGGCCACCAAGACGTGCCCAGACGGCCTCAGAGGCCCCCAGGATTCCTCCGAGGCCCCGAGATCGCCTTTAGACGGCCCCAAGAGGGCCCTCAGAGGGCTTCCAGGCGCCCTGAGAGGCCCCCACCCCCAAGCTTCTCCACGAGACCCTCGAAGACGAGCTGGAAGGCTCCCAACAGGGCCTCAAGAGGGGCCCAAGAGGAACTCGAGCCGACATTTGGAGCCCTCCCCCTCGAAATCGGTACCCCGAAACGTCCAGTAGCAGCAGGCCTCCCAGACGTCTCCAAGAGTCCCCTGGAGCCCACCAGAAGCCTCGGAGAACCCCAAAGACGCCCCGAGAGGCTCCCGCGAGGAGACCAATGGATCGACCGTTCGCGTGTGGAGGCCACTTGGCGAGCCCCGTGATGGCCATTCCTCTGGCCCAGGGTCCCCTCCTCGCTTCATGCTCCTCCTTCCTCGGTCGACCACTGCTTCGTTTATCACCCACTGCTCCTCGCTCTTCGCAGCTCTCTCTTCGATGCTCCCTTCTCTCTTCTGGCTCCTTTTTCTCCCTCTTGGCTACTGACGCCTGCTACCCCCCTCCTCCCTCTTCCGCTTTCTCTCATCTCTCCTCGCCTCTCTCTCTCTCTCTTGCTCTTTCTCTCGCTCCGCGGCCGTCGATCTTCCCATCTTGCTCCTCGGTCATCCCTGATCGGCCCTCGTTTTTCCCACCTCCCTCCTCTGACCATACTCCCTGCTCCTTACTCTTCGATCCACTCACGAGCTGCACACCGCGTCAGCGAGCACGAGAACCGAAAAGCAGCACTCTGCAGCCTCAAGCAGCAACAGCGAACAGCATCAGGCTGCAGCAAGCAGCGGCAGCACACAGCAGCAGGAAGCAGTTGCGGTAGCAACACCATGCGGCAGGAAGCAGCACCCTGCAGCTGCAGGCAGCAACAACAGAGGCGAAGTTTGGCACCAAAGTGATCATAGAAGCCTTCCGGTACCAACTCGGCCCTGACCCAACGTACCATCGCGGACGGATTGCGGGGCTGGTATCCTACGGGCCGTCACTAGTTATCAGCTACAACACTGGGATGCGCGCGTGCCTTGTTGCCTTACAGTGGAGGCAGGCCCTGGTGCTTCTCAGTGAGATGTGTGAGGCAAAGGTGGATCGCAATGTCAGGAGCTACAACCTTGGGATTGGGGCGTACCGCCAAAGCGGCAGGCGGTGGAAGAGCGCCCTGTTGTTGCTAAGCGAGTTGTCTGAGGCGAAGTTGGATCCCAACGTCTACAGCTACAGTGCTGCGATCAGCGCGTGCCAGGACAGCGAGCAGTGGCATCAGGCTCTGGCGCTGCTCGGCGATCTGCGGGAGAGGAAGCTGAAGCCCGACGTCATCTCTCACATTGCAGGGCCCCGGACGTGCGAAGAGGGTCTGTGCACCGAGTGGAGCTGTTCTGCAGCCCTCCCAAGAGCGCCATGGAGCCCCCAAAAACGCCCTTCGCCTCCCGGAGCAGTCCAGCAGTCCTGAGGGCTCCAGAGGGCCCGAGTGCGCTGCCAGGGCGTTCCCAGTCGGCCCTGTCTGGCCCTCGACGAGCCTCACGCGGCCCGAGAGAGCAGACCCCCAACGCACCCCAAAGATGACGCCGAGATGACGCCTAGGGCTTTTGTTTTTTTGGGGAACAATCTAGTCTGTTGGTGGTACCGTGACCCTGCTGTTTTCCACTTGCGTGCTTGCAGCGACCATCATCATCATCATCATCAGCAGCATCATCATCATCATCATCATCATCACCATCATCATCTTCATCATCATCATCATCATCATCATCATCATCATCATTATAATCATCATCATCATACTCATCATAGTCATAATCATTATCATCATCATCATCATCATCATCATCAACATCATCGTCAGCATCATCATCATCATTAGCATCATCATCAGCATCATCAGTATCATCAGCATCATCATTATCATCAGCATCACCATCACCATCACTACCACCATCATCGTCAGCATCATGATCCCTATGATGATCAATATCAGCATCATCAATTTCAGCAGCGTGTCCTCATAGTCATCATCATCAACATCATCAACCTTGTCAACCTCGTCCTCATCATCATAGTACAAAGAATAATCGTACGAAGCACCACCATCCATCCATCCATCCATCCATCCATCCATCCATCCATCCATCCATCCATCCATCCATCCATCATCATCATCATAATCTTCATCATCAGCCTCATCACCATTACCATTATTTATCATCCACCCATCATCAGGATCGTCATCTTGATCATCATCATCATCATCATCATCATCATCATCATCATCATCATCATCATCATCATCATCCTAATCATCACCCTATCACTGCTCACATTAGCGGTACGACTGCGCTTGCATCAGAAGCAATACCATCGTCACAGTCATAGAAATCATGGGGTTTGTTTTGCTATCAATTCCATCGTCATCACCGCGCCCTATACGTGTGCATCGATGACTCTGGCTTCCTCTCACCATTGTCGTTGCCATTCTCACTGTCGCCTGTCTCTTCGTCACCATCGCCAATACAGCGCCGCAACCGTGCCATAATCATGGGTACCACCATCGCCAATACCATCGTCATTACTATCACCGTCATCACTGTGTAATCAGCATTATTCTCGTCATCATCACCATCAATGCCATGACTCCCTCTTGGCCTCTGCCCCGTTCCCTGTCTTTGGCCATGAGGCTTTGAACTGGCGGCCAAATGTCAAATCACACCCCCGCGCTCGTCACGATCAATCCCATAAGCCCGTGGGCGGTTGATCGGGTCCAACCAGCCCTTCAGGGCGCGAGTGGTGTAGAGCACTTCTTCCTCCACCCCCCGTCTTCCCTTCGGGAGGGGTTCGCCCCCCCGCCCCGGCGTTCTCCCCCTGGACCTAGGCGGGAATGGGGGGCGCGACCCATTGGAGCGCCCATGATGGCCCTGGCGAGAAGGCACATATCATTGATTCTGTGTCGGACCGGTTACAACCACTGGAAGCGGACTGATCGTAACGTTTAGGATTCCGATTGTAGCCCTACGGATTGCAACCAGGAGAGCGTGCTTCAGCTCCCCCCCTGGGCTTGAAGGATTCTGTAAGATTCCTGCAGAATTCCTCAAGGATGTTCGGTGGATTCCTCGAAGATTCTCGAGGATTTCCAAAAAGATTCCTGAAGGATCCCTGATAGATTGCTGAAAGATTTCTGGAGGATGTCTGACAGATTCTTTGAGGATTCCCGAAGAGTTCTTGGAGGATACCTGAAGGATTCCTGGAGGATCCCTGAAGGATTCTTGAAGGGCCCTGAAGGATCTTTGAAGGACTTCTGAAGGATGATCGAGAATTCCTGAAGATTATTGGAGGATCCCTGGAGGATTCCTGAAGGATTCCTGCAGCATTCCTGAAGGATCCCTTCAGGATTCCTGATGGACTCCTGAAGGATTTCTGAAGGATTCCTGACGGATTCTTGCAGGATTTCCGAAGAGTTCTTGGACAATTCCTCGAGGATTCTTGGAGGATCCCTGAAGGATTCCTGGCTGATCCCTGCAGGATACCTGAAGGATTTCTGAAGGATGCTCGAGGATTCCTGAAGGATTCTTTGAGGATCCCTAGAGGATTCCTGAAGGATTCCTGCAGCATTCCGAAGGATCCCTTCACGATTCCTGATGCACTCCTGAAGGATTTTTGAAGGATTCCTGACGGATTTTTGGAGGATCACCGAAGGATTCTTGCAGGATTCCTGAAGGATTCTTGGAGGATCCCTGAGGGATTCCTAAAGGATTCCTGAAGCATTCCTGCAGGATCCCTGAAGGATCCCGGATGGATCCCAGAAGGTATCCTGGAGGATGCCTGAAGGATTCTTTGAGGATTCCAGAAGGATTCTTCGAGGATTCCTGAAGGATTCGTGGGAATTCCAGAATGATTCTTGGATGATTCTTGCAGGATACCTCAAGGTATCCTTTGAAGGATTCCTGAAGGATCCCTGCAGGATTCCCTAAGGGTGACCGCTCTGACGATTGTCATGTTGGTGATTATGACGTCGATGGTGGTGGTAGTTCATACCTTGTGGCCCTCGGTCCATCCCGCCTCCATGTCGGGATTTGGGTCAGAGGCCCCTGGGATAACAGTTAGGGTCTCGTGGGGAGCCTTTGGCAAGCTTCTTTTGGGAGGCCTTTCTGTGGCCTGGTGAAGCCTTCTGGAGCTCTTGAGGGCCTTTGGGGGGCCTCTTGGGGCCTCTGCGAAGCCCACTGGCAGTCTTGGGGATCCTCTTGAGCAGTCTTGGGCACCTGCTAGGCCGTCTTGGGCTCCCCATTGAGCCATCTTCAGGCCCAAAAAGGCTCCAAGAGGCTCTCCCGGGAGCCCCAAGACGCGCTCAGAGCCCCTCCGGGACCGCCAGAGGCTCCCAAGACCGCTGGCTAATAGAGCTGAGGCGGGAGCGCGGATTAGCCACGACGACTTCTGGCATCAGAGGCGCCGCTGACTGCAATCAGATCCCCAACTCCAACCTACTCAGAGGCGGGAACACGGATCTGCCACGACAGTTTTTGACACCAAAGGCACCCCGAGTCGACATGTGAATCCCCCGACCCAACCTCCAAACATGGATTTGTGGTTTTGGGCGCAAGGTTGCAACGACAGGGTCAGGCAGTGGGAAGGAGCACGAGGAGGAGGAGGAGGGGGCGAGAAGGGAGGCTCCAGGACCGAGGGTCGAGGGAGAGAGTCAGTGGGAGGTTGCAGGATCGTGGACGGAGGTGGAGGATCGACGAAGGAGGGAGAAGGACAGATAGTCGAGGATCGAGGACGGAGGACGACCCGGAAGGGAGGGAGAGTGTTGACGACGGGGGTCCTGGAGATTCTTTGGGCAACGGTTCAATTGCTGAGGACTGGGGGAGGAGGGGGGAGGAGGAGAAGGAGAACAACAGGTTTCAAATTGCCTCTTGGAAAGTGCCCATCCAAACCATAGCTCTTGAAGGGTACCCATCCAAACAATAGGTTGCCGACTGCCGCTTGGGGGATGCCCATTCAAGCAGTAGTAGCGCTTGGAGGGTGTCCATCCGAACAATACGTTTGTTTCTGACTGTCTCTTTGAAGGTCCCATCCAAACAATAGCGCTTTGAGGGTGCCCATCTGGAGAAGAAGGCATCAGACTGCCACTCGGGGGGTGCCCACCCAAAGAACAGGTCTTGGAGGGTGCCAACCAACAGGTTTGCGACTGCCTCTTGGAAGGCTGCCTACTGGAGGATGCCCATCCAGGCAATCGTTGTCAGAGTGTCCCTTGGAGGGTCCCTCCATTCAAACAATTGGGTTTCAGACTGGACTGCCTCTTGAATGGTGCCCATCCAAGCAATCGTGCTTGGAGGGCTCCCATCCAAAACAATAGGTATCATACTGCGGAGGAGGCGGTAATCACGATTCCAGGAAGGTTCAATCTGGATTTGACCATCCGTTGGGCGAGCGTCAAGGTATTCACCCTGAGAGGGGGTTAACTCCAGATGAAACCTTTCTCGTGGACGCCGAGCGTCGAAGGGATTTACCCCGAGGATGGCCCCAGAACGGATTCTTCGTCTCTCATGGCCTCTTAGTGGCCTCTCAGCGGCCTCTCAAAGCCTCTTAGCTGCCTCTCCAATCGACTTAGAAAGGCGTCCTGACCGACACTGCGAATACATATCGGTGAAATTCATAATCGTTTGGGCCTATGTAGGCCTGTTGGTGGCAATTGCGTAAGAGTGTTTACTCTAGAGTTCACCCTCCGACCGGAGATCCCGTTAAAAGTGTTAAATCTGGATCAAACTCTTCTTGGAGGGGAGCGCAAACTGCATCTGCGTTGTTGTTGTTGTTGTTGTTGTTGTTGTTGTTGTTGTTGTTGTTGTTGTTGTTGTTGTTGTTGTTGTTGTTGAACATTATTAATTCTAAAGAATAATTATTGTTGGGACCCCTGGTGCACGGCCCCCCTGCGCCGCCTAGGCCGCAGCTACATTTTCATCATTTTCGTGAGGAAGCCTCAGGTAATACGATGTCATCAAGATCCGGTTGTTTTGTTGTAATCCGTTTTCCCTTGCAAAAAACACTATAAAATGACATTTCTTGTTCTAATATAATCAAATTTCAAGAATCCCTTGCAAAAAATAAGGTAAAGTGGACATTCGCGCGCGCAAGACGAAATCCTTCCAAAAGCTTAGTGTTCGGAGCGATTTTAACATAAAAACATCAAAAAACCAATGGTTTTTCAACAAAAAAATGTCAAAATCTCATCCCGCGCGCTCTTGCGGATTCGTAGGAAACCCAACACTTTTTAAACATTTCTGTCAAACGGGCTTTTGCGAGCAACTTTTTCGAACTTCTGCGACAACGGTTGCGCACCTGCCAGGGCCATCATCCCTGTCAAATAATACCATGCGGGACACATTCGTTTTTTCTTCGCGCGCGCACGCCGAAATCTCCAAAAACCATTGGGTTCTTAAGAATTTTAGCACCGCGCATCATAAAATCACACGAATCGCACCGTAGGTCCTCGAAAAACACCTGCACGACTTTTCAAAATTTCCACCCGCGCGCGCCCCCGAATAAGTGACCAAGTTCTGTGGGTGTGTACCCCACGCCAGTGTAGTAGCCACGGTCGTCCGCACGCCACGAAGTGAAGTGTCCCAACGTCATAGGGCGGGAAGCTGGGTTTGGGTGGTCGCGAAGAGTCGTTTGGATATTTGGTAGAGCTTGTAATGCCCCCCCACGAAGTGGGGGTATTGCCTGGTGTCGTATGAAAACCCTGGCACTGGGGAGAACACCACGCGTTCGGGTAAAATGATTGTTGTTGTTGTTGTTGTTGTTGTTGTTGTTGTTGTTGTTGTTGTTGTGGTTGTGGTTGTGGTTGTGGTTGTGGTTGTGGTTGTGGTTGTGGTTGTGGTTGTGGTTGTGGTTGTGGTTGTTGTTGTTGTTGTTGTTGTTGTTGTTGTCGTTGAAGAGAACGCCTGCAGACCCCAGAGAAGGAACCGACGAACAAAGAAAGCCTGCAGCGTGTGAGAAGTAGTACCTCTAGATCAGAGCTAGAGAGACAAGCGACCCGAGCCAGGAAGCCTGCAGTGCAAGGGAAACACTCACCCTGAACCAGCAAGCCTGCAGAATTAGAAACAAACACACCCTAAACCAGACAGGTCATCAGAGCTGAAAAAACAAGCCTCCGGAGCCAGAAACACTGCAGAACCAGGACAGAAGGGGCTCATAGCCAGAAAGCGCTCGTATCTAAACAAAGGAGCCTCCATGACCTGAGAGCCAGCAGCCCCAGACAAGGCAACCTTCGGAGCAAGAAAGCCTGAAGAGCGAGAAAAAGGTTGCTCAATAACCAAGGGTGGCTCAATAATCAGAAAGCAAGGCTAGAGAAGGGTGGCAGAACTAAAACTACAAGACCCAAACATCACACCGCTGAGCAGCCTGACAAAAGGTCGTCCATAACGTGAAAAGGCTGCGGAACTGGATCGGAAAACGAGTCCATTGCAGAGATGTCGGCGCAACTTGAGACCTCCGATACCAGACAGCCCGCAGGACAACTGACAAGAGCGACTTCGCTTCCGAAAGTGGCCAGCTCCAGGGCCAGAGTGGTTCGAGCACAAGGCCCAGGGAGCGAAAAGAACAGGCGCCGTGAAATTAGGGAAGAGGCGTCTTTGTCGCCAGAGGAGCGCTTCAGATATAGAGGTGTTGATGCAGGTACAATATCAAAACGGTTCAATACATTTTGAACCTTTTTATAATCGTGATTACGCACTTTTTCATCACTGCCACTGGTACGGTGCCCATCCAAACATCAGGTCTTGGAGGGTGTCAACCAACAGGTCTTTCATAATGCCTCTTGGAAGGTGCCCGCCCAAACAATAGCTCTTGGAGGGTGCCCATCCAAGCGCTAGCGCTCGCTTCGAGAATGCCCATCCACACGAAATGTTTCAGATTGCCTCTTTGAAGGTGCCCATCCAAACAATAGCTTGTTCACGGTGCCCATCCGAACACTCTGTTCCAGACTGCATTTTGGAGGGCGCCCACCCAAAGAATAGCACAGGGAGGGTGCCCATCCAACTTACGAACGGGAAGGCGGGAGGCGGAGGAGGAGGAGGAGGATGAGGGAGCAAACATGAAAGTGGATAGAAAAGGAGGGGGAAGGCGGAGGAGGAAAAGCAGCAGCAGAGGGACCAGGACGAGAGAGAGAGAGAGAGGAAGAGGAGGAGCAGGAACAGAAGAAGGGGGAGGAGCGGAGGGGGGGGGGGGGGGAGGGGAGGGTGTATAGAAGGGAGGGGCGGGGGGAGGAGCGGGGCGGGCGGGGCTCGCGTCACCGTGACTTCCCATCACGCTGGGATCCCCTGTGGGGACGCCCCCAGATCTTACTGAGCCGGCGGGGCGGGCAACGAGTAGCACAGATGACGCCGCAAACCCCGCCCTCCCCCCTCCCTCCCTCCCTCTTCCACACCGCCCTCCTCTCGTTTTCCTCGCCCCCTCATCTGTATCATCCTGCAGTTCCAGCGGATCCCACCACGGCTGGCTATCCCTGGGGGTAGGTTTTTCCATGTATAGATATGTCTATCTATCATATATGCAGATGTGTTTGCAGTGTATGTATGTTTGTATATATATATATATATATATATATATATATGAACGCATCTGTCGCCCTGAAGCTTTCCTTCATTTTCCAGAACGGCGCTCCGAATAATACATGCACAGTTCGCAAAGCAGCAATTCGCGTGCCCCCCCGGGGGGAGGGCGGGCCCCCCAGTGCTTTTTCAATTTGGTTGAAGCAATCACCCAAAGCAGCCAATAGCTGGTGCATGGTGGAGAGCGGAGGCCCGCGCCGATCGGCAAAACAGTCTATAAAAGAACGTTTTTTCCTGTCAGGCAGCAGCCTCTGCAGCTACGAACTGCAGCAGCATGCTGCCGCGGCACGCATTACCAACAGCACTCAGGAGCAGCGGAATCAAGCAGCGGCCGCAGTAGCAGGCGCGGACTGCAAAGTTCGAGACCTGCGTTGTTATTTGAGTTTTCGGGAAACATTCGAAACACAACGAATTGCATAAACACCATTCTGGGAGGTCCGCGCTGATTTCTCGGATCGGCGCTGGAGCCCTCTGGCGGCTTTGGCGCCGCCCCTGGCGCAATCCGCGCGACACGGACGGGGTCCAGCGCCGATCCAAGAATTCAGCAATTTATGTATATGTTTCTCGGTTACTCGAAGCATGTCCGCCATCTTAGGCCAGGTCGTGCAGAGTTCAGAGGCGCACTCCACAGGCCAGCCTTGGATATGGTACAGCGGATGGATCCACGCGTGCGAGACGGGTAAGCTGTCGGGTAAGCTGTGGTCGCTTGCTCTGTCGCTGCTCCGGGAGAGCCAGCATGCCAGCGAAGCTCAAAGGCGAGAGGCTTACAAGTTTGCGATCACTTGTCTGCTCCGCAGAGACGATGTCGCCAACTATCAGCTACAGCGCCATCATCTGCTGCTATGGAACCGGCGCATGAGAGAAAGGTCTTGACCTTTTTCGTTGCGATAGCGACCATCCGCAGTGCAGTACAGGCAGCCAGCGGCAGCAGGCCCTCGCGCTGCTCAGCGCGATGTGGTGGTGAAGGTGAATCATGATGTGATCATCTGTGCTACGAAACGGGGCGGCGTTGCGACCGAAGTCAGCACTACCAGGCAACAACATGTAGGCGACCATCAGCAACACAACAGCAGCACGACTCGTTCATATCGCACCACGAAGCAGCACGCTGCAAGCAGGAGCAGGCAAACAGCAAGGACCAGCAACATGCCATCGCAAGCAGCAGAACCAGACCGCAGCAACCAGCACTTCCCACCGGTGATCAGTTGGTGGCAGCAGAAGCAAGACACAGCATCTGCATGCACCATCAAGCAGCATTGTGGGACAGGATGCAGCAGCAAGCGGATGAACAAGGAACGAAGCAATCAATGAAGCAAGCCATGAAGCAAGCGCGCAAGACAGCATGCCAGCAGGCCAGGATACCATCAAGTAAGCTGGCACTCAAGTTTCGCGGAAACACCCGCCCACCTCCAAATCGGTTGGACATGTCTTCCAGGGGATGGGCTCGGGGAGTGTAAACACCTTGCACGCCTGGTGACCCCAATGGAACGCCGATGTCGCCCCGCCCCATTGCAAAACTGGTTGTGAAGATCCCTACAGCCCCAAGTGTGTAGGAAATTATGCCATGTATAGCGAGAGGCGAGGACCATTAAGGGCGAGGAACCATACGAGGTGGAATTGGTTAGAGAGGATCTGAACTGAACGGTATCGAGCGACGTGGAAGGTTGCCCCATTTTTATGAATCATGCTTATCCGACGTGAATTTCGTTGTCGTGGGATTCCGGTGTCAGATTTGATGGGGACATGACATGCGTAGATTGTCGCATAGCAGCGTTAGCGGTGGCGATGCTCGCAGTGGTGTTAGTTGCAGTCATTTCAGGAGCCGTCGTTTTGTTGATGCCAGTAGTTGCAGTATTACGTTGGGGATGACCGTACCAGGTAAGACATACTAGCATGACATAACACAAGCAGCGGGAGCAATATGAGTAGGCACACCAACCTTTTCCATGGTGTCGCACTGCGCATCGCACATTGACAAAGCATGCGCGCTCGTTGTAGTAGACATTCGCTTAAAATAGCTAGCCGTAGTAATTCTAGACGCTTCGCGTAACCCCACCAGTCCGTCCAGAAATGATGCCCAGGTGATTTACCCTGGTCAGGGATGTGGATGAACATGCAGTAGAATGAAGGCCAGGGGAAATCGTCATACCCCAAGAGGGGAAGGATGGAGGAGGATGAGGAGGAGGGGAAGGAAGGAGGAGGAGGATTAGGAGGAGGAGGATACCGAGGAATAGGCGGATGATGATGATGATGATGATGATGATGATGATGAGGAGGAGGAGGAGGAGGAGGAGGAGGAGGAGGAGGAGGAGGAGGAGGAAAAGGAGGAGGGCGAGCAGAAAGGCCAGAGGCTTCTTGATTCCCTTCGGAATCTCTTCGGATGTCTCCTGAAAGCATCTTGGGGTCCGATTGGGGCTTCTTGGGGGCCTTTTGACGGCCCTGGAGGGCTTGTGGAGCGTCTTGGGTGCCTCGGCGGAGCCTCTTGGAGCCTCTTGGGGGTCTCTTGGGAGCCTTGTTGGGACCTCTCGGGGTCCCTCTGGGCGCCCTCTTGGGGCCCTTTGGGGCACTCTTGGGGGCCTCGGAGGCCCTCTTAGGGCCATCTTGGAGGACATCGGTCAAAGACGAATGGGTGGGGGGGGCGCTCAAGAAGCGCTGCCCCCCTGGAGCTCCTAAACTCGTCTCTTGGGCCTTTGGGGGCGCCCTTGGGCGCTCTTGGGGCCGTCTTGGGACCCCCTCGCGCTCCTCTCGAGGCTCTCTTGGCTTTTCTTAGAGCCACCTCGAGGCTTCAGAGGGCCGTCGAAAGCGAAATGGCGAGAAGACAACACACATCGGTTTAACGCTTTTTTGAAGGATGTTGGCCTTCTGGAAGCTTCCTCGGGAGGCTCCGTGGCCACTTGGAGCCGTCGTGCTGCGGTCGTGGCGCCTCTTGGAACATGTTGTAAGCTATATTGAGCCATCTTGGATGTACTCTTCGGCTCTCTGAGGCCCCCTTGGAGCCATCTTGGGCCATCTTGGACGCTCTGACCGCTCGCGGCTCCATCCGTCCGGGCCCAGGGAGAGCGGGTAGGGGAAGGGTCATGCTACACATAAGCAATAAGTCGTATCGGTCTCTCCCACCGGGGACTCCCACCCGCCCTCCCAATACATGAGCGGCACCCGATTCCCAGCATGAGCAGGGGCCGCCATCGACAACAATCGGGAACCAATCCAGACGCCAGTCAGGTGCGCGAAGCCCGCGAGGTGCGCGCTCCAAATCTGCCAGGTGCGCCACGCGCACCAGGTTCGCCACATTGGGCAATATGTCCACCCTCCCACCGTCACTGTCAAAAACCACTGCAAAGGGAAGGCGGGTTTGCGGGCATTATGTTTTATGTGCGGGTGGGCGCCCACGATCACATTGCATTCGTCTTTTGACAGGGATGGTGGGCCTGTGCATAGCAGGCAGTATTCCCCCCCTGCCGTCCCTGGTAACATGAATGTTGCATTAGTTGTTGAAGGGTATGGTGGTCCTGCGCACAGCAGACACTATGCCGGCCCCCCCACCACCCCTTTCAAAAACCGATACAATGTGAGCGCAAGATACCAGTGCATGATCCAGCTTTAGGTGGAAAATGCAGTTTCGCATCGGCGTTTGCGAGGGATAGCGGGGGGTGGTTGGCATTGCACACAGCAGACAGTATGCCTGCCCCCCTGCCGTCCCTTTCCGAAACCAACGCAAAGTGATCGCGGGGTGTCCGCGCATGATCCAGATTTTGGTGCAGCGTGCATTTTGTATTTATTTTCTGAGAGGGATGGTGTGGTGTGCGGGTATTGCACGCTGCAGGCAATATGACGTCAACCCGCCTCCGCCACAAAACTAGATACACAGACGCCCTCCACTGAATTGTTCCTGAGCCTCAGGGAAAGGTGGCGGTGTTCCAATCACCTCTAAGAACCAACGACTTTCTCAGAGTGAGGGGGCTGAACCTAACGGTCATTCGCTGTCCCTGGGTGCGTGGCTGAAGTGGAATTCCGCGATGCGGTCTCTTGTTGTTGTTGTTGTTGTTGTTGTTGTTGTTGTTGTTGTTGTTGTTGAACTCTCACTTCTGAAGAATAGTTATTGTTGATCCACCCCGTCCGGTGCGCATTGTTTTTTCGATTGAAGTACCTTTCCCGGGGCTCGCACCCTGTTTTTTACCAGGAAAACTCTGGAGGGTCAAACTACGTGGTTGGTCCCCGGTGTACAACAACAACGGCTCCCACCTGATACTTCCTCACAATATATTTAAGAATTGGGACTTCCTTGCAATTTACCACCGGATCGCGGCTCCCGCTTGATACTTCTTCACAATTTCTTGAAGAATCGCGCTCTCGCTTGGGACGTTCTTTCCCGGTTTTTTCTGTTCTGTCCATCTTCATTTTCATTTCGCTCGTACTCCATTGTGCTATTCCTCAGTTCTTCGCATTCCGCCCACTCCTCCCCAGGCCACCCCATCCCACCCCAACAATCTCCACCCTTTCCCTCTCGCGTTCCGCATTTCCCAAATTATTCCCAGTCCTCCTCCAGATTCCTCCGTGCGCCCCCCGCCCCTCCGCAGTCCTCCCGGCTCCTCTTCTCCACTCCTTGCCGCTCCTCCCTCTGAGACCCTACTCTTGTCCACTCCATCCCAATCCACTTCACAACCCCGCGCTCTTGTCGGCACGGTTGCAATTCTCACTATCCTTCCGCCCCGCTCTCCCAACATCCCGCTTCTTTTCAGGGTTCCACGAAATTTGTTTCTGACACCAGTTCGCAGCTGTACGTCCCCCCGTGGGGGTATCCACGATATGTTCTTTCAAAGGGGGTGGTGCGTGGCGCTGTTGATGGCGCGACCCACGGTGAAATTTATTGTTAACGTGTGTTGGAGTGGCTGTTGGAAGCCATGGCGCAAGCTGAATCGCCACTCGCAGCGCAAATCATCGTCCTCCCTCCTCCTTACCCCTTCCATCCCTTCCTCCCATCCCTTCGTCCTCATTCTCCCCCGTTATATGTTACTACCCTTCGTTTTCAAGGCTTTCGCCAACCACATGTGGCAGGGCATGAATACACCCCCCAAAATGGGGGTACGATCGAAGACGAAGAGGGCGGGTATCCAGGGTTTCGGATATGCATATTGAATGACTCGCGAGCATATGCGAGCAAACTGTCTTAAAATGATTGTTGTCGTTGGTGTTGTTGTTGTTGTTGCTGCTGCTGCTATTTGCTGTTTGTTTGTTGTTTGTTTGTCGTTGTCGTCGTCCCACCCGCTACCCGCCCCGCGACCCGCCCGCGACCCACCCCGCGACTCACCCGCGACCCACCCGCGACCCACCCCGCGACCCACCCGCGACCCACCCAACGACCTCCCCGCGACCCACCAGCGACCCACCCCGCGACCCACCCAACATTTTCGGCGCATGCGGCGGGTTTTTTTTGCACTCGTTCCAGGTGGAGAACCTGCGATACACCCGCGACACAAACCGCGCCCGCGACCCACCCGCGAACCACCGCGACCCACCCCGCGACCCACCCAAAATTGACGGCGCTTGCGGCGGGCTTCTTTTGCATTCGTTCCACGTGGAGAACCTGCGTCCCACCCGCGACCCAAATCGCGTTCAATGTACAAATCTGAATTTTCGACGCCTGCGGCGGGCTGTTTTTGAATTCCTTCCAGGTGGAGGTGGAGAGCCCGCGACCCACCCGCGACCCAAGTTACGTTCACTGAACAAACCGAAACTTCGGCGCCTGTGGCGGGTTTCTTTTGCAGTCGTTCCAAGTGGAAAACCCGCGATCCACCCGCGACCCAAATTGCACCCGCGACCCACCCGCGACCCACCCCGCGACCCATCCAAAATTTTCCGCGTTTTTGCATTCGTTCCAGGTGGAGAACCTGCGTCCCACCCGCGACCCAAACCGCGTTCAATGTAAAAATCAAAATTCTCGGCGCCTGCGGCGGGATTTTTTGATTTCTTTCCAGGTGGAGGTGGAGAGCTCGCGACCCACCCGCGACCCAAACGACATTCATTGAACTAGCCAAAACTTCGGCGCATGCGGCGGGTTTGTTTGCAGTCGTTCCAGGTGGAGAACCTGCGACCCGGCTCGTGCTCAGTGTACAAATCAAAATGTTCGCCGCCTGCGGCGGGCTGTTTTTCAATTCTTTCCAGGTGGAGGTGGAGAGCCCGCGACCCACCCGCGATCCAAACTACGTTCACTGAGCCAACCAAAAATTCGGCGCCTGCGGCGGGCTGTCTTTGCATTCGTTCCTGCCGGCCCACCAGTGATCCCTCCCGCGCTGAACTTGTCAGAGCACGCAAATCGACGCAATCGGCGCCTGAGCAGGAGGAGGAGGAGGAGGAGGAGGAGGAGGAGGAGGAGGAGCAGGAGGAGGAGGAGGGAGGAGGAGGAGGAGGAGGAGGAGGAGGAGGAGGAGGAGGAGGAGGGCGCCATCGACAGGGAAAGTGAGGGCAACGAGGTTCGCCGGCTCGACGCCCGCGTCGCCCGCGCCCGCCCCTTCATTCTTATCCGCAATTGCGGGGTGCCACGGTACACCACCGTTGTCCATGAAAGTACATGGTAAATTCGCCAAGGTGGGTTTGTGTATACCCTAGCACCCCGCAATTGCGGATAAGAGTGAGGGGGCGGGCGCGGGCGACGCAGGCGTCGAGCCGGCGGACCTCGTGGCCCGCACCTTCCCGTCGATGGCACGTTTTTTCTCCTCCTCCTCCTCTTCCTTCCCCTCCTCCTCCTCCTTCTTCTCCTCCTGCTCCTGCTCAGGCGCCGATTGCGTCGATTTGCGTGCTCTGACAGGTCCAGCGCGGGGGGGATCACTGGTGGGCCGGCAGGAACGAATGCAAAAACAGCCCGCCGCAGGCTCCGAATTTTTGGCTTGTTCAGTGAACGTAGTTTGGATCGCGGGCTCTCCACATCCACCTGGAAGGAATTGGAAATCAGCCCGCCGCAGGCGCCGAACATTTTGATTTGTACACTGAGCGCGGTTTGGGTCGCAGGTTCTTCACCTGGCAAAAGAAACCCGCTGCAGGCGCCGAAGTTATGGTTTGTTCAGTGAACGTAGTTTGGGTCGCGGGTGGGTCGCGGGCTCTCCACCTCCACCTGGAAGGAATTCAAAAACAGCCCGCCGCAGGCGTCGAAATTTTTTTTTTTTTACATTGAACGCGGTTTTGGTCGCGGGTGGGACGCAGGTTCTCCACTTGGAACGAATGCAAAAGATGCCCGCCGCAGGCGCCGTAAATTTTGGGTGGGTCGCGGCGTGTGTCGCGGGTGCGTCGTGGTGGTTCGCGGGTGGGTCGCGGGCGCGGTTTTGGTCGCGGGTGTATCGCAGGTTCGCCACCTGGAACGATTGCATAAGAAACCCGCCGCAGGCGCCGAATATTTTGGGTGGGTCGCGGGCGGGTCGCGGGTGGGTCGCAACCGTCTCCGCTTTCGTAGGCTCCTGGCAGGCACGGCGGAGATGAGGGTATCGCAGATAGTGCATATCTGGCGATGTGCTCTTCTGTATGGAGTGCTCAAACAGATATGCGCCTCGCGTGGAGAAACAGTTCGACACGTCTCGGTTAATCCGTAAGGGCTTCGCCCCCTGCCGCCAGCCCCCTGTCTATCATGATGGGATATCTCAGAGTCGCGTCGGTGCGTCTCGGCGCTGTCTGGGCGCATCTGGGAACATCATGTGG
>CAUYUJ010015871.1:582500-628417 GCA_963575745.1 Prorocentrum cordatum
CCCTGAGACAGGGGCCAATGCAAACGGGGGTCAGCCAGAGCGCCGAATCTTGTAGGATCCTGCAGAGCCAGGGGTGCGTTGACCCAGGCTTGCGTGCAGGATCCTGCAGAAAATTCTTTACGCTTCGCGCATCCCCACCAGCCCATCTCACAGCAGCAACTCTCGCGAAGCATGCCGACAGTCGTGTTTTTCAGGCGTGTGTCCGCTTGGCCCCGCATATCTCCCCTGTTCCTCCTTCCTCCCGCCTCCTTGTACATCCTCCTTGTGGGGGGAGCGGGAGAAGGACGAGGCGAAGGAGGAGGGAGAGAAAGCGCTCCTCGTGGTTTGAGTCGTTTGGGGTTTCTCGTCCTGGTCTGAGTCGTTCGGGCCCTTCTTCCTGGTGTGCGTCGTTCAGGCTCTTCGTGGTGTGAGTCGTTCGGGCTGTTCGTTCTGGTGTGAGTCGTTCGGGCTTCTCGTGGTGTGAGTTGTTCGGGCCCCTCGTCCTGGTGTGAGTCGTTCGGGCCCCTCCTCCTGGTGTGACTCGTTCGGGCTCCTCGTGGTGTGAGTCGTTCGAGGCCCGCGTCGTGGTATGAGTCGTTCGGCTCCTCGTGGTGTGAGTCGGTCAGGCGCCTCGTCCTGGTATGAGTTGTTCGGGCCCCTCCTTGTGGTGTGAGTCGTTCGGGCTCTTCGTGGTGTGAGTCGTTCGGGCCCCTCGTCCTGGTGTGAGTCGTTCGGGCTCCTCGTGGGGCCTCTTGGGGGCCTCTTGGGGGACTCTTGTCGGCCTCTTGGGAGCCTCTTGGGGGCTCTGTATGCCTCGTGGGGGCCTCTTGGGGGCCTGTTGGGAGCCTCTGGGGGCCTCTTGGGGGCCTCTTGGGGGCCTCTTGGAGGCCTCTGGGGAGCCTCCTGGGGGCATCTTGGGGCCTCTTGGGGGCCTCTTGCGACCTCCACAGAAGCGCAAATGAGCGCTACCCCCTGAGAAAGACAAAATGAGCCCAAAACCTTCGTAAAATCAATGATTTTGAGAACAAGGAAGAGGAGCGCTGCCCCCTCAGAAGGCCAAAATGGGGCCGAAACCGTAGTAAAATCAATGATTTTGGCTTCACAGAAGAGGAGAGGGTTTTTGTTAGCGCCCCCCCGTCGGGGCCAGAATCCTCGTGAGGGTCGTCGTTTTTTGGCCCTCCCAGGAGTCGAAAAAGACCCCTCCAACCACCCGCGGCCCGCCCTCTCCAGGCCCAGGGGGAGGGGGTAGGGGGAGGGGTAAACCCCTCCCAGAAGGGGAAGAAGGGGGGTTGAGGACAGAGCGGGCTCTCTAAACCACTCACGCCCAAAGGGCTGGTGGGATTGCAGGATCTTGCAGGATCCTGCAAGGCCTGACTGACCCAGGCTTGCACTGACCCGGGTCAACGTGTCCCCGATAGTTCAGGCTTCCCCCCCACCATCGGCACCCGGTGCCCCAGGCACGGCCAGAAGACGTCGGTCAAGTACATGACGCAGACGCGAGCGCGACCCCCGACCTTCGTGCTCTGGACCAATACCACGTACGGCGACCGCGCGTCGGCCCGGCGTGCTGAGCGAACTGATTTGCCGGTTCTTTCCAGATACGAGCGAGGAGGGAGAGGCCACCTTCAAGAGCCGAGATCAGTTCTTGGACTGTGCCTTTTGCCTCGTCTTGGCTTTCCGAGTGTGGGTGACGAGGATTAGGCCGCGTTCTTCAGAGCCTACGCTGCTGGTCCCGGTGCCAGAGAACGTGGTGACGGAGAACGAGAAGCATGAGGATGAGGAAGCAGAGGCGGTCGAGAAGGGGGGGAAGGGGAGGCGGGCCAGCAGCGGGGCTGGGGAGGCGCCCACGAGGGCGAGGATAGGAGCGGGGCAAGAGGGGAGGACGAGCAGCAGGAACGGCAATGGGAATGCTCGGGCGAGCATGAGCAGGGGGAGGCGGAGGGTGATAGTGCCGGGGAACAGAAGGATGAGGAGTAAGGAGGAGGAGGAGGAGCAGGAGGAGGATGAGGAGGAAGAGGAGGAGGTGCATGAGGACACAGAACAGAGGAGCAATGGGGGGAAGGTGAATGAAGCTCGGGGGACGGAGCAGGAAGGGAGGGGCAGGAACGCCAGGATAATATTGAACATGGGTAAACACGGGACGCGGCCAGCCCGGGCGAGCTATGGGGACGCACACGCTGCCGCACGACGTCCCATCGCACGAGGAGCAGGGAGGGAGGCCACAGTTCAGTATCGTTTAACCGATCCCTATCCCCATCCCCATCTACATCTCGAGCCCCACCGTCTCACCGCCTCATTTGGGGATATGCCCCTCGAAACTCGAAGGGAACAGCCTATATCCCCATCTAGGGGGATAAGTCGGCCAGTGTGGCCCAGGCCACGCCCGTTGGGATAGGGATCGGTTAAACGATGCTCACTAGTGCAAGCCGCAGAGAGGCTGTCGGATACCCGTGCTGGCCGGAGAACGAATAAAAAGCATGAGCTTTCGGAGGTCCGCGCGGACCTTTTGGATCGGCTCCAGGCGCCCCTCGCCGGCGCGCGAAGGGAGCCATGGGCGGCGCCAGAGGCGCCGTCGCCGACCCACGAGACCCATGCGGACCTCCCAGAGTTTGTGTTCGTGCTGTTCGTGTCCCTCTACATCGATCTTGCTCCTCCAGCTTCACAAGCCGCCCATAACCTCTTTGGCGACCCAACCGACCTCCAGTAAGTGGACGCACCATTTGAAATTTGAACTCTTTCGTGTTTGACTGGATGTGTGTTCCCCTCTCCCCCAGATTTGAAATCGGCTCCGGCCTCGCGCAGCAACGGGGGGTCAATTGTTGTTTGTCCTCTCATTCCTGTGCCGCCGAATACCTCAGACCAATTTCGAATCTGGGGGGAGACGGGAGAGGGGCAGCGGAGTCAAGGATTGTATGTTTGTTGTCCATCTCATCTACAGGTCCCGTCCTCGCCAGTGGCCTCCCAGGGGGGAACCCCTCTTGGCCGCCCAAGAATTCTTCGGAATGGCTTTGGCCAGGGATACCGCTTTAGCAGCGCCTGGCCATCTTGTTGCCCCCAGAAACCGGGTTGTGCCTCCCAGCAGCCTCCAGGCTTCCCCAGAGAACGTCCAGGGATCCCCCAAACCTCGGGCAGTGCCGAGGGAGGTCCCCAGTCATCGGCGAGGTCACCAGCTCCTCCTGGAGATCGAGGATCGAGGGGGAGGGGCGATCAGGGATTCGAGGAGGTCTGGGACTTCGTTGGGCGCCTTTACGCGCCTTTGGGAGTCCTTGGGGGCTCTGTGGTGTCCATGGGGGTCCGTTTCCTTGAGATTGCGACGACTTCCCCAGTGGTGACCCCCGGGCCGCGCTGGAGGAGCAGCAGGTGGGACAGGACCCCCCGCTTTGGGGGGGGTGGGGGGGTAAGGGAGGTCCTGGCTGCACCTGAGGAGCGCCCCGTTGTTTCAAGAGGAGCCTCCTTCCCGTGTAGTTGTGGCAAGCTCTTGAGACGAATGCGCGCGGGGCTTTTGCGGAGGCACAATTCGAAAACGGACCCACCTCCACCCGTGCAAGCGAAAGTGCGGGGCGATCAGGCGAGCCACCCGTGCAAACGAATGCGCACGACGTTTAGGCGAGAGCCCCTTTTGAAATACACTCGTCCCCCGTCCGTCTAATCTCTGGAAGCTTTTTAGTCACGAATGTGTTCGGCGCCTAGGCGAGAGGCGTATTTCGAAAACCACCCGCCCTGCATCCGAGTAGCTGTTGGACATATCAAGCTTCAGCTTCGCAAGTGGTGTAGAAGTGCGTGCCTGACGAAACGCCCAGTCCGCTCTACCACCACTTCTGGTGGTGTGACGAGAAGTATATTTGTTTTCTTGGGAGGGGGATTGACGGGGGAACGGAGGAGGGCTGGGCCGCAGAGTTGCCCCTCCCTCAAGGGTGGCCGTGTGATGGAGCGAAGACACTCGCGCTTCGCACTCTGCGCAGCGCGGAATGCGAAGGCAGAAAGAGAGGGAGTTGTTTCTGTCGTAAGCCGTGATTCGGACATGATTGCTTGCGAGATTGAGCATGGGCATGCACGGGCCATGGCGCTTTTTTTTAGGCCTGGGCCCCGACTTGAAGGTGCGAGCTTTTTAAGAAACGGCTTCGGAGAGCACACCTGACTGCTACGAAGCTCGATGCTCGATTCTGCATACGAAGCTGGATGCGATTCTGGATACGAAGCTGGATACACGCAGGTCACCTGACTGCTACGAAGTTGGATACACGATTCCAGAAATCCCCAACCCAGAAATGATGCCTCTCTGTGGGGCACACCTTTGCTTCCGCCAGCCTTCGACCCGGCTCTTGCCGGCGGAGTCTTAGCCTCGTACTTCACTTCCGCCGCCCTCCGCCGAGGAAGAGCTGTCGACTCCTTCGATACTACTCGAAGGCGAGGCCCTCTCTGGAGCGCCAAACACGACACGGCGGTCCTGGGCGAGATCTGGATGCGCTCGTTGTTCTGTTGCGGCACCGGTGGCCGCACGTGGCGCGGGAGGCCCGAGGTGGGGATGCGAAGTGGCAGGTGCGCACCGGACTCGCGAGGGGAGACAGAGATTCGGACACCCAGACACAGACAGGCATTGCTCGCCGTTCCCCTCTGACCTCCTGATCCTCATCCGTGCATCGCAAAAGGGGGTTCAGATTTAATTGGGTGCTGAGCCAGAAGCGCTCCTTGATTTTTGCTGACAGCTTGTGGGAGGAGAAGTGGGACCCTGCCCAGCCCCATATTCGGCTTGATTCTGGCGGCGCAGAATGATTTGGAGATCGAAGCGTGAGCATTTCTGTTGTTTGTGGCGGGTGGCATTGACACCTGGTTCTGCAGTGAACTGAACTGAACAGACACAGACATGGCGGGTTCCAGAAGGGTCCTCGTCCTCGAGAGTCGAAGGAGCTGCCATCTCTTCCTCGGCGGACGGGTGGTGGAAAGTCGGCGGACGGCGGCGGAAGCAGAACAGCCGCGGCCGGAAGTGAAAGATGCGCCCCCAAGAGATGGGAGCATTCTCTGCTTGAAGCCGCATTTCAAGCAGTGGCGAAGCATCTTGGCTTGCCTATAGGCCCACCAAAGAATGTTCTAATAACCTTTTGTGGTCTGCACGCAATGTTCTTAGAACATTTCTGGCTGAGACTGGCTTGTTTTAACAAGTTGGGCTCTTGTTGTACGACCAGTGATTTTGTAATTGTAGCATTTCTGGGTTCTGAGACAGTTTCGTGGTAGGCCTGCAGGAACGCCGGGACGGTCGGTCGCTGCTCGAGCATGCACCTCCAGCGTTGGGTCCCCGCGGGGCCCGGCAGGCCGCGGGGCCTCCGCGCGTGGTGTCCCTCACGCGGGCCTCCGCGCCTCCGCACGCGGCTGGGCTCAGCCACCGCGCGCGCCCCCGCATCCAGGCAGCGTGCCGCTCGCGCGCGGTTTGAGGGCGCGTACGGGGGGCAGCGAGGGCCCCTTTAGAGTTTGTTTTTCTTTTGATTCAGGCAAGCTTACTTGCATGGCGTTCGCCCCCCCCCCCCCCCCCCCCCCCCCCCCCCCCCCCCCCCCCCCCCCCCCCCAAACGCCCCTTTTCAATCGAACACGAGCGTGCAAGTGCCTTTCGACTGGCTTGCGTGATTTCCGCACGTCAAGTCGTTTGCGGCTTGCTTCAGGGTCCCCTTCCCCCGCGTCCATGCACGTAATCTTGCCAAAGTCTTAAAGAACATGCTTTTAGGGCCACGACGGATGCCTTCGGGGACCGGAAACCTGCTTTTTCCACCCCATTCATAGATCGCCCCACCATTCTGTCGCGCCCACCGCGGCCCAGGCGAGATGCCGCGGAACTACATCCGGCAGCTGCAGAACGCCATGCGCGAGGAGCGGCGCGCGCGGGATCGCCATGGGGGAAGCGGACCCTGAGGCCTTCGCTCGATGTTTTCGGGCTCCCGGGGCCCTCCACGGCCCCAGGGACCGTCAGAAAACGACGCCGGATGAAGAGCCTGTTCTGGGGGAGGGCCCTGGAGGTCCAGGACCCGTTTCCCGCGGGGCCCGTTTCTCCCTCCGATGTTCAGCGGGAGCGGCGAGGGCAGCAGCGGCGCCCCTGCCGGGCCGCCGCCGCCCGCTTCGAGGAGTCGTGCCTCCCTCCACGCTCTCCTCCCCGGGGCCTCGCCCCCCTACCCTCCAGGCTGGACGCGGTCGCCTTCGGCGCATCCCGCCTTCGGCGGAAGCCAGCGGAAGTGAGACGGCGGTGGGTGCGCAGGCGGGCGGCGACGGAGGCACAGGTGACATGCAAATCTGTTTGGTTCCGGTGTTTCCAGAGTCGGCCATGTACATCGGCCCCGGCATCTCTTAGGTGACAATCCAGCTTCATCCGCGCCTTGATCCCACGTGCAGCGCTCTGCTCCAGTGCATTCTTTTGAGGCCTCCCCAGACCTCCTGCGTCATGTTTTTTCTGCAATCTCGACCCTCGGAGTCCCGACCCATTCCCACGGACTGGCTGTTCATGCCGCCCGAGTCGTTTTTTGAGGTCCCGAGTCCCAGCAAGGGCCCCCAGAGGCGGAAACTAGAAAGCAAAAAAAGCCTCTCGTCGTGATTTCTTCTTGACTCGAAGGGATCATGGTCTGAGGCGTGCCCACGACAGCCTCCCAGGAGCTGGCCTCCACTCTGGCCTCCTCGCTCGCCGCTCCCTGGCCTCGCTCTCTTCCTGTCGCTGCCTCCCTCCTCCCCCCGCCCTCGCAGAGCCCCCTTGGGGGTCTTGGCGACCCCCGCCCTGGTGCAGCGACGGGCCGCCGGGAGGTGCGTGGGCGTGGGCGTGGGCGTGTGCGTGTGCGTGTGCGTCGGGCCGCCTGTGGGCCTGGGGGGGGGGTCCAGGAGGCTGCTTGGAGACCTGCGCAAAGCCCTCTTCCCAGATTCCAGATACTATGATCTGTTGCATCCCTGCGCCTTCTGCCCTGATCGCGTTTCGCCCGAGGGCTCCAAAGGTGGCAGAACCAGGACCACGGGAGAGTCCCGCGAGGGACGGGGAGCCCGAGACCGCCCAGTTCGGCAGCGGTCCGGCAGCCGTCTCGCCTGAGACTTCCTCACAGTTTGTTCAGGAGCGTTGCTCTCGCCCCGGTGCCTGCTCCTTACCTTTCTGTCTGGACGGCCTCAATCCCGTGCAAGACATGCACGTGCACATGGCCGCGTCTCCACCTTCTCCTCGACCCGCTTCCTTACCTTTGCTACTACTGAGGTGCTCTGCTGGGGTAATCTCGATTCAGCCGTTTTCGGACCCTGGGGCTATCAAACATGGATCCAGCCAGGGCGAACACTCTGTCCTAAGGAAGGGGTCGGGGGCTCTGGGGCCTCAGATTGAAAAACATATCGGAGGATGTCAAGGTTCTCTGCACGATCGAAACGGACACGGACAGAGTGGGGACGAAGACCGTCGGCAGTGCCCGTCCAGTTTGCACAGGGGGGTCGCTGTCTGTGTCGCTGCGGGCCCTATCCGTTTGAGACACAAGGACGGCGGCCGCTATTCGTTTTGGACAACATGTGATATTGGGCATCGTACCCGTGTTCCTGTACTCTAGGCCTCCTAGATGGGGTCGTAGTCGACGGGTCTGGAGTAGATTGGGACATCGCCGATTTAGCTCGATGTGGAGGCCCGATGTTCTCCATGCCGACGGCGCCGATGCGTCGCCGACGTCGATGATGCATCGCCGATGTATCGCCGATGCATCGGCGATGCATTGCGGATGCGGCGCGATCCTCCGTCCCCGGCTACTCGGTCCTCTTGTTGGAGGCCTCTACGTACCCGTTCGGGGTGTGCCAGTCTCTGGCCATCCAAACAGGGTCTGGGGCCCCCAAAGGCTTGGGTGATTACACCGTGTGATACGTCGGCGGGGACTTGGGTGGCCGCACGGTTCTGGGACTCCAGTCGTTCTCCGAGGACGTCTCGTGCAGTTAGGGTCTGCAGGGTCACGAGCAGTGCGGTGAGGTCATTGGGGATTCCGAGGTCAACGCACGATATGTCACCACACGTTTTTTGTGAGAAGCATTTTAGAGACCTCGCGCGGCAAGCAACGCTTGTATCATCTACTTCGCATGTCTGCCCCGTAAGATATGGGACGACGTTCGCGCGGCGATGTTCCGACGAAAGTCCGACGTGAATCCGACGTAAGATCCGACGTGTATCCGACGTAAACTGGGCCTCAGGTTGCCGCGCGAGGCATCCAGCATTTTCCTCATAAGGTTCTGGGACTCCCCAACGCCGAGGTTCAATGCGCTCGCTCCGGCAGGAGCAGCGCCTGCACTTGGGAGTTCATACATTTGCGCCGCCGTGGGGAGCACCGGCCCTCTGCGGCGCAGTCGGTCGTCGGGGTAAAGTGCCTTGCGGCCGATGCAACGCGCTTGGTGCCTCCAGCTTGTGCGCAGTGGTCGCCACGTGAGCGACAGAAGAGAATGGGGTCGTCTTCTGGGATTGCCGCAGGGATTGCTAAGAGGATAGGGGGCTACGAATGGATGCCAAGGTGGGTTATATCTGGCGTGGAGTAATCTAGATGTGGGTTAGTTACAAGTGCCCTAAGTGGCTTGGGTGGGTTCGATAAGTCCGCTATCTTGGCGCAGTAGTCTAGATCTTGAGCCACTCAGGGCAAATCTGACCAACTTATAGGCTAGATCTAGCCAGATATAACCCACCTTCACATCCACTTGTAAGCCCCTATACCGATACCCTTAGCAACCCTCGCGGTCATCCCAGTTCACCTTCATTCGCGCGTACGGTAGGTTCATGTGGCGATGGCGCGCTGGCCACGCTGGCGACGGTGTTCAAGGTTAAATTCTGCGACGTGGAAGCATCGACGGAGACGATGACGCCATTGGACTCGACGGAACTCATTATTGAATTATTGGATCTGCGATCGATTCAAGGTTGAACGAGCGTCGCTGACAAAAACCTTTCCGCGTGCCGACGCCGCACGAACCTACGGTCGAGCATATGATGAGCAATCTCGAGAAGTTGGGCCAGCGTTTCTTAACCAACTGGAAAGCTGGCCAGGCTTCTCGAGCACGTTCGCCTCTCCCTCATCAACAAACAGCAGAGACAGGCCCAGGTTGTTTTTTGGAGTGGGGGGGGACAGTTCCAAGAAGCTGGCCCCATGCCGTTGAACAACAGGTTTCTTGATCGGCCGTGCGGCGGTGCCCGTAGCAACCCTCGCGGTCCTCCCAGGTCCCCGTCGTTCGCGCGCAGGGCTCCTGGGCCAGGCCGCGCGTAGGCGCCCTCGCTCCGCTGCAGCGTGCCGCGCCGCCCCAGCCCGCGCAGGCCGCGCGAGAGGCCGCGCCCCGGGCGGCGCAGAGCCTGCTCCCGTGCTCGCGCGCCGCCGTGGGGAGCACGGGCCCGCTGCGGCGCAGCCCTCGTCAGCCGCCGTCTCCTCGTCCTCCTCCTCCTCCTCCTCCTCCTCCTCCTCCTCCTCCCTTCCTCCTCCTCCTTCATTCTCCTCCCTTCCTCCTCCTCCTCCTCCTCCTCCTCCTCCTCCTCCCTTCCTCCTCCTCCTCCTCCTCCTTCATTCTCCTCCCGTCCTCCTCCTTCCTTGCTCCTCCTCCTCCTCCGTGCGCGGCCCCGGTGGCCCCGTTCCCGTTCGTCGCCGCCGCCCCGTTGCACCCCCCCCTCCTACGTTGCATTGCAATCCCATTGCGCTGTAGTGCGTTACGATCGCATAGTGTTTTCATGCGTTGCATTGTTTTGCATTGATTTGAAGCTCTTTGCATCGCTGTGCAGCGCAGTTCATTGCTTGGCCTTCCTTTTTCCTAACCATCCTGTGGTGTTGGGTCCTCGTTTTGAAGAGACAGTCCCAGCGTCTCCTCCTCTCCTCCTCCTCCTCCTCCTCCTCCTCCTCCTCCTCCCGCTTCTCCTTCCTCCAGTCACACCCCTCACTTTGGCACACCCCTCCACACGCTTCGTGGCCTCATAATTTCGCTCCACTGAAGGCCCCAGTGCCAGCGCTCGCATGCGGCCGCCGCACCAATTCTGGCACACCCATCACACGTTGCGTGGCCCCATATGGAGCTCCTCCGAAGGCCTCAGTGGCCGATCTCGCATGCGGTTCCCCCACTCAGTATAGCGTTGCGTGGCCCCATAGGGATCTCCACCGCACTCCCCAGTGGCTGCACTCGCACGCGTCTCCTCCGCCCAGTACAGCGTTCCGTGGCCCCATAGGGAGCCCCACCGCAGGACCCAGTGGCTGACCTCGCATGCGGTTCCCCATCCAGTACAGCGCTTCGTTGCCCCATAGGGAGCCCCACCGAAGGCCCCAGTGGCTGACCTCGCATGCGGTTCCCCCACCCAGTGCAGCGCTTCGTGGCCTCATAGGAAGCTCCACCGACGGCCCCAGTGGCGGACCTCGCATACTGTTCACCCACCCAGTACAGCGATACGTGGCCCCGTAGGAGGGAGCTCCACCGAATGCCCTAGCGGCCCAGCGGCTGACCTCGCATGCGCTTCTCCCACCCAGTACAGCGTTTCGTGGCAACACAGGGAGCTCCACCGAAGGCCCCAGTGGCCGACCTCGAATGCGGTTCCCCCTCACAGAAAAGCGCGGCGTGGCCCCATAGGAGGGAGCTCCACCGAAGGCCCTAGTGGCTGCACTCGCATGCGCCCCCTCCGCCCAGTACAGCGTTGCGTGGCCCCATCGGGACCTCCACCGCAGGCCCCAGTGTCTGGTCTCGCATGCGGTTCACCCACCCAGTACAGCGCTTGGTGGCCCCATAGGGAGCTCCACCGAAGGCTCCAGTGGCAGCACTCGTATGCGTTTCCCCCACACGGCACAGCGCTTCGTGACTCCATAGGGTGCTCCACCGCAGGCCCCAGTGCCAGCGCTCGCATGCGTCTCCCCCCCCCCCAGTACAGCGCTTCGTGGCCCCATAGGGATCTCCGCCGAAGTCCCCAGCGGCTGACCTCGCATGCGGTTCCCCCGCCCGGTACAGCGCTCCGTGGCCTCATAGGGATCTCCACCGAAGGCCACAGTGGCTGCACTCGCATTCGTTTCTCCCACCCGTTACCACGTTTCGTGGTCCCATGGGCCATGGGGAGCTCCACTGAAGGGCCCCAGTGGCAATTTGTTCATGCGCTTGCTCCACTGAAGACGACACTCACAACTGCGGTACTCACAACTGCGCCAGACTTATGACATAGTTTCGCCTTGCTTTGCATTACTTCGCATGGCTTTGCATTGATGTGTCTTGCTTTGCTGTGCCTTGCTTTGCATCGCTATCGCATTACATTGCTTTGCATGGCATTGCGTTGCGTTGCGTTGCTCTGTGTTGCTTTGCACTGCTTCGCATCGTTTACACAGTTGCGCTTTGCTTTCCCCTGCCTTGCATCGCTCTGCACTACATAGGTTGCACCACATGGATTGCACCACCTAGATTGCAGGACACTGATTGCCCTACGTTGACTGCAGCGCATATGCTGCATGACATCATTGTGTGGGGTCCGCGCTGGCGAACATGGTTGCTGCGCGAAGGCGATAGTCGGTGATGTATATAATACCGGGTTCTGAAGTACATATCGGCGCAACCGAGTGTATGTATACAATGTGTTGCAAGGGGGTTCGCTGCAATTATATAAATATATATATATATATATACAAGACTGCAGTGGCGCTTCGCGCCATGCACCTTGGTCCTGGAAGTGTGGTACGCAAGCGAAATTGCAGGAAGGTCAAGCCGACAATTTAGCGATAACTCCTTGTTGCCTTTTCCGGCATCCCCGCTATAATAATGTGATTCGTTATCCTTCCTCCATGCTTATTTTCCCCATTTTCGCCATACCCTGCGCATTCTCCCCATCCTCCTCAGCTCTTTATTGCGGAGGCTCCTCCTTGGAGAGCCTCTGGGGGCCTCACAAAAGTTGTTTCAGGCTTTCTCAATGCTTTCAGGAGACCTCCTGGGTATTCTGGGGGCCTCTAGGGGCTTCCTCGGGCCACCCTGCCTCCAACCGCGGTCTCCCTGAACGACCCGGTCACGATTTGGAATGCTTCGGAGGGTGTCTAGGGGCCATCTTGGGCCGCCATGGGGCTCCCTGAGGGCCATCTTGGACCCGTGTTGTGTCGTTTTGGGGCTCTCTCGGACTGCCTGGAAGCCCTTTCGGATGTTTGTGGGGCGATTTTGGAGCCTCCCGGGCGGCTTCGGACGCCCAGAAGACCGCCGTCTTGGAGCGTCGGGAAGCCGAAAAGAGGAGAACCCCAAAAGTCACCAAAAACCAACAGAAAACTATGAGTTTTGCCTCTTGGGGCCTTCTTGGGAGTGCTATTGGAGGCCTCTTTGGGGCCGTCCTGGAGGCCTCTTGGACCATATTGAGGTCACGTCGGTCACTCTTGGAGCGCTCTTGTGCTGTCTTGGGGGTCTCTGGGACGTCTCCGATGACCCCCCTGATCGCCCCAGGTGTGCTGCGAAGGCTTGTCAAAACGCCCTGCAAGGCCCGGGGGGCCGCTTCGAGGCCCGTCCGGAGGGTTCCAAAGCCCCAGATCCCGGGAGTCCGGTTTTGGGGGGGGGGGGACGGGTTTTCCCCCCGCTCGGGCTTTTTAAAAATATAGGAAGAGGAATATGTACGTGCACGGGCGCGCACACATTTCGTCATTCTTATGATGTTGCATCACCAGACTCGTAATGCGCGCACGCGTATAGTTTGCTCTAAGGTGTTCAAATGGCTTGAGCGATGGATGTCGTTGAAACAGGAATCATTGGGCGACCTCAACATAAGGCAGTCTGTCTCACCTGGGTCCGTGATTGCTGCGATGCCAAGGAATTCCGTATCAGCGGCGTGCCCATACGGTTCATCTACAGGTCGACCCTCATGCCGAAGCCCCGGAAGAAGTTGGGCAAGAGGGAGATTATTGTTCTTGTATGTTGTTCTATTCGTCAAGTTCTGCCCCATCACCCTCAAGCTGTCTCAATTGTTTCACGTGCTCAGAGTAATCGAAGAATGGCTCAGTGTCTTGAACATTTGATCATGGCCTAAACAGTCAGCAACAAAGGGCCCAGTGCCGATCCCGACAATGGAGGCTTCACAGGTGTTGCAATGTATGATCCCTCATACGATGTAGCGCATGGTTCCTCATACGACGTCATCTGATTGAAGTTTCGATACCAATCGTAGCAGAACGATGCCCCGTGATGCCCCAGATGCCACTGAGGCTTGCGATCTACCTATTGATAGCTTCGAACAACGGTTGAGGGCGGGGGCGGGCGGTCCCACACCCATTTGACAGGTTCTGGGGGCACCCCGTGTTCCCTCTGCGGTTGGGCATGGCAGGACATGTTTGTTCCGTAACCTGCTTGGGACGAATTTGTTTGTTTGCAGCCCGAAGCAGTTCTCCACGCGCGTACGCAGCTGTATGTGAATTATACAGTTTCTGCCGATCGGTTTGGACCAATAGTAGTTCATCTGTGGGCCAGTGGATGGTCACTTCGCTCGCGACCGCTCGCAACTGAAGAGCTCCCACTGTTGAAATCTACCTGGTACAGATCGATGGACAGTAGCTGTAGGGTTCATGTGCGGCTGCCCAGTCCGAGCACAGGGGGCATTGTTGAGGCCTGGCCGCTCCGTCGCAGAGTGCCGTATTGAGTTTTCGAGCCAGCATGTGTCGATTATAAGCGCTGCTCAGCTTGACATATCTTAACGCGTGGATGGCATGCCCGGTATGCTGGCGCTGGCATCACATGCGCCATCGCCCAGGACGTAGCACTCATCAGTTTGCCAAGGTGTTTCCGTGCTGGTAAGGGATAGCGGCACTTACGCACAGGTATCGCCAATGTGTTGGAATATTGGGCCGGCCGCAAATATGTATTCGCTGTTCCCTCGTGCAGAACTTGTAGTGGAATCCAGGTGCGTACAAGGCAGTCGTAGTCGGTAGTGCAACACCGTGCGCATGAGTCTCGCATGTTGGGGCCCGTGATTTCGTCTTGCGTTGGAAATAGAGTATTCCATGTGTTCCATATCTAATGTTGTGTTGGCCGGTCGTTGAGTTCATTGGGGCATGATGTAGTTTTTGTGTCAATGTTGTTCAGGGTGTTCCTATCGAAGACGCCTGCGGCGAATCACCGCCGTCCCCTGCCTTTTGAAATCGCCCATGTGGCCGAAAGTTGAGGCCAGAGCTCTGCCAAGCTATCGGACCATGTGTTCCCCCAGCCGTTCTGGAAACCCTTCGGGAAACAGGCGGGGGGGAACGAAGAAGCAAAGAAGAGGGAGGACAAATTGAGAGGAGGAGGAGGAGGAGGAGCAGGAGGAGGAGCAGGAGGAGGAGGCGGAGGAGGAACAAGTTGAGACGGCGAGGAGGCGGAGGAGGAAAAGGAGGAGGAAGAGGAGAACTCTTGGGGCCTTCTGTGAGCTTCTTGAGGGCCTCTCGAAGGCCTCCTCGAAGCCTTCTTGGGCCTCTTGCGGGCCTTTGGGGGCTTCTTGGTGGCCCCTTTGGCCGTCTTAGGGCGTTCCTGGCCCGTCTGACGCCGTCGGAAGCAGTCTTGGAGGCCTCTCTGAACCGACTTGGGGCCCTCTTGGGGCGCTGCAGGGCTGTCGTGGATGCCATCATGGGAGTCTTGGAGGCCTCTTGGGCCGTTTTGAGTTCCTCTTGGGGCCGTCTTGGAGGCTTCGTGAACCGTCATGGGGTCATCCTGGAGGCCTTTGGGGCGATCTTGGGGGCAACATCCGTCAACAGCCAACGGGAAACTAATGATTTTGACCACTTCGGGCCCTCCTGGAGGATCTGTTGTAGGCCTCTTAAGTAGTCTTGGAGGCCTCTTGGGCCGTCTTGGGCCGTCTTGGAGCCATCCTGGGCGGATTTGGAGGCATCTTGGACCCTCTTGGGCCGTCTAGAAAACCATTTTGGACCATCGTGGGCGAGCTTGGAGGTCATCTTGGCCGTCCTGACTGTCATCTTGGGCCATCTTGGACCCATCTTGAGCCGCACAATCTTTGCCAACCACCTGGACACACGTTCCAGGTGGCCAGCGCGCTGTGTCGAAGCCCCAAGGGGAGTCTTCCAAAGAACCAAGAACCACCAGAACCTTAGCTCGCCGGGCACCCCTGTTGCAAGACACAGGGGGCGGCGGATCGAAGACGCCTACGGCGAATCACCGCCGCCCCCTGCCTTTGTGGAAGCGCCTATGTGGCTGAACGTTGAGGCCAGACCTGCCAAGCCATCGGACCATGTGTTCCCCGACTCGGTTTGGAAAGCCTTCGGGGAACACGTGGGCATCTTGAAGGTCATCTTGGCCGTCTTGGAGGCCTCTTGGGCGATCTTTCGGCGATCTTTGGGGTCTCTTGGGCCGTCTCGGGCCGTCGGAAAGCCGAAAAGAAGAAAATGTCACATCCGTGAAAAAAAACCTAAGGAACATCAATGTTGTTGGCCTCTTCTGGCCTTCCTGGAGGCCCTCCTGGGGGCCTCTTTGGCCCTTTTGGGCCAGCTTCGATCCAACTTCGGCCATCTTGGTGGGTTCCTGGCACGTCTGACGCCGTCGGGAGCCGTCTCGGGGGCCTATCTGGGCCAACGGGGGACCCTCTTGGGGCGTTTCGGGGCCGTCTTGGAGGCCATCTTGGGCGTCTTGGAGGCCATCTTGGGCTTGTTGGAGGCCTCTTGGGCCGTCTTGGGGCCCTCTTGGGGCCATCTTGGAGGCCACTTGGGCCGTCATGGGGCTCTCTTGGGGGCCTTTTGGGCGATCTTGGGGGCCTCTTGGGCCGTCTTGAGCCGTCGGAGTGCCGAGAAGAAGCAAATTCCAAAATCCTTCAAAAACTTATGGAAAATCAATGATTTTGGCCTCTTCGGGCCCTCCTGGAGGACCTCGTGGAGGCCTCTTGGGCCGTCTGGCAGGCCTCTGGGTGGCCTCTTGGGCCGTCTTGGACTCTCTTGGGCAGTCTTGGAAGCCGCCTTGGACCATCTTGGGCGGACTTGGAGGCCATCTTGGACCATCTTGGAGCCCATCTTGGGCCATCTTGGCCATCTTGGAGGCCATCTTGGAGCCGTCTTGGGCAGACGAGTGGGGAATTGAGGTCCGTGGAAAAACCCCGGCGGGACGGGCCGAAACCCATTGAGAGAGTTCTTCTGGAAAAAGAACCAAAACCCAAACCGAGAGGATCTAGCACGCAAGGCACCCCTGCGATGAATCGACAGGGGGCGGCGGATCTCGTGAATTTTGGCCCATCCCGCCACCGTGCTTGGGCCGCGGACCAGAGGCTCCTTAGAGGCCGTTAGGGGTCTCTTGGGAAGCCTGTCCGAAGACTCCTGGAGGGGATGTTGAGCCCTCTTGGTGCCCCTTCGGGGGCCACCTCGTGCCTTTCGGGGGCTTGTTGGTTCTGCCAGAGGTTGTATCGAACCAGCTTCTGCTATCGTGAGCTATCTTGGAGGCATTATGGAGCATCGGGAGTCCTCACGGAGCCATTCCGGACCACCTTGGGCGCTCTAGCCCTTCGCCCCCCACCCCCCGTCCAGACCCAGGGTAGGGGGTAAGGTGAGGGGTCAAGACACCCCCCAGGTAGCAGGCCGTCCAGCTCACTCCCACCCGCCCTCCCAACACATAAGTAACACCCGAGCCTGAGCATGTTCAGCGGTCGGCTTTGGATGGACAGCTACTGGGAACCAAAACCGACCCCATGTAAGCGACGCTGGGGCGAGGTGCGCCACGCGTGCCAGGCGCGCCACGCGCGCCAGGCACCTCTGGAGCCCGAGCGTGCCAGGCACGCCTGGTGCGCCAGATGCGCCACGTGCTCCGCGTGCGCCAGGTGTGCCCATACTCCGCCGCGGCGGGTGCGCCACGTTCGGGGCACGTGCAGAGTGTGTCAGGTGTGCCTGCCCGCGTGACAGCACACATCGTGAAACATGTCGGCCCCCACCATCCTTGTCGAAAACCAATGCCCATGATTGTGTCTGGTGAGCCTGCGCACAGCAGGCCATACGCCACCACCCCTGCCGTCCCTAACAAAAACCACTTGACAATGATCGCTGGGTAGCCGCGCATGATCCAGATTTAGCCGCGAGGTGCATTTTGAATTGTTTTTTGTTTGGGATGGTAGCCCTGCGCAAAGCAGGCAATATGTTGACACCCCCGCCGTCCCTGTCAAAAACAATACAAAGTGTTTGCGGGCCTCACGAACATGACTCAAGACTTTGTCCCAAAGTGTAATTTGTATGGTTGTTTGACAGACATGGTGGGGGGGGTCCATCGGGTCGGCCGCGCATGCTCCAAATGTGGAGGCCGAAGGCGTTTTGTATTGTTTTTGACAGGGATGGTGTGTGTGGTGGGGTGAGCATGGTTCCTGGTTGGCTACCGGTCGCCTGGGGGAGGGGTTGTATATCAATAGGGGACAGTGATCAAGCTATCGACAGCCGCAAGCCGTGTCGCTCAGTCCCAACCGCCCTCCTAACAATCAGTTGACCTTGAGTCTCAGCATAGGCAGGGGCCGCCATCGACAACCATCAAAAACCAATGCACACGCCCGCCAGGTGCGCGAAGCCCGCGATTTGCTCAGCACACGCCAGGTGCGCCACGCGCACCATGTGCTCCACATTGGGCAGTGACGGCGGGTTTGCGAGCACTGTGTACTGTGTGCGTGGGCGTACGCCCGCAATCATGTTGTTTTTTTCGACAGGGAGGTTGCGCCTGCGCACCGCTGGCAGCATGCCGCCCCCCCCCACCCCCTGCCGTCCCTGTATGTTGAAGCTGATGATGAGCCTGCACACAGCAGGCAATATGCCGCCGCCCCCCCCCCTCCGTCCCTGCCTCCGTCCCTGTCAAAAACCAACGCAGAGCAATCGCGGGGCGTCCGCGCATAATCCAGATAGTGTCGCAAAGTTCACTTTGTATACTTGTTTTGCAATGGATGGTGGGGGGGGGGCATTGCACACAGCAGGCAATATGCTGGCACTCCGGCCGTCTCTACCAAACACGAATGCGAAGTGATCGCGGGGCGCCCATGCACGGTCCAGACTTTGCTGCAATGTGCACCTCGCATTGTTTCTTTACAAAGGATGGCGTGGGGTACCACTTAGCCAGGGTTTGTTGCTGGTCGGGTGGATGAGGGGGTGTATATTTATAGGGAGCAGTGATCAAGACATCTCTCCCAGACGCAAACTGTTTGGCTCACTCTTACCCGCCCTCCCAACACATCTCAGCATGTAGCCCAGGAGCGCCACGCATGCCATGCGCGACACGGGTTCGGCACTCCAGAGATAGTGTGCCAGGTGCGCCATTGAATTGCCGTCCGTCATCGGATGGACAGCTACGTGGAACCAATACACACCCCAGGTGCCTGGGGCACCGACTCTAGGGAGTTCATGATCTTGGCTCCCCTGAAGCGAACGCCGAGCATTCAGTTAGAAGGGCGGCTTCTCCAGGGAGCGCAAAGCACGGGCAACGATGGACACGATGGTACATATCGAAGAACTCTGGGACACATGGAAGCTTAAAGAAAAGAGCGCCCCCCTCAGCAACCATCGCGGGGCGCCCACGCATGATGCAGATGTCGTCGCAAAGTGTATTTTCTTTCGTTTCTCGGCAGGCATAGTTGGCCTGCGTGCAGCAAGCAATATGCTGGCACCCCCGCCGTCATTTTCAAAAACCATACAAAGTGGTCGTGGGGCGCCCGCGCATGTCTAAGATTTGGAGGCACCGTGTATCTTGTATTATTGTTTGGACAGGTATGGTTGGCCTGCACGCGGCAAGCAATATGCTGGCACCCCCGCCGTCCCTTCAAAGAAACCAAGGCGAAGTGGTCGCGGGGCGCCCGCGCATGCTCCAGATTTGGAGGCAACGTGTATTCAACAATATTTTGACAGGGATGGTGGGCACGGGTGTGTTGGCATGCGTCCGAGTGGGCTTTCGGTCGGGTGAGGGAGGAGCGTTTATTCATAGGGAGCAGTGAATGACAAACCCTCCCCGGAAGGGGAATCTGTAGTTTTGAAGGGGAAGAAGGAGTTCTGGAATAGAGAAGAAGGATCTCGATAAACCATCTCAGCCCAGATGGCCAGTGAGATTGTGCGCTCATGTGAGCAGTGACTGTACGGCACCATTATTGCTGTCGTTTTTTGTTGCGTGCTTCACAGTCCTTCGTTTGGCGCCAAAGGACCTGCTGCGGTGGAAGCGCATTGGCCCGAAGCAAGCCAAGGCTGCGGCGCCGAATGCTCGAATTGGCGAGGGCACACACGTCTTGGCGCTAGTTGCTCGAGATTTACGGCCGCAGTGGCGGCGGACATATTTTTATATCTGGGCAGGTCGCGATGGCCCCACTAGTGGCGAGGCTGCATGTTGGCCACATTTGTCCATGCTGTTGATGTTGGTTCACCATGTAGCGGCTTTCCGGGTGTGGGAATGCGTCGAATCCCAACTAGCGTTGCAGCACCCGAGAGTTGTATGTGCGGCTCTGGTGATTGCTTTACAACCGTTGGCGAATATTTTGTCAAACTTCAGTTGGCCTCGCTTCGTCGGATGCTCCCGCTGACGGCAGCGCTGTGTTCCCCGTGCAGTCCAGCAGTTCAGCCTGACGCTCGCGCTTCGGCAAGGAGTGTGAGAGGTGGACGAGGCAGGGCGAGGGACCTGATCTGGGGACCGCCCGCCTCGCGTCCAGAAGTGCCCAGATCGTCCCGAACGGCCGCCAGAGGCGCGAGTTATGATCAGAAAACCGATAGGTCGCCGCGCCGGCCAGGCGGTGCGCCGGTTCAGGTCTTTGCCCCCACCCCCGCCTTGGCAAGGCTTCGGGTTGCGCACGGGCAGGCCCCCTCAGGTAGCCCTGACTGAGGTCCACGGGCGCCCGAATAGCCTGGGGCGGTCTCAACATCCCGGCGCCGCCTCCAGCGGCGCCCCTGGGGGGTCCGCCCCCAAGGATTGGGGTATTGGTGCCGCCGGGAGATTGAGGTATTGGGAGCCCGAGACCGGCCAGTGCTGCCTGGCAGCCGTTCCGAATGAGATTTGTTAGCAATTTATTCCGGAACCGTGCTCGCGCCTCAAAGTTGGCTGCATTCTTGGTCCAGACGGCTTTGATTCTTTGCAAAAGATACGCTAAGGTGTCCTCCATAGCCGACTTGCTACTTCTCGACCCGCCTCTTCGTTTTTGCTATTATCAGCGTGCTTTGGGGTAATGTGTTTTCTTCTCTTGGGTTTCGGAAGCTTCCGCAGACCCTCTGCCCAGGGGGTTCCGGAGACTACTGGGGAACGCCACTGCCCCTTCGCCCTTTCCCCTTTCGCCCCTCCTATGCCTCCCCCGTTCCCCACCAGTCTCCTTCCGCTTTGCACCGCTTCGCGCTCCCTCTCCCTCCCCACTCTCCCCCTTCCCTTCTCGCTGCCCCTTCCATCTCATTTGCCCCATCGTTTGCTCCATATCCTTCCTCTCAGGGATAGGGGTGGGGAGCACGAGCTGGGGTGGGTTGCATCCGTTCTCGTCCTCATCCAGCCTCCCATGCCCCCTACACCCCTCTCATCATCCCTTCCTCCACCTCTTCTTCGTCCTCCTGCCCCGCCATGTCGTCTCCATCAGACAGTGTGTGTGCGTGTGCTCGCACGGAGAGGTCCGTGTCGTGTGCAGCCGTGTTTCAGACAGGTCAGAAGAAGGCAAGCACTGCTCGATGACATCGCCTACTTTCCTGTAAACAAGTCTGACTGCAATACTCACCACAATTCGGCAAACGAATCTCTCCAGTGATGTGCCATGACACTGTGATCTCCTCTCCGCCCATTCCCTCTCATCCCCACCCCACTCATTTCATGGAATGGTGGCACCCCCCCCCGGCATCGGTCTGTATGTGGATAGTTGGACCCTCCCGTGTATCCGCGCGGAGGCGGCCATGAACTTGAGCAGCTCGGGCAGGGTCAAGCCGGTCAGGCAACGCAGCCCAGTTCTCTGTTGCCATTGCCTGTGCCACTTCCTGGTGGGGGAGAACCAGCGCTACCCGAAGAGTGCAGTCGGCCATCGTAACAGTGGAGCACCGCTGCCATGTCATCCTTGTGCGTCGGTCCCTCTCTCCTGAGGGTGTTTGACCTGACGCCGCTGCAAGTGTTTCACCACGGACGTCCAAGGATATGGTGCCTTCACCCTGCGTGATTACCCCACGATCACCGTGTGATGCGGTACGTATTTGTCATCTGTGTTGTGGCCCTATCCACACCAGGCTTTCTTCAACATTCCATCTGTGTCTGCAGCCTGGTACAGCTCACACTCCTGCACGTGCGCAGCAGTTCTGACGGTGCACCGTGGACGGCAGAGCTTCTGTTTGGGGGGAGCCATGATCGGCGGCGAGCGAGGGGGGAAGCGAGAAGGGGTGGGCCTTCTCAGAAGGCTCGGAGGCTCACTGCCCTTCTGAGAAGGTTTATGAGCCCAGGCAACTTCTCAGAAGGCGCGAGGGCTTCTGAGAAGCCTCGCCGCCTTCTGACACGGCCTTCTCCTTCTCACTTCCCCCCCTCGCTATCCCGGTGCCCCTCGCGGAGCGTATCCGTGCGACCGCGTACCCGCGGGATCGCGCCCCGGGATCTTGACCGCGAGGGCGTGGATATGGATGCGTTCGCCGCTCGTGAGCGGGGCTGGCCTTCCCCCTGGATCGTGCCCTGACCGCCCGCGGAGCCCCCGAGAAGCGGTGTCGCCAACCACACATGTGTTTGCCGTGCTGCCCCACCAGGCCGTGCGGGCGCCCAAAGATTTCACAGCGTGAGTTCCGCGGCGGGCGCCTTTTGACCATGCCTAAATTGCATGTTCGGGGAATTCCTGTTCCGCAAATGGCAGTCTTTCCTTGTACTCCGACGTGGGCTCGACGCGGCTTCGACGTGAATTAGACGTGGCTTCGGCATTGATTTGACGCGTTCGACACGGATTCGACATTGATTCGACGTGGATGCGACACATATGGTTGGCGCGATGGACAGACCAGATCCCCCAAACATGCAACGCAGCATACCGCTTGGGTAATTGTGTCGACGCTGTCTGGATCGCTCTGATACGGCAGCGCGTTGCCCGATACATGATTCAGACTTGCTGGCTCTCAGATGAGACCCCCGATTCATTCAGAGGAGCAAGAGGTTATGATAATAGTTCTTGGTTCCTCGATGTTCTGGATTTACCAGACCTCCTAATGATCCAGACGGGCCGCAACAAAAGGAGGGCCGCTAGATTCTGTGGAAATCCTGGCAATCACATCTTGATTCAGTCGCATCGTGATATCGTTATCAGCCCAGTTATCCTCGTCTGGATCTGTCCTCGTTCTGCCTTCTTGATACCCGACGTCATGATTTTCCATAACTTCGACCCCCAGAGGTCTGGGACCCTTTCCCCGGGACCAGTTTCGCCTTCTGAAGCGTTTTTCGACAGCCCCGAGGCCCAGTAGGGGCCTCCCCCGCAGGCCGAAATGGCGAAAAACAACTCCCGTCATGATGTCTTCATTCCATGACTCGAGGGGGTCGGCGTTCGTCCCGGGTCCGGGCCCGCCCCCGTGCCACGCCTCTGCCCGCGGCGCAGCAGGCAGACCGACTGAGGGCGCCCCTTCCGCGGGCGGCATCCGCACGGGGCCGCGCCCGCGCCCGCGCGCCGGACGCCGCAGGAGCGAGCGCGCGGGCAAAAGGGGGCGCCCCAGCGCGGCCCCAGCTCGACGACGATCGTGGGCTTCTCGATGCCGGTGCTGTGCCCCGATGTCGGCCTCGGGGCCCATGTCGGGGAACCGCAGGGCTCGAGTACGTCGGACCTCGGGTTTGCGGAAGCTGTTTGACGAGCCCGCCCTGGATGTGTTGACGGTCCAGTCGTCCAGTCTCCGTGGGGTGTCTGCAGCGGGAGGTCGTGCCAAGTTTCAGACTGGGTCTCGTCATTTTTCAGGATGGCCCCGTCAGGCCAACCCGAGTCCCCCGACCCCGAGTCTCACGTCACCCCGAGCCATTGACCGGGCCCTGGGACGGCCCAAAATAAATCCCAGATGACACATTTCCCCCAGGGCAAGGAATGGAAAGGGGTCGGGGCCCCTGGGGCTGCGCATCGAAAGGATCATGCCGTCGGGCACGATGGGGCCAGGCGAGCTGCTCGCCACGTCCCTCGATCTGGAAGCCGTGCCCAGACGTCCAACGCCTCGGTTTTTCCGAGACACGGGCCCCCGACCTCTCGACCCCTTCCCCAGGACCGTGTTTTCAGCCCGAGTCTTTTCGTTGACGGCCCCGAGGCCCTGTAAGGGCCCTGAGAGGCCGCAGACAAGGAGAAATGTCCGTTTCGATGTTTTCGAGACGCCAGATGTCTGGGTGCGCCAGCATCGCCGCGGGGCCAGGGTCCACCCTGGGGCCCAGGCTGGTGCACCTTGAGGTCCGACACCGCGGAAGAAGCTGCAGCGCCGTGGGAGATCGCGGCCAGAGCCCTCCACCCCAGCTTCCTCGAGGGGCCACTCTCGGGCTGGGGCCAGCCCGTGAGGCTCCCAGGGCCCGAGTCCAAGCGAGAGTGCCCAGCGTGAACACGATGCGATCGACGGTTTTGATGTTTTTTCATGCCGGATTCCCGGAGCTCTAGACCACTCAGCCACGCGCAGAGGGGGGTAGGGGGAGGGAGAACGGCTCCTTAGAAGCACCCCTGCTTCTTAGGAGGCGCGGGCCTTATCTGTAGATATAGGGCCGGCGCCTTCTAACAAGCAACCTCCTTCTAAGAAGCCGCTCCCCCTACCCCCTTGCGCGCGCCGCCGAACCACTTGCCGGGGACTGGCTCTTCGTCCCAGACTTTTTGTTGATCGCAGTGCCAGGGGGCCTGGCCCAGGTGTTCCAGCCGGGCGGGGCTAGGACGAGGACAAATCCGTTCCAGAGCGTTCCGGAACGCTCTCAGAGCGTTCCAGAACGCTCTGAGAAGGCCGCGGCGCCCGACCTCCTCCAGAGCCGCCAGATCTCAGAGATTCTTGATGCATCCTCATCCGATGTTATCCTCGTCCTGGCCTCGTCTTACCCAGCGGCCAGGAGCTCCGCTCAAAATCGACGCCTCGTCGTTGTTGGTGTTGTTGTTGCTGTTGCTGTTGTTGGTGTTATGGTGGTTGTGGTCGTTGTTGTTGTTGGTGGTGGTGGTGCTGTGATTGTCGTTGCTGCTGCTGCTGCTGTCGTTGTCGTTGCCGTTGCCGTTGCCGTTGTCGTTGTTGTCGTTGTTGTCGTTGTTGTCGTTGTTGTCGTTGTTGTCGTTGTTGTCGTTGTTGTCGTTGTTGTCGTTGTTGTCGTTGTTGTCGTCGTTGTCGTCGTTGTCGTTGTCGTTGTCGTCGTCGTCGTTGATGTTGTTGTTGTTGTTGTTGTTGTTGTTGTGGTTGTGGTTGTGGTTGTGGTTGTGGTTGTTGAATATTATTACTTCTAAAGAATAATTATTGTTGGGCCCCCTGGTGCACGCCCCCCTCGCCGCGCCTAGGCCGCAGCCACATTTTCATTATTTTCGTGAGGAAGTCTCAGGCAAAACGATGTGTACCAGATCCGGTTGTTTTGTTGACGCCCGCTTTCCCTGTCAAAAAACAATATAAAATGACATGTCTTGTTCTAACATAGCCAAACTTCAAGAATCCTTTGCAAAAAATGACACGAAGTGCACACTCGCGCGCGCAAGATGAAATCCTTCCAAAACCTTAGTTTTCGTAGCGATTTTAACATAAAAACATGAAAAACCCAATGGTTTTTCAAAAAAAAAGTTTCAAAAATTCATCCCGCGCGCTCTTGCGGATTTCTTAGGAAACCCAATATTTTTTTCAACATTTCTGTCAAACGGGCTCTTGCGAGCAACTTTTTCACGTGCTTCGAACTTCTGCAACAACGGTTGCGCGCATGCCAGGGCCATCATCCCTGTCAAATAATACCATATGGGACACATTCGTTTTTTTCTTCGCGCGCGCACGCCGAAATCTTCCAATACCATTGGGTTTCTTAAAAATTTCAGCACCGCGTATCCTAAAATCGCACGAATCGCACCGTAGGTCCTCGAAAAACACGTGCACGGATTTTCAAAATTTCTACCCGCGCGCGCTGTCCGAATCCTTAAAAACAAATGGTTTTTCAATATTTATGTTACATGAGCTCGCGCGAGCTACTTTCGCATTCAACGGCGTCCGCGCGCCTGCCAGGGGCTACAATCCCTTGCAAAAAATACCATGCGGGACACATGCGCGCGTCGTCGCGTCGTCGTCGTCGTCGTCGTCGTCGGCATGTTACCACAACAAGTCCGTGCGTCACCACGTCATCGAACAAAATCACTGATCACTGTCACATCCGTAGCCATCTCGGATCCAGGTATCGCCTGTGTTCTTGGATGGGTCATGGCTTTGTCGGCGAAAGACGCTAGCGCTTATCAGTCGTATCAGACGCTAGCGCCTCACCAGCCAAAGCAGTCCATATCGTTGTAAGACCTACAGACAGTACCGGCGTCGTACTGGTTTACCGTGGTTTCCTATTCTAACGTCAGGAACACGTTACCACCAAAAACCAGTACAGGTGTCCAGTGTTGGAACAGGGGGAAAAGTCGTATACTAAGCTAGCGTCCAGAAAATGTTACCACAACAAGTCACTGTACCCATGCGCCAGTGTAGTAGCCACGGTCGTCCGCAGGCCACGAAGTGAAGTGTCCGAACGTCATAGGGCGGGAAGCTGGGTGTGGGTGGTGGCGAAGAGTCGTTTGGAAATTTGGTAGAGCTTGAACCGGCCCCCCCACAAAGTGGGGGTATTGCCCGCCTCCTATGAAAACCCTGGCACTGGTGAGAACGGAGTGTCCCCACGTGCTAGTAATTGTTGTTGTTGTTGTTGTTGAACATTATTAATTCTAAAGAATAATTATTGTTGGGCCCCCTGGTGCACGCCCCCCCTGCGCCGCCTAGGCCGCAGCTACATTTTCATCATTTTCGTGAGGAAGCCTCAGGTAAAACGATGTGATCCAGATCCGGTTGTTTTGTTGTAATCCGTTTTCCCTTGCAAAAAACACTATAAAATGACATTTCTTGTTCTAATATAATCAAATTTCAAGAATCCCTTGCAAAAAATAAGGTAAAGTGGACATTCGCGCGCGCAAGACGAAATCCTTCCAAAAGCTTAGTGTTCGGAGCGATTTTAACATAAAAACATCAAAAAACCAATGGTTTTTCAACAAAAAAATGTCAAAATCTCATCCCGCGCGCTCTTGCGGATTCGTAGGAAACCCAACACTTTTTAAACATTTCTGTCAAACGGGCTTTTGCGAGCAACTTTTTCGAACTTCTGCGACAACGGTTGCGCACCTGCCAGGGCCATCATCCCTGTCAAATAATACCATGCGGGACACATTCGTTTTTTCTTCGCGCGCGCACGCCGTCGTCGTCGGCCGCGGGGCCCTGAATAGTAGCCACGGTCGTCCGCATGCCACGAAGTGAAGTGTCCGAACGTCATAGGGCGGGAAGCTGGGTGTGGGTGGTGGCGAAGAGTCGTTTGGAAATTTGGTAGAGCTTGAACCGGCCCCCCCACAAAGTGGGGGTATTGCCCGCGTCCTATGAAAACCCTGGCACTGGTGAGAACGGAGTGTCCCCACGTGCTAGTAATTGTTGTTGTTGTTGTTGTTGAGCTCTCATTTCTGAAGAATAGTTATTGTTGAGCCCCTCCGCCCTGCATTCTGTTTTTTTTCTCAATCAAAGGGTGCCCCTCGACGCTCGCACCCTGTTTTTTTGACAGGGAAAGTCTTGATGCTCAAGCTGTGCCCCTGCCCCCCGGGTTACAACAACTACGGCTCCCGCTTGAGACTTCCCCACAATTTAACCAGGACCCCCGCTCCCGCCCGAGACTTCGTGACATTGTATGTAGGAATCGCGCTCTCGCTCGGGACTTTCTTACACGTTATTCAGGAATCGCTCTCCCGGCGCTCTGGAGTCGCGCTCTCGCTGGAGACTTGCGTGCAATTTACTAACGAATAGCGCCTTTGCGTTGGAACTTCTTGCAAATTACTCAAGCGTCGCGCTCCCGACACCGAGGCACCGAGGAGTCGCGCTCACGCTTAGGACTCCCCCACAGATTACCTAGGAATCGGGATCTCTCGCCTTGTTTCGTGGCCCCGTTGCAGCCCTTCGTGACCCCCTCGCTTTGTTTCGTGGCCACGTTGCAGCCCTTCGTGGCCCCCTCGCTTTGTTTCGTGGCCCCGTTGCAGCCCTTCGGGGCCTCCTCCCTGCCCTTCGTGGCCAGGTTGCAGCCCTTCGCGGCCCCCTCGCTGCCCTTCGTGGCCCCGTTGCAGCCCTTCGTGGCCCCGTTGCAGCCCTTGGTGGCCCCCTCGCTCCCCTGCGTGGCCCCGTTGCAGCCCTTCGTGGCCCCATGTGCATGCCCTTCGTGGCCCCATATATGTATGCCCTTCGTGGTCCCCGCTCGTTCGCGCCCGTGGTGGCCCCATCCGCCTGCCCTTCGTGGCCCCGCTGTCGCCCTTCGTGGCCTCCTCGCTGCCCTTCGTGGCCCTGTTGCTGCGTCCTTGCCCTCCGCGGCCCAGCATACGTATGCCCTTCGTGGCCCCCGCTCGTTCGCGCTCGTTGTGGCCCCATGTGCAGCATGCCCTTCGTGGCCCCGCTGTCGCCGTTTGTGGCCCCCTCACTGTCCTACGTGGCCCAGTTGCTACCCTCAGTGGCCCCATCGTTGCCTTCTGTGGTCCCGCATTAACTGCCCTTCGTGGCCCCCGCTCGTTCGCGCTCTTCGTGGCCCCATACGCATTCCCTTCGTGTCCCCGCTGTCGCACTTCGTGGTCTATTTCGTGTCCTTTGTGGCCCTGCTGTCGTTCTCTCTCGCTCTCGCTTTCGCTCGTCGTCGTCGCCGTAGTTGTCGTCGTCGCCGTCGTCGTCGACGTCGACGTCGTCGTCGTCGTCGTCGTCGTGGTCGGTCCCCTGTCCGTCCCTCTTGAGCTCTTGAGGTCGGGTCGACGGTTCGCGGCCGCCCCGTCGATCAGCGCTGCCGCTGGCCAGGCCGACGGTCCGCGGCCGCCAGGCCGCTTGCTGGGGCCCGGCCTGCAGGGAAGAAAGGTAGAACCCCCAAAAAGAGTTCGATCGAAGACGAAGAGGGCGGGTATCGAGGGTTTGGGAAATACGCGTTATTGGGCACTCGAGCAGATCAGGGCGAACAGTCTTAAAATTATTGTTGTTGTTGCTGTTGTTGGTGTTGGTGGTGTTGATGTTGGTGCTGGTGTTGTTGGTGTTGTCTAGCACGCGGGAGGTCTGGGCCTGGGTGGCGGCGGGTTGGGCCCTGCGTGCACCACCGCCTTCGCTGTGCCCGGGGCCAGCCCCAGCCGCGCGCGGTGGTGGTGGCGCACAGGGCCGCCCTCTGCGCCTCCGGTGAGGGGCGCAGCGGGAGGGCCGCCTTGGGCTCACCAGGACCAGGACGCTGCCAAGCAGGGCGTTGAGCATAACGCCCAGAGGTCTTTAGTCTTGTCCCTCCCTTTTCCTTTCGATGGGGTACAGGACTGGTCTTGAAACCTCCTCCTCGTACTCTTCCTCCTCCTCCTCCTCCTCCTCCTCCCTCCTCCTCCTCCTCCTCCTCCTCCTCCTCCTCCTCCTCCTCCTCCTCCTCCCCCTCGCTGTACATTTACCGAAACGGCTACACGTACAGTCAGACCGAGGTCTGAGACCGAGGCCGGTTCTGGGAGGGTGCCCTAATTTTTGTTCGTGCTTGTTGGATGTTCTTGTGAATTCCAGGGAGTGTACCCCTGGATGTGCTGTTTGTGGCGGAGGGTCTCATGTTTTTGAGGGATGTCCTTCTGGCCCAGGTCCGACTCTAAGAGTGATCTTTCGCCGGAGTGACCTTTGGTGAGGGCCCAATGGGCCCCCCTGATCTCGAAATGTGATGCGATAGCAGCGGCTTGCGCGCCTGGCGGTGTCCCCAAAAGGGCCCCCCCACTCGGGCCGCGCACCAGAGGTCACCTTTGCCCAGAGTCACTCTAGCGTTGGCCGATCGAAGGGCCAAACATTGAAGCTCCGCGCGGATTTCTTGGGTCGGCGCTGGGCCCCGACCCACTTGCGGCGCCTCCAGCGCCGCCCCAGCGCGCAGAGCGCGCCAGGGAGGGGGGACTCAGCGCCGATCCAGGAAGACCGCGCGGAGCTCCGAACGTCTTGTGTTTCTGCCTTGGTGTTGTTTCCCTGGGCACTAATATTACCTGGAGAGAACGAAGAGTGGAGAATGGTTCGAGTCACAGCTGCAGTCCAGGCTTATCACGAGTCCCCGTTTGATTCGGGAGCCTTGAGCCTCCGTTCGAGCAGCGCCAGCACCTACGATGATGCTGATGTTGATGCTGATGCTGATGATGCTGATGATGATGATGATGATGATGATGCTGATGCTGATGCTGATGCTGATGCTAATGCTGATGCTGATGCTGAGGCTGCGGATGATGATGATGATGCTGATGATGCTGATGATGATGGTGGTGATGGTGGTGCTGGTGGTGGTGATGATGATATGATGATGATGACGACGATGACGACGATGATGATGATGATGATGCTGATGATGATGATGATGATGATGATGAGGAGGAGGAGGAGGAGGAGGAGGAGGAGGTCAGAGCTCCGATTCATCGGGGCTGGGGAAGTCAGGGGTAGCTACAAATTCGCGTTTTTGGGTCCCCTATAGCAGTTACCCCCGACCGCAGTTACCTTGGATAACTCGGGCGCCCAACCCTCCCAAATCATCGTGGCTGGGGGCTGTCAGGGGTAGCTACAGGTCGTGCCTCAGAGGCCCAAGGCGGAGTTACCCCGAACCGCAGTTATCCCAGATAATTCGGGCGTCCAAGTCGGTGGCAGGGTTTAGTGCCGCTCCTGGTTTTTTGGGGGCCTCGGATCAGGAGGGAGAAACCCAGATCTCCGGCGATGAGTTTGTTGCAATCCTGACGCTGTTTCTCGAGCTCGGCGTCTGGGGCCCGCTGTGGGGCCCCAGGACCATTAGAACGTGGAGCCGGGACGAAAGGCCGCCCCCCGGGGAAGGGTCGGGAGGTTTTGAGGGCCGCGCATGGGACAACAAGCGGCGGCGAGCGAGCGGGGGAAGTGAGAAGGAGAAAGCCTTCTCAGAGGGCGGCGGAGAAAACTTCTCAGAAGGCAGGAGAACTCTGGAGCCTTCTGCGAGGGGTTTCTCCTTCTCACTTCCACCGCTCGCTCGCCGCCAAGAGTGTAAGGGCCGCGCCGTGAAAAAAACATGTCGGCGGGTGTCAGGGCAGAGTGCTCTGCCCGATGGGAAGACTTACCCTGACCAGGGTTGGCCGGAGGGGGTGGGCCAGGAGGGTTGGCCGCATGGTTGGACGGGGAAGTTTTTTGAAAGGTCGTAATTTCCATCAGACGTCGTATCAATGACACACGTGCCGTTTCTTCATCTGCACGTCTTGCTCATGCGCTTTTTGTGCAACAACCTGGCCTCCCTTTAAACGTAACACGCCGAGGGATCTGTCCGATCGGACTGACATTCGGATTGGCGGCTCCTGGAACCTGGAGGCCTCCAGAGGGCGTCAGCAGAGGCCCATCAAGCGGGACACGCCCAAGGCCTGCCCAGGCATCGGGTCATCCTTGCGATCGTTTTCCTATTCGTTGTTTTGCTGATCGGCGCGGGCCCTCGCAACCCCCCTCCCCCTCCCCCGTGGAGTAGATCTTGGCTGTTTTTAGCGCCCGTTCCGAGCAGGTGGAGTCTCCCCCACAGCACGCACGGTTACAGACAGTCGCACTAAGAAAGAGGTCCGGAGCCAGACGCCCCCCTCTTCCGCCCAGTGTCGAAACGCCAAATACGAAAAATGTTGACCTTGTGGACGCGTCGCGCGTCGCCTGGGCTGGAGAGGAGCTGCCCTTCTCCAGAGGGTGGCCTTTTGCGAGGGTGCGGAGACCCGCCCGCCTCCGAACGGTGGTCTCGCGAGGGCGCGACGACAACCGCGCACCGCGGGGCGCGAGGGCACGAGGGCGCGAAGTTCGGTCGCTTACATACGGCGGGGGCGATGAGGAGGAGGACGACGAGGAGGACGAAGGGGAGGAGGAGGACGACGAAGAGGAGGAGGACGACGAGGAGGGGGACGAGGAGGGAGACGAGGACGAGGAGGAGGAGGAGAGGAAGGAGAGGCGGCGCCCCTGCGCCGCACTGCCACACCCCCACCCCCCCACCTCCAGACGGGATGTGCCCAGGAGGCTTCAGACCGTAGAGGATCCCTCCATGATCTGACGAGGGCGGCGGTGATATCCGTGGCCAATCCACGATGGGAGTTCCACCAGCTTCCTGACCCTGGACTTGTGATCCAGTGGTGCCTTCTTGTTCTGTGCCCTCACCGTCCTTGCATACGCTTCGGGCAGGAGCCTCCCATCCTAGATTCTGGAAGCTCGAGGGTTGCGGCTGCTGGTGAGGCTGCAGGCGCCCGCGGTCGCGGGTGCACCAACTGCATTGTTTTGTTCCTCCGCCCCCCCGAGCTGTCCGCCTACTTTGGTCAGTCAGCTGGTTGGTCAGCCAGCCATTCAGTCAGTCACTCAGCGGGCACACTTTCTGGACCTGGTTCCGCCGTGGACCGGAAAGACAGTGGCGTCTGATCTCTACAGGGGACGGGAGGGCATCAGCAGGGATCCCCTCCGAACCCGTCAGACGTCCGAGTCCACTCGACCTCCCCTCCCTGTCCCTCCCTCCCTCCCTCCCTTTTTCTCTTTCTGTGTCTTTTTCTCTCTTGCTCTATATCTCTCTCTCTCTCTCTCTCCCTCTATGTCTCTCTTTCTTTCTTTTTTATATGTCTCTCTCTCTCTCCTTTTTTTCTGTCTCTCTCTCTCTCTTTCTCAGTGTGCGCGGGTGTGTATATATTTATGTATATTTTGCTCTTCTTAAATCTGCCCTGGGCGTCTTTTTGTCGCTTCTAACCCTGTTCATTAGTTTTGCGTTTGAGCTTCGGTTTTGCGTTTTCAGATCCGTCGATTGCGCTGCTTCACGTTGCCGTCTACCACGTCCTCAGTTTCTTCTGTTTGCGTCCAGTCATCCCTATATCCGTACTGCAATCATTTTGATTTTCTCTGGTCGTCGCTTCTGGCTGGTCGTGGGGCCTTCAGGCCTGTTCCGCGCCGGTGTTACACAGGTGTTCGGATTTTGGTGGGGCGTGTCTAGATTTGCGACCTGCGCGCGGAGCGGAAGGGACGGACAACGGCAGGAAAAGGGGAGCGTGGGCGAAGCTTGCAGTAAAGACAAGAAGCTGTTCCTGGCAAGGAGGCTCAACACGTTTCTAAAACATGAGGACCCACAACGACGGGCCAGAAATCGCTAGAACAACGCAGTACGCTCAGGGCGCTGTTAAGCACAACCAAGTCAATATCCATGTAAATACATAGATTCATGTATGTCCACAAGTCATGAGGGCTCGCTTCGCTTCGTCTCAAATCTTGGTCCTCCGTCCAAGCGTCCCCGTTGTCTGTCGAAGGTCACATCGGTGCAGGATGAACATGACCACCGGGGGGTGCAGGTTGTTGGCTGGATAGAGCCCAGCAGCATGTTCATGCAATGAGGGCAGGGCAGGGCTGCCACGAGGGCGAAGGTGAGGAGCTCGATTGCGGGGTATGCCATTGTCCCACTTGTGGTGACGACTATGAGGTCGACCAGGGGTGTACGTCGTGGCCGCCAACGGGGTGAAGGTCATAGACCAGCGGGGCCTGGGCCGGGGTCACGATGCCGATGGTTTGGAAAAGTCGTCGGCGAGATGGGCGCAAGGGGGTGACGGTCACGATCCGACAGGGGTCACAACCACAACGTACCTTAGTGCAGGTTGATGGCATCGCTGGAGTAGGGGACTCAAACCATGATCGCAAAGGGGCTGTCGGGATTTCGGGGGACGGGGGGTTGCAGTGATTATCTTGAAGGGGCGAGGGCGGTAACCGTGACTGGGGTCTTGGTCGCGATAGTGGATAGTGAGGATGACGAGGTTTATGCAGGATCTGCGGAACTGCTCACGCACCCGACGGTTCGCGTTGATCAAATCGCTGGCCTCCAGATATCCGATTGTTTTTGTCCCTCGTCGCCTCGCCCACTGCGTGGACAACGCGTTGCAGCGAGGCGCCCGGAAAGAGAAGGGGGGGAGAGGAGGAGGGGAGAAGGATGAGGAGGGGAGGGCGCGGCGCAGGAAGAGCAGGACCAAGCCGACGAGAGGAGGAGGGGGAGGAGGGGGAGGAGGAGGAGGGGGAGGAGGAGGAGGAGGAGGTGGAGAAGAGGGAGGAGGGACAGGTGGAGGAGGAGGATCAAAATGATGGAGCGGGAAAGGGATGTGGGGACGGACGCAACGGCAGAGATGAGGAAGAAGAGGGCGGGCAACAGTGACAGGAAGACGCATTGCCCTGTTAGGGGCGTGTTGGCAGATTTTGACGTGTCGAGTCGCTGGCCTCCAGACCTCGGACCCCGCCCCATGTTCAATCGCCTTGGGCCAGCTTGTCGTCCCGAGTCGTCGTCGGACGGTCCCGGTCCTCGGGATCCGGAAGCGGCCTACACCGAACATTTGTATGGGTCGTCGGCGGGGCGATGACCTCGACCACGCGGGTTGGGCAACCAGGGAACCGATCCGACGACCACGTGGTGGGTCAAGGTCAAGGCCCCGGCGGGCTTTCTCATGAATGGGAGCGGGGCCCGCGGGCACGGTTGCGGGGCCGTTTTGGGGCCGTCTCTGAAGTTTCTTGGGCTGTCTTGGGCCGTGTCGGTGCAGTCTTCAGCCGTCTCGGAAGTTGTTTTGGCCGTTTTGGGGCGATCTCGGAAGCTTGTGGGGCCTTCGTTGTGTATAGGACGCCAGAAGAAACGAATACGTTAAACCTCATCAGAAACCCGAAAGCGTTTATCGATTTTTGCATCTCGCGGCCCTATTGGGCGTCTCTTGGGGCCCGATTGGGAGGATGTTGGGCCGTCATTTGGCCGTCTCGGGGCCATTTGGAGGCCGTCCTCGGGTCTTTTTATCCGCGTTGGGGGTCGCTGCGAGGCTACTGGGGCCGTCCGCAACGTCGTGAGGAGTGCGGCTGGCTAGCTGGGGAGGCCCGGGGGGCTGTCCGAAGGGCGCCCCGGGCTAGGGGGAGGCCGTCCGAGAGGGGTCCCGGGATTTTCCGGGGCGGGGTGTGTGGGCCATCCGTGGGGGGAAAAACGCAGGATGTATAACTATACGGGTGTACGTTGGCGCTTTGCGCCACGCCGCACGTTGGTCTTTCTCAGCTCCGCATATGTTGGCACTGGGCGTCATCCTTCTCGGCCTATGAAATTGGGTGGTTTCCTTTCCATTTTCCCCACCCGTTCCTTGTTTGTTCCCGCCCTCGATTTACATGGTCGTGTGCCACCCGAATGTCTCTCGGGGTGCGTTTGGACGAATTTCGGTGCGGATCCGATGACGTGGCGACGAGGACGCCACCAGGAGGGTCCCGAAAGACAGGATTTCGCTACAATCCAAGACAGACACAAAAGGATGTGGCGCATGCGGGAGCGTACAGGATTCAAGCCAACGGTTACGGATGCATGGGTACGCACACCCACACACACACACACACACTCGAAGAACATGTTCCCACGAATGACGTGGAGATACCTCGTGCGCAATGCGAAGCAATGGTAAACCATGCGAATGACTTTCAAATCGAGCATCAACTAAAGCAACACACTGCCAAACAATGCCGCCTTGGGTTGGGAATGCACCGACAACCGGGTTCGCCACGGATTTGATGTCCATTGGATTTCTTAGTAGGCCCAGGATTCGGGTCAATTCGGTGCGTTTCGTAGGAAGCCGCCTTCTGGATGATGCACGACCATGTACTGGAATGATGTTCAGGGTCTTTCGCGTGGCCATCACACGGACTCGCTCGTGGCCAAATTTCCCCAGTCATTCAATGCATGGCAATGGATAATAGCATCGCGCTGCCGTCCCGCATCTTTTTCGAACTCATCTTTGCTCTCGCATGGCGTTGCGAACCATTCCCCGCGGGTCCTTTTGCAGAGGCTCATCGTTGGAGTTGTTTGGGGGGCCTCACGGATTCCCCTCCACGGTTTTTGGGGGCCCCTGGAGGCCTCGTGGGCGCGCCCCGGGGCTGTCTCGCGAATCCTTTTGAAGCCCGTCTGGGCCGTTTTGGGTCCCTCTTGGGCCGCCCTGGGTCCTTTTTACGGAATTGGGGCCCTCAGCGGGCCTTCTTGGGCCCTCCTGGGGACCTCCCATGGCCCTTGCGGCTTGGGAGCGTCCGGGGGCCTCGTGAATTTTTTTTGCGGTCTGTCTTGGAGAAGTCTTGGGGCCCTCCTGGGCTGCCTTGAAGCCCTCTTGGGGGCCTCTTGGGGCGATCTCGGAGGCGTCTTGGGCCGTCGTGAACGCTGCTACGACGCAAAGTGCGAAGAAGCTGAAAATGCACGTTTTCCCAATTGTACTGGGAAGATCTTTGCCTCTTGAGGGCCCTCCTGAAGAACGCCTCATGGGCCGTCTTGGGGGCCTTGGGGCCGTATTGAGGCCGTCTTGGGTTGTTTTGGGGCTCTCCCGCGTCTTTTTGACCTCTTCTCGGATCGCTTTTGGTCTGTTGGGCAAGGCCTGGCAATGCGCCGTGGGAGGCGCGACGAGGCTGGAGGACCTCTTCCATTGGCGTCCACGAGGCCCCAAAGCCCCAGATCCCAGGAATCCGTGCTTATATGTTTTTGTTTGGGGTGTTCCCACCTCCCAGACTTTCAAAAGTGTGGGAAGAGGAATATATGTATATATATATATACCCATATATATGTGGTCATCTTGTATATTGTGTGTGGAGTTGTTTGTGTTATTTGTTTGTTATCGCTCTCTCTATATGTATAACTATATATATGTTTGTTTTGTTTTGTCTCTCTCTCTCTCTCTCTCTTCTTTCTCGCTGTGCAGCCTACGCGCAGCACTCTTCCTTTGTATTTTCTTGGGTGCCGCAGCCCCGTCTCTCTTGCCCGCGTCGCGCGCTGCTTCTTGCATTATCTCCCTCTTCTTTTCGTCGCCAGCCTTGCTTGTCCCTCTATGTTTAGACAACGCCTTCTTCTAATCGAGGATAATGTCGGCAGCATTGAGTATACAGTTTCGGAAGTGCGTGCGTAAATATCTAGGATGTGAGCGCTGACTCCCCCTGGCGGCGCCTCTGGCGCCAGCGCTCGAAGTCTGCGGGGACTTCGAAAGTTTATGATGAAGTCGTGTTCTGTTTTTGCACCAGGAAGTTGGATGCGCATGACGTGGCCGGCCTGGTCGAGAGCTGGATGCACAAGCGGCCAGATGTTTTTCCAAAGGTCGGCCCTCGTGTTGCAAGGCACGTTGATTCTCCACATGTGTTTCCAGCAAGTGGTCCCCAGATGTTCCACATGTGAATCCAGCCACGTATGGCTCCAGCTTCCTGGTATGTTTCGCTTCTGTCCCACTCTTTCGCTCTCGCGGCAGCTCTTGCCGACTCGCTCCTCCATCGCCGCCATGCAGGCCAGGCAGACGGGGGGGGGCCTTAGCTGCAGCCATGGGCGTCGGCACATCGAACCTCGATGGCCTCAGCGTGGAGCAGGCCCGGCGCAGCCCCCCTCCACCGAAGGAGGAGCAAGAGTAGGAGGAGGAGGAGGAGGAGGAGGAGGGGCAAGTCGGCGAGCCCGGGGGGGGGGGGAAGTGAGGGGGGCGGGCCTTTTCAGAAGGCCTGGAAGTCCTCCAGCCTTTTGAGAAGTGTTCTAAGCCTTCCCCGAACCTACAAAAAATTACCAGACGGCGCGAGGGTTTCTCAGAAGCCCCGTCGCCTTCTGAGAGGTCCTTCTCCTTCTCACTTCCTCCCCTCGCGCGCCGCCGAGAGGGGCAGCTCGGGAGGACGAGGGCTGCGGAGGAGGACGAGGTGACGGAGATCCAGGATGAGGAGGAGGAGGAGGAGGAGGACGAGACGGGGAGGGTTCAATATTCGAGGGAAGAGGGAACGGAGCAGGCTTGCTGTACAAGTGCGCGCAGCGCACGGATTTATGCACACGTGTGTACATGTGTACATGCCACACGCACCACGTAAATCATCAGCGTACACTTGCGCACACGATGTATCGCACACATGGGACGCATCCGTCTTACATCAAAAGCCGCATGAGAAGTGTTGGCTATGCAAGGCTCAACAATTATCTTACGGGCATCCGGTTATAGCACAGGGGCGCGTGCTGTGTACGTCGCACGGTTCGCAGACACATGATAAGTACGCCATTGGCTGAAGGAGTTGCCCAGCCCAGGTCGTCCCTTGAGCCCGCATGTGGTTGTGCGCCGCCGTGTCCCTCGGAGCCGCGGCCGCGTTGGCGTGCGCAGGGGCCGCGGCGTCGCAGATTGGCTGGCGTGGCGCCTCTGCCCTCGCCACTGCAGCTTTCGCCGCCCTTCCGGCACGGCGCGCGGTGGTAGATCGAAGAAGACAAAACGGCATACCATAAGTTGTTGACGGTCCGCGCGGATTTCTTGGATCTGCGCTGGGCCCTTCTCCCTGGCGCGCGGAGCGCGCCAGGGACGTCACCGCAGGCGCCGCGGGGGGGGGGTCCAGCGCATGTCCAAGAAATCCGCGCGGACCATTGATAGTTTATGTTTGCTCAGTTCTCTCTTCCTCCAGTAGAGGTCGACGGCCGCCGCGCCTACGTGTACCGGCCCAGGGGGGCGGACGCCACGCTGCTTCCAGCGGTGGTAGTGCTGCACGGCAGCGGCTGCAGGCCGAGCGACTACTTCGGGGTCGGCCTTGAGCCGCTGGCGGACCGGTGGGGCTTCCTGGTGGTCTACCCGGAGATGCGCCAGCCCGGCTCGGACGAGTGGGGCTACAGGGAGGACATTCCGTTCTTCGCCGCGCTTCTGGAGCGCTTGCGGGCCTCCGATTTCGGCTTGGACCCCGCCCGGGTGTTTGTGAGCGGGCACTCCGCAGGTGGCACCATGGCTCTGCTCCTACAGAACGAGGCCGCCGACCTGTTCGCTGCCTCGGCGGCCGTGTCGGCCGGTGTCGGGCACCTCGAGCAGTGGTCCTTGGCGCGGGAGGGGCGGCCGTGCCTGCTCGTCTGGAACCATGCCGACCCCGTGCTGGCCGAGTACGGCGGGGAGCAGCTGTACAGCCAGACCGTGGAGACGCTGCGGCGGCGCGGGTCGCGGGCGCCCGTCTGGGTGGAGCCGCTGCCGCTGTCGGGCACGGTGGTGTCGGCGGAGCTCCGGAAGTACGAGCAGGACGGCGCCCCCGAGATGTGGGAGGTCTTCTGGCGGACGTCTCCAGGCCAGGGGGAGGGGTCGGCGCGAGCACGCGCGAGTTGAAGGCACAGCGGTTCAGTGTGCTCCGCAGGCCCCCTCCGAGTTTCGACTCGTTCAGTTCCAGCTCGATTTCCCGAAACACTGCTTGCACCGGGGTCTCGCACATCGCTCTCTTGGAGAAGCTGTTGGCCTGCATCTGCGGGCTTCCGCCCCGTGGGTGCCTCGTGGGGACTCTTCGTGGGCGCCCCGTGCGCCGGCTGGCTCCTCCAGGGGTTCGCCGGGCGCCCCCCGCCAGCGCCTCTCGGGGCTCCCCGCGTGCGCCGGCTGGTGTTTTTCCGGGGGTTCGCCCGGTGCTCGCCCGTCGGCGCCCTGCGGGCGCGTCCCGTGCGGTGCTCGGGTGTGTTGGCTGTTGCTGGCGGGTGCCCGCCCCTGGGCGCCTCGCGGGCCGCCGCGTGGGCCTGCCAACGCTTCTGGGCGCACGAGGGCCTCTCCTGTGACAAGAGCAGCAGGGTCAAGCCCCCTTCCCGAGCCGGGGCCCATGTCGCCCCCCCTTTGGACACCGCAGATCACAGATGATCTTGCCTCATCGTTCCCTTGCCGAACTGAGCGGATGCCATCCCGGCCGGGCTGGCATCGCCCCTCGTCATCCCTGTAAAGTAGTATGCGCGCAGTCGTTAGCCTCAGCATGTCATGCGTCAAGAATCCATTGCAACACATTCTGCGAAATCCACTCACGCACGTAGTTACATGTCGAAACCAACCATACCAAGCACACGGATTACGTCTCCATGTTCAAGTCAGTGTAGGTATTCGTCAAACATTTGGCAGGTGTTCTGCACGCGCGCGTTGCCTCACCATCACCCTCATCAGCCACATCGCATCGCCGCCGTTATCGTCTTCGTCAATCGCCGCCATTGCCGTCACCACCAGTGAATCGCCTCCATCACCTGCGCATGAACACCATCATCGCCATCGTCGTCACCGGCATCGGCGCCGTCACCACCACCATCGCTACTATCACCGGCGTTGCCGGCATCGCCGACGTCATCATGAGGCCGCGCCTGCCCAAGTCACCGACCCAAATGGAAGCGCCCGCGCGCCAGCTCGGCCTCTGAGACGCCATGGGACGTTCCAGCGGTTGTTCCAAATCAGCTGGTCATTCTGTGCGCGTGGTTGCGCGTGCCAGTGCGGGCCAGCCAGTGCCAAGCAGTCACCGCAGTTGTGGCCGCACAGGTCGTGCAAAACAAGGTGGGAGGGTGGGAGGGTGGGGACGACTTCGCGAGCGATGGCATTGACGACTTCAATTTCTGCAGCGTCGATTGCGCCACATAGTTTGATCCAGATAGATCGCACCATGTGGCGTGCACAACATACTTAGGGAAACGAAGAATGTCATAAACATAATTCGGAGGTCCGCGTGGATTTCTCGGATCGGCGCTGGACCCCCTCCTTGGCGCGGAGCGCGCCAGGGGCGGCGCCGGAGGCGCCGCCAGGGGGATCCAGTGCAGATCCGAGAAATCCGCGCGGACCTCCGAGTTTTTATGTCTGTGTCAGTCTTCGTTCCCCCGGTGCTCTACACCCCAAACTTTGCACCACGTGCGCTGCACCCCACACGCAACACATGCAGAGTGCAGTGAGGTCAGCCCACTGCGCGGGGCCCACGCTGGCACAATCGACATGTGTTCTGCATCGCGGGGCCACTCTCGGGCCCCTGGGCCATCAGAGGACCATCCAGGACAAGCAGCAAGCTCCGAACGAATTCCTGGCTGCACGAGATCGCTAGCGCGTGCTCTCGAGACTACTCCCTCAGCCTCCCGCTTCCGCTTTGCACCCTTCGCTGGCCTCAGCACTCTTCCCCTGGTTGCTCTCCTCCGGCTCCTTTCTGCGTGGATTTGGCGGCTTTCTTCCCCCCCGACCGCATGCTTCCCTTAACGTGCCACACAAGGGGAAGAAGACGTAGTGGATGATGTGGGGTGGGGGTGGAGGAAGTTGTGGGACAGTGCGTAGCAGGTGGAACCCCATTGCTGGTCGGCACTTTTCGATCGGTCTCCCCTGAGGACGAGGCCAGAGGAGTGGAGTATGAGGATGTGGGCTACAGGGGAGGCGCGCGGAGAAAAAGGAGGGTGAATAGAACAGCGGGACAGAACATAACGCAAAACCCCGGAACTGGTTGGTCTCTTCCCTCCTCCTCCCCACCTCCCGTTCCCTACCTTGATCCTCTCTCCTTCCTCTTGTGTTCCTCCCGCTTCTCCTCTCTCCGTCCTGTTTTTCTAGTTCCTCTTTTCTCCTCCTTCCTCCTCTCCTCGTTCCTCCTTTTCCTCCTCTCCTTTCCTGCTTCCTGTCCTCCCGCCTCTCCCCTCGCTCTCCTTTCTACCCCCCTTTATGAACGCAGCTTATCGTTGCACACCGGGGCAGCACCGCGAGCAAAAAGAAGGGCCTGGCGTCTAAGGAGGCCGGCTGTAGGCGGCGGCTCCTGGCGTTTCGGATAACGGGGCGTCGTGAGCAAAACAACGACGGGCGTTTTCGACCTGCTTCCGGGGCCCAGGATTCGAGAAACCGAGATGTGATCGTTCTTGTTATTCGTCGGGGCCTGGCGCGGCACTACGAGCGGACAGGGTCGGATGACAGGGGCTCGCTATTTTCGTTGACGTCTGGCGGGGGGGAGGGAGGGGGGGAGGTAAGGGGCGGAGGGAGGGCAGGCCTGTTCTACTTGTATTGGCCTCGGTCGATATTGCCCGCGGCTGATCCATTGTGAGGTTTCCGATGCTCGCGCGCTCAGAGTATGTACTAAGATGTGGCTGGAGCCATGTTTAGGCACATTCGGGTGTGTGTGTGTGTGTTATCCATGCCCAGCACCCTCACTTCGATATGTTCAGATTTGTGACCACCCGTCCAGGCACCCACGCGTGGCCTCAGAAGCTGATGTTTTCAGTTGACGCATCGCAGCTGATGGTAGATTTCTTCTTCCGGCAGCCCACGTCTTAGTATATTTTGGTTTAGCGTGTAGCGAGGGTTCTCGCTGCTTGCGCGTCTCGCGCGGCGCCCCTTTGCGCCCTGCTTTCGTTCTGTCCAGCGCATTTTGCGCGTGGCACTCTCACGTGCCTCCCGCCTCGCCAGCCGTACCGCCGGATGAGTGGCGGCGGCTTGGCGACGGTTCGGCTGATTCGGGTAGAGTTTATCGAGTGGCTTATGTCGTTTCTCACCATGGGCAACAGTAAGGGGGATAGGCTCATGGAGGGATGCCTCGATCACAAATCGGCCATTCGTTGCCGACAGGGGCCTGATAGCCCACCATGCCCAATCGCTGATCTATCTACAATGCATCGCCGATTCAAAGTCGATGCTCGCTCCTGAGCCGGTTCCCCCCTAACGTTCCCCCTCGTTCACCCAGTCCAGATCTTGACTTCGAGAGCGTCAGAGAAGGATCCGAGCAGTCTTGGTGGCATAAATGCACGGGCTTGGTCCTCTAAAATCGAGAATGTATCGGAGTGCCACGTGTCCATGTCCTTTTGAGATACACACGTTCTCGTCCCTTTCGCGTTTGTCTTCATCGTGTTTGCGAATGCCATGTTGCTGGATTCATGTGGGCCGTTCTCTGGGTCACCCGTCGTGGGCGCCAGATAGATTGGCTTCGCGCGCCGCGGTGTGTGCCAGAATGCGATTGCTCTCAGAGGAGCGGGGGGCGGGCGCGAGAGCGCGAGACTCCCGACCTCGCCTCAGGCAGCGCGGCGCGCAGTGCCGAGTGGCCTGCATCTTCGGCAGCGTCGTTCGGCGGCGCACCGCAGGGGGGTCTGCGCGAGGAGGGCGGCTTCTGAGGAGCCTTCCTGCCTGCGGTGCAGCCTTCTCGGACGCCTCCAGACCCTTCCAAGACAGGAAGCCTCCTGCCCTCTGAGAAATCCCCCCCCTCGCCCACCCCGCGACTCCAGTCCGCTCAATACTTGTCCTCTCCCAGATTCCGTCCCAGCAAGCTTTTCGAGTTGCGTCCAGCCGTGGCGACGAGGGGTGGCGCGACGGCCAGAAAGCAAAAAAAGCAAAGGCGGTGTAGGAGGACGAGGAGGAGGATCCTCACCCCCGTTCTGCGCCCGCCCGCCGAGTTGCGTCCAGCCGTGGCGACCGCACGTTCGGGCCCGCCTTCCCGACTCGTTCGTTGGGGCTCGCCCGCCTTTCTGGCAGCGTCCGCCCGCTCCCGTTCGTTGACAGCCCGCCGGCCCGCTTTCATGCCGCGCCCGCCCGTCTGGCCCGCCTGCATGTCCCGCCCGCCTTTTTCAGTACCTGCTCCGCCCGCCCGATGTGGTCCACACTTCCGGGTGTGCCGCCCAACCCGCCCGTCAGGATCCGCTCGCTCGGTTGCTTGGCAGTCAGCCCACCCGCCCGCTTTCTTGTCGCGCCCGCCCGCCCTCTGTCAGTGCCTGTGCGGCCCGCCTGTTGGGGTCCGCCCACCTTGCCCGTCAGGGTCCGCCCGCCCGCTCTCTCATGCCCACCACGGCAGCTTGCACCGGCCATCTTCCTGGCGCCCAGGACAGAGCTCCACTGCCATCGAGAGAGGCAGAGAGAGAGAGAACAGCAACAAAAACGAGAGGGGAGAGAGAACCAACAAAAACGATAGGGAGAGAGAGAGGGAGAGCGAGTCTGGCGCTGGCTCTTCTCGTGCAAGGCCGGCTCTGGCTCCTCGAAGTGGAGTGGTGCAGTCATGCAGCGCCTTCCTTGCCCAATTCTTCCGTGCTCCGGCGCGCGCGTGCTGGCAGGAGGGAGGGCCATTGCCTTTTTCTTTCAGGCCAGTCTGAAGAGGCGACGCGGTCGCCGAAGCCCCAGGCGCCAGACGAAAACGAGCTTTCCGCATCACAGACTTGAGATCATCATTCTTTACATTGGGAGGGAACCGGCAACAAATGGAGGAGGAGGAGGAGGAGGAGGAGGGGGGTAGGGGGAGGAGAGGAGGGGGGGTGACGAAGGGGGGGAGGTGGGCGTGTGTTGCCCTCTCCCGCCCTCCTCCGCCTTACTCTCCGGCGGGCTCGGGAGGGAAGAGAGGAGAAGGGAGACGTTTCGGGGCAACGTGAGACTCGAGTACGCCGGAACTCGGGTTTGCCGACGCCGTTCGGCGAGCGCGTCTTGGATTTTGATGGTCCAGTTTTCGTGGGATGCTTGCAGCGGGAGCTCGCGTCAAATTTCAAATTGGGCCTCGTCAATTTCATGATGATGGTCCTGTCGGGCCAACCCGAGTCCCCCAAACCCGAGTCGTACGTCTCCCCGAGCGAAGGGGGAGGACGCCCTGTGTATGAGTGTGTGTCAATGAGCAAAGTGGCTCCCTTCCCCCTGGGGTGGAGGCCAATGCAAGTCTTGCTCCAACAATCTGGATTGTGCCTGTCCGTGCCCTTCTCGTTATCGATGCGAGGTCCCGTACATTGCTCTCCGAGCTCCGCCAAGAGGGGCACCACACGTGAAACAATCACATCTTGCGCAAACTACCACCAGAGAACCGTTAGAATTGTCAATCATGGCCTACTCGTGAGGAAGGGAGGGGGAAGAACAGAAGGAGGAGGAGGAGGAGGAGGAGGAGGAGGAGGAAGAACAGAAGGAGGAGGAGTAGGAGTAGGAAGAGGAGGAGGCAGAGGATCGAGGAGGAGGATGAGGAGGACGGAGCGAGGAGGATGCGGAATGCAGGGGAAGCAAGTCGCCCGCGGAGGCGCGAAGGTAGTCGCGCTTCGCACGCCGCGGTCGCGCGCACCACGGGGCGCGCGGGGCCCGAAGTCGGGTGGCCCTGAGGGGAGGAGGGGAGGCGGTGTCCCTCCGAGAGGGTTCACGGGAGAGTCCCGTCCCACAGACCTGGCCCTGATTACCTCCGGGATGATGGCGCCGCAGGAGCGCGAGTGTGGAGCGTGGCTTTCGCCCGCAGCAATGCGGGGCCGGATGTCGACGCCCCAGCCCGGCGAAAGGAGGGGGATTGGGCGCAGCGGGGGAAGAGGGATCTCGGGGAGTACCAACGGGGATGAGCACCAGGGAGGTCACCGCCTCCTCCTGGAAGTCGAGGATCGTGGAGGATCGAGGACCGAGGAGACCTTGGGCGTTGTTGGGCATGCCTTAGTATAGCCTGGGGATCTGCGGGAGGGGTCGCAGGGGCAGTGCCAGACCTTGTGTGGGCTCGCCTGAGGCGCCCGCCCCAACCCCGCCTCCTGCAACTACGATGACCGCCACCAGAATCGCCCGAGGCGCCCACACGTGAAGTAGGGGCCACAGAAACAATGACGGGCGTTCACCTTGCCGCCCCGCCCGAGTGCACAGCCGTGCTGCGGCACGAACTCCTAGAGAGTGCCCTGTGGCATCTCACATCCTCCTCTTTCACCGAGCGCGTCCCACTACTCGCAAAGTGCCTGCTCGCAAACGTCTGAGAACACACACATGCTCGCCTCGTTGCAACAGGTCGTCAATCCCCCGCGTTGAGTCCAGAACGGGTCGTCAATCCCCCGCTTGTCGCCTCCTGGCGCACTGCGGTCTGGGCGCGGGCCTCTCGGCGGACGCCCACTCGTGCCGACCGCGGGCGTCCGCGGCCGACGCCCTGGCGCGCGCGCGTGGGCCGCGCACGCGCACGTGTGCAGACGCTTCGAACGGACGCGAGGCGAGCAGACGCGCGCGCGCAGAATGCAGCAACGCGCGCGAGGCGAGCAGACAGACGCGCGCGCGCAGAATGTAGCAGCGCGCATGCACGCGTGCAGCCCCCACTCCTGCCCAGGGAAGGGGGTGGGGGCGGGGACGGCTCGAGGGCTCCACGCAAGAAAGGGCGGGAGAGTTTAGGGGTCGGGGGGCGGAGGTGCTACACGGCACGCCTTGCACGTGCAGCCGAGTGCTTCCATCTCCTCCTCCCCCTCCTACACCTCCCCCTCTCCTCATCCCCCTCCTTCCTCCTCCCCTCCCCCCCTCCCCCTCGTCCTCCTCCTCCTCCTCCTCCTTCCTCCTTCCTCCTTCCTCCTTCCTCCTTCCTCCTTCCTCCTTACTTTCGTCCTCCTGTTCCTCCTCATCCTTCTCCTCCTTCCTCCTCCTCCTCCTCCTCCTCCGCCTCCTCCTCCTCCTCCTCCTCCTCCTCCTCCTCCTCCTCCTCCTCCTCCACCCCCTCCTCCACCCCCCTCCTCCTTCCCATGCCCCTACGCATCGTCCTCCTCGTCCTCCTCCTCCTCCTCGTCCTCCTCCTCCTCCTCCTGCTCTCCTCCTCTCGCCGCTGCCGCCGGCCGCCGTCTTAGGCCCGCAGGCTCCGTCCTGCGGACCTCTGGGGGCCTCCCTGCCATGGCGATCAACCCCCTGCTCGCTCAGGAGCGCACGGGCGCCCCCCCCCCCCCCTCGGGTGGCGCCGCAGAGGGCGAGGGGCTGGAGGAGAAGGGGCAGCAGGAGGGCAGGGGCAGCAACAGGGCAGGGATGGGAGGTAGGAAGGAGGGGGAGGTAGGAGGGATTCTTCAGGGTAGAGGTTGGGGCAGGTGGTAGAGGTTTGGGGTGGGTGTGTGTGAGTGTGCGTGTGTGTGTGTGTGTGTGTGTGTGTGTGTGTGTGTGTGTGTGTGTGTGTGCGTGTGTGCGTGTGCGTGTGCGTGTGCGTGTGCGTGTGCGTGTGCGTGTGCGTGTGCGTGTGCGTGTGCGTGTGCGTGTGCGTGTGCGTGTGCGTGTGCGTGTGCGTGTGCGTGTGCGTGTGCGTGTGCGTGTGCGTGTGCGTGTGCGTGTGCGTGTGCGTGTGCGTTTGCGTGTGCGTGAGCGTGTGCGTGTGCGTGTGCGTGTGCGTGTGCGTGTGCGTGTGCGTGTGCGTGTGCGTGTGCGTGTGCGTGTGCGTGTGCGTGTGAGTGTGCGTGTGCGTGTCTGTGTGCGTGTCTGTGTG